>CAXKVI010000001.1:103974233-104114966 GCA_964058755.1 Campiglossa producta | reverse complement strand
CAGACAACGGACTACATTCTGTTATATTAAGCTAGGTTCACAGCAAACTAAGCTCTGTGGCCCAGGCATTTTTTATAGTTCCTTTTTTTACTTTTAAATTTTATATAAAAAAATAAAAATTAATTTATACCGCGTTAGTGATCTTTTTATTTGAAACGCTCATGATTTCTTGAATTATTTTTGTAAACAAAAATATATACCTGCCCCGCTCAAAATTAATATATCATGTCCGTCAAGTTAGCACTACAACTTTGAAAAAATTAATATTACTATATGGGATTAATTCCCGCTTTTTAACCGTAAACACACCGTGAAATCCAAAAAATTACCGTTTTTCATTTTTTTAAAATAACCCCTAGTAATGCTAACTTGACGGTCAAGTTAGCATTACTAGAGGTTATTTTACAAAAAAAAATCGAGAAAAATTTTTCAATTTTTTTCATTAGCACTACTTAATTACGGTTATTAAACGGGAATTATCTGCGCAAATGAATTTTAAATTTAGAATCGAATTGAATTGTTTTCGAGGGTGGTAGTGCTAACTTGACCGTCAAGTTAGTATTACTAGGGGTTATTTTTAAAAAAATCGAGAAAAAAAATTTTTCGATTTTTTTCATTAGCACTACTTAATTACGGTTATTAAACGGGAATTATCTGCGCAATTGATTTTAAATTTAGAATCGAATTAAATAGTTTTCGAGGGTGGTAGTGCTAACTTGACCGCCAAGTTAGCATTACTAGGGCTTATTTTTAAAAAAAAAAATCGAGAAAAAATTTTTCAATTTTTTTCATTAGCACTACTTAATTACGGTTATTAAACGGGAATTATCTGCGCAAATGATTTTAAATTTAGAATCAAATTGAATTGTTTTCGAGGGTGGTAGTGCTAACTTGACCGTCAAGCGGTGGTCGAGCGGTTGATGGTTCGAGCACAGCTACAGCTTTCGGCAATTTTTTTTGGCATTGAAAATAGTTTTTATTTTTTTAATATACATATAAATATTTCTTATCTTGACTTTTTTAAATTTTTATAAACAATATTTTTATATTTGTAATCTCTATTTTCGAAAAAAAAAATAAGCTGCGAATATTTTTAGTTTACGGAAAGCCATATGAAATAATATTTTAGGTCATAAATATACATAATACATGTTATGTACATACCACCCATTATAGAAAACCGATAACCGCTTATACGATTTGGGTTTTTTGGTACATTTTTCCAGAAATTACCATTTACATATATATAGGTCTAATGGTCTAATTTTTTATGATATAAGCTCGAAGTTGGGAAATTTTTTCAAACATAGTGGTCTGTTTATAGAACTCCGGTAGATTACTTCTATAAATTTTAGTGCTGTCTACCGTTTGAGACAATGTTGTTGATAGACTCCTTATTTAAAATATACACCACTACGCTACACCACGGCGGAGCCCCAAACAAGTCTAGCAAAATTTTACCACTTTTGAATACATTTTTTTAATTTTTAAATCAATATACCTACATTTTTCAGTCCTTAACATGCCTGGGATTGATTTAAAGCTGTCAAAATAGTAATAAAACACGATACTGCCATGTATCATTCTAAAATTTGGTCCTAGTAGTGCTAACTTGACGGTCAAGTTAGCACTACTAGGGGTTATTTTTAAAAAAAATCGAGAAAAAAAATTTTTTCGATTTTTTTCATTAGCACTACTTAATTACGGTTATTAAACGGGAATTATCTGCGCAATTGATTTTAAATTTAGAATCGAATTAAATTGTTTTCGAGGGTGGTAGTGCTAACTTGACGGTCAAGTTAGCATTACTAGGGGTTATTTTTAAAAAATGAAAAACGGTAATTTTTTGGATTTCACGGTGTGTTTACGGTTAAAAAGCGGGAATTAATCCCATATAGTAATATTAATTTTTTCAAAGTTGTAGTGCTAACTTGACGGACATTAATATATCTGTACTTTGATGTTTTCGAACGGTACTAACTTTTACTGCCAATATAGGAGTATTAATTATATGCCTGCTATAAGCAATGTTGACGCTATTTCCATTTCGATTAGGAAACAACGTCAATAAATATATTAACAAACAGAGAAATTAAGTTAACGGATCTTATTTCCACTGACCGGATCTTATTTCCACAGTCAGACAAGGTCACCCGAGTGTATTGCTCTTGGCCGGGTCGATATAAGAAAACGGCCCGGGTCGTTTCGGCACGATGGGTACAGCACAAGTACTGGTACCGTTCTCGTAGAACCAGCAATACAAGAAACTAGCCGTGTAGGCTATGTAGGTCATTTAGCGTTACCCAGGGTGCACCAACTGGGAGGCGACCTACTTTTACACCCTATGTTAATACAAGGTGATGGTAGTAGTGATTCTGGCAAGGATAAATCTACTCCAGTCAATACAAAAAAATCACCTCGTCCGCAGTCTCCACACATGCAGAGGCAAGTTTCAAATAAGAATCAGATTTCTCGCGATAATAGTATTGGGGTGGTAATAGGGGAGAGTGCCAATACAGATCTTGAAGTTGTTGAATCGAAGAAATGGATTCATCTCTCCTCCTTTAAGTCTTCTGTCACTGCTGAGAATATTGTATCTTATGTGACGAAAAATGCGAAAATTAATGCTGATCAAATTTCCTGCTTCCCACTAGTTAAAAAAGATGCCGACTTCAAACTAGGTATCTCGCCCTCCCTCATTAACTTAGTCTTAAACCCTGCGTTATGGCCGGCTAATGTTAAAGTCAAAGCCTTCCAAAAAGTAAGCAGAACAGCGCCTGCTTCTAAAAAAGATTAGCAATTAGCCAATCACTGCGACTATAAGAATTTAAAGATATACTTCCAGAATATGGGTGGCATGCGTACTAAGGCAGAGGCTGTTCATACTCTCAGCTCGCAATTGGACTTTAATGTATTTGTTTTGGTCGAAACCTGGCTAAATCCGAACTTTTATGACAACGAATTTTTTGACTCGAATTTATTTAACGTTTTTCGCAAGGATCGTGATAGTGAAAAAACTGGCTGTTCCTTGGGTGGTGGTGTACTGATCGCCGTGCAGCGTAACTTTCGTGCATTCGAAATCACCATGAAAAATACAGATACTGTGCTGGATCAGCTCTGTGTATGCATCAATAGTGCGTCTACTCTTGGCTCGCTTTATCTTATTTGCTCGTATATACCACCAAGTAGCGCGTTTGATACTTACAAGGCTCATACTGACAACATCACTGGCATTGTGCTGAATAAAGTAGCTGGTAATAACATTTGAGTTTTGGGCGATTTCAATCTACCTAATATAACTTGGAGCGGAAGTTATTCCAAACTTAGTCTTATGCCAACAAACATTTCTGGTTTACTTGATTCATATTTTGTTGATAATATTCTTAGTCTTGACTTAATTCAAATCAATAATTTTACCAACAAGCTTCATAGAATTCTTAATCTCGTTTTCGTAAGTTCAAATATTAATACAACCATCGTGGAATGCCTATCTCCTATTTCACCTGCTGATCGACATCATACTCCGCTGTCTCTGAAGGTTGAGTTCTACGATTTTCTTATTAACCAGAGTGATGGTCGATTTTCCTTTAAGTTTGAGGCGTGTGACTTTCAAAATCTAAATGCGTGTTTCCTTGACACTACTGGGCTTCTCTATTGTCTGTTTCAGACATTAATGAAAGTTTCTCCATTTTTAAAACCCATGACATCGAGATATGCTCCTACCATATTCCACGTAGGGTTAAAAAACCCTACAAACTTCCATGGCATACACATGCACTAAAAAGACTTGATAAATATTATAAATATAAAATTTAGAGAAATAGAAAAAGATTGAAGTCGGAAAAGAAGAAATAGAAAAAGATTGAAGTCGGAAAAGAAGAAATAGAAAAAGATTGAAGTCGGAAAAGAAGAAATAGAAAAAGATTGAAGTCGGAAAAGAAGAAATAGAAAAAGATTGAAGTCGGAAAAGAAGAAATAGAAAAAGATTGAAGTCGGAAAAGAAGAAATTAGTAGATTATTTGTAGTCAGAAGGCCGTGGTCATATAAGGGTCACTAAAATATGCATGTATTAGCTTTTTGAAGTTCATCATCATCATTTATTGGCGCTTAACCGCCTAAGCGATTTTGGCCGTTTCGTATCAAAGCACGCCAGTCATTCCTTTTTAGCGATAACTGACGCCAATTGGAAACCCCAAGGGAGTTCAAGTCATCCTCCACCTGTTGTTTCCATCTCAGTCGAGGCCTCCCCCTTCCTCTGCTACCGAATTCAGGCGACGATAGGAAAACCTTCTGTGCTGGAGCTTCTTTGTCCATTCGCATAACATGGCCCAGCCAGCGGAGTCTTTGGGCTTTAATTCGCTGGACTATGGTCAGATCTGCGTAGAGCTCGTACAGCTCGTCGTTAAATTTCCTTCGATACTCGCCGTTGGCATCACGGGAAGGACCATAAATCTTCCG
This sequence comes from Campiglossa producta, assembly GCA_964058755.1. Taxonomy (NCBI): domain Eukaryota; kingdom Metazoa; phylum Arthropoda; class Insecta; order Diptera; family Tephritidae; genus Campiglossa; species Campiglossa producta. The sequence continues at coordinate 104,110,508 of CAXKVI010000001.1, read as the reverse complement.
CAGAACTTTTCTCTCAAATACTCCAAGGGCCATCTCATCTTCTCTTGACATTGTCCATGAGTCTGAGCCATACATCAGGACAGGTATGATGAGAGACTTATAGAGCGTGATCTTTGTTCTTCGAGAGAGGACTTTACTTCTCAATTGCCTACTCAGTCCAAAGTAGCACTTGTTGGCAAGAGTGATTCTCCGCTGGATTTCTAGACTGATATTATTTTCGGTGTTGATACTGGTTCCCAAATAGACGAAGTCCCTCACAGTTTCAAATTTGTAACTATCAACAGTGACATGGCTGCCAAGGCGCAGGTGCGCCGATTCTTTCTTTGATGACAGCAAATACTTCGTCTTGTCCTCGTTCACGGCAAGACCCACTTTTTTCGCTTCCTTATCCAGTCCAGAGAAGGCAGCGCTTACGGCGCGGTTGTTAAGGCCAATGATATCAATATCATCGGCATACGCCAGCAATTGCACGCTCTTGTAAAAGATTGTACCATTGCGGTTTAGCTCTGCTGCTCGAATTATCTTCTCCAGCATCAGATTGAAGAAATCGCATGAAAGGGGGTCGCCCTGTCTGAAGCCTCGTTTGGTTTCAAATGGCTCAGAGAGGTCCTTCCCGATTCTGACGGAGCTGTTGGTATTGCTCAACGTCATTTGGCAAAGCCGTATAAGCTTTGCAGGGAAGTCAAATTCAGACATGGCGGCATACAGGCAACTCCGTTTTACGCTGTCAAAAGCGGCTTTAAAATCGACAAAGAGATGGTGAGTGTCGATTCTCTTATCATGGTTCTTCTCCAGGATTTGGCGTATCGTGAAAATCTGGTCGATGGTAGACTTACCAGGTCTAAAGCCACACTGATAAGGTCCAATCAGTTTGTCTACGATGGGCTTCAGCCTTTCACACAACACGCTAGAAAGAACCTTATATGCGATATTAAGAAGACTAATTCCGCGGTAGTTGGTGCGGTTAGCGGGATCGCCTTTTTTGTGGATTGGGCAAAGCACACTTAAATTCCAATCCGGAGGCATGCTTTCGTCTGACCATATTCTGCATAAGAGCTGATGCATGCATTTTACCAGCTCTTCGCCTCCGTGTTTGAACAGCTCGGCGGGTAGTCCGTCTTTTCCAGGCGCTTTGTTGTTTTTGAGCCGGGATATAGCTATCCTCACTTCATCATAGTCAGGTGGTGGGACGACTTTCCCATCGTCAGGGATTGGGGTATCGGGTTCGACGTCTCCCTCGCCATTTAGCAGTGAGGAGAAGTGCTCCCTCCATAATTTAACTACACTTTGTACGTCGGTTACCAGGTCGCCATTATTGTCTTTACAGGAGCTTGCCCCGGTCTTAAAACCTTCCGTCATCCGCCGGATCTTTTCATAGAATTTTCGGGCATCATTCCTGGCAGCCAGCATCTCAAGCTCCTCACACTCACGCCTTTCGGCCTCACTTTTCTTTTTTCTGAAAAGGCGTCTCTCTTCTTTCTTTGCCTCACGATATTGTTGCCATACACTGCGGGTTGCGCCCGTTCGCAACGTCTCCTTGTAGGCAGCGTCCTTTTTTTTCGCGGCAGTCTTGCATTCCTCATCGTACCAGTTATTCTTGCGGGCTCGCTGGAACCCTATAGTGGCCTCAGCGGCAGTACGCAATGAGTGAGAGATATGCTTCCATTGCTCGGTTACATCGTTAGGTCGAGGATTGCCCTCTGCTAGCAGGTGTGAGAGTCGAGTTGTGAAATTATCAGCTGTCTGTGTCATGCGCAGCTTCTCGACGTCAAACTTTCCTTCCGTTACTGTGCGCACTTTCTTCGTTGCACAGAGGCGTGTGCGTATCTTGGCTGCGACAAGATAATGGTCAGAGTCAATATTGGGACCACGCAGTGTACGCACGTCCAGAACGGTGGAGCTATGTCTGCCGTCAATCAAGACATGATCAATCTGGTTTCTAGTTCTTTGATCAGGGGACAGCCATGTGGCTTGGTGTATTCGCTTATGCTGGAACCTAGTACTACTGATGACCATATTGCGAGCAGCGGCGAAGTCAATCAACCTAGTGCCGTTGGGGGATGTTATATCGTGGAGACTGAATTTTCCAACTGTGGGACGAAAGACTCTTCCTTGCCCACCTTGGCATTAAAGTCGCCGAGCACGATTTTGATATCATGCTGGGGGCAGCGATCATAAGTCTGTTCAAGTTTATCGTAGAAGGAGTCCTTCTCTGCGTCGTCCGTCTCCTCAGTCGGCGCATAGGCGCAGATAAATGTTATGTTGAAAAACCTCGCCTTGATGCGGATCGCAGCGAGACGCTCGTTCACAGGAGTGAACGCTAATACTTGGCGGCGAAGTCTCTTTCCCACCACGAATCCTGCACCACGCGCTTTGCCGCGTGTCTGGCCACTGTAGTATACGTCACAAGGACCGATGGTCGTCTTTCCTTGCCCCGTCCATCGCATTTCCTGCAGGGCGGTGATATCGGCCTTTGCGCTTACGAGGACATCAACCAGTCGGGCAGCGGCACCGTCCCTTGAAAGGGTCCGGACATTCCCGGTACATGCCCTAATATCCAAATCATTATGCCTTATTCGTTTTGCCGGGTCGTCAACATTAAAGGGGGTTCTCATCCGAGGCTTTGATTTTGTTTTCATTGGAATTAAGTTTTTTACGAGGCGGGTCCCAATCCCAGCGCACAACCCGTTTCGGGGTTTTTGGAAAATATTTACACATTTATATAGCGAGCCGCTTGCTTCAAGACAGACGCCCGCTTGCAGCCGCACCTCATGGTGAACAGAAGCTGCGCAAAAGCCTCGGTGAGCCCTTAAACCAAGTATGTCAGAGTGGCCCCACCGGGGCTCCCTCTCTTTCTGCCGCGAGCCTAGGTAGCTCCCGTTGCCCAGAGTGCACGAACGAGGACGCAAGAGTCGGGATTGAGCAAGGTCACTTAGCAACCACACTCCATTACACTGCCCTTTTTGAAGTTGCTTCGGTTTAATTTTGCTTTTACACTTTCCGGTAACGCGTTCCACATTTTGACAGCGCTAATGAAAAATAGTCTGCAAGATGTTAGTGTTTTATGTTTGGGAATTATGTTGTTGTTGTAGCGAGGTGTAGCCCTGCCTAAATGTCAGACAGGGTAACCCCGAGTGTATTGCTCTTGGCCGGGACGATATAAGAAAACGGCCCGGGTCGTTTCGGCACGATGGGTACAGCACAAGTACTGGTACCGTTCTCGTAGAACCGGCAATACAAGAAACTAGCCGTGAAGGCTATGTAGGTCATTTAGCGTTACCCAGGGTGCACCAACTGGGAGGCGACCTACTTTTACACCCCTTTGGGAATTATCAAATTGTTTAGTCTCTGAGATCTGGTTAGTTGAAGCTTATCGTATAAGTATTTAGGGGTTTTCCACTCTAGCAATTTAAACATAAAAATACAGTTTCTGGCGGCCAGATAGTGCATGATACTGCATCCTAAAATTTTATCATGCCATGGTGATATATGGGCATATCGACTTATGCCATATACGTACCTTGTGACATTGTTAAAAGCCACATTTAGCTTGTTTACTGATTGTGAGTCTAGTTTGCTGTAGACTATTTCAAAATATGTGAAACGGGGTAAAATTAATTGCATGGCGAGTTTACGACGGGTTTCTTGTGGCGTGAACGCGGCTGATATTCTTAACCTACGCAAAATAACATAAACATTTATTACTAGGTTGTTAATATGATCACAACAGCTTAACCCTCCAACCAGCAAACTTTAAATAATGATCAGAAACGGTTGGGAATTTTTTTTTAGTTTAATTAGGACATAATAAACTCAATTCCGTCAACAGAAAGTCAATATGTCGTTTCGTTTGCCTGCCAGGTGAGAAATAAGAAACAGTGCCTCAGGGCACACTTACCGATTAGAGCGAAAAAAATTAACACGTACAATTTTTAGAAAGGAACAATGTTTTTATTGAAAACAGTTAAAACAAAATATTGAATATAAACAAATAGATTATTTCTTTGTATGATATTCCCCAGAGGCACTGAATGCAGTCCTGAGAATTCTACCGGTTGACTTATGAGATAAACTATCTGTGGTATACTCAGCATTGCGACTCGGGAATTTACCAGGATGGAAAGCCCTTGGAGAAGGTCACTCTTCCATCCTTAAAAATCTCCCTGTGTATAGTTCGGACTATTGTATACCGAAATACTGTTTCGAGGAGAAATTAGATATTATAATACCTGAAATGTAATATCGGGAGAGAGGACCTCCTCATGACAACGGTTCAATCCATCTGTACACAGATCGTTCGAAACTTGATGATTGGGTGGGCGGAGGGGCTTACGCCGCTCAGTTGGGACTTAATTTTGGCTTCCGACTGCCTGACCACCGCAGTGTCTTCCAGGCAGAAGTGGCCGCTATACAGGAAGCTGTAGAATTACTGAAGACAGTGAACATCAATAGCGGTGATGTATACATATTCTCTGATAGCCAAGCAGCCCTCAAGGCGCTGGGGTCTTCACATGCAACTCCAGGGCTGTGTAGAGCTGCCGCAAATCTCTCAATGATATGGCTGAGCAACTCTCAATTCACCCGGTATCGGTGCCTGGACTCTGTGGCATAACGGGAAACGAGATGGCAGACGACCTACTCAAACTCAGAAGGGAGGAACTCTCATTACTTATGGTACTTCTCACAGGGCATATAGGCTTAGGCAGACATACAGAAAGGTTGGGTCTTCCCTTTAACGACTTCTGCAGAAGCTGCATAGACGAGAAGGAGCCTGAAACAGTGAGACATCTTCTATTTGAAGGTCCCGCACTGTGCGGCATTAGGTTGAAATATCTGGGGTCTGGTATTTTCTATCATCTCGGCGAGTCATCAAGAATTAAGCCAAAGGATATCCTGCGCTTCGGGGAATCCAAAAAAAGGTTTGAGTAGGGGGTCATTTAGATCCATGTGGTACCACAACGGGACCTACTTGTCACTACCGATTCCATTATTTCATGGATTTCTTCGTCCGATAACTTCGACAATTTCACACGCGACATCGTACAGAGGTTTAATAATAGTATATTTGTATTCACTTAATGAAAACAAGTTATGAAATAAAAGTGAAACCGACTATAGAAAGCACTTTTAAAAAAAATCAATGTATATAAAAGTTCGCGCGGACCGACAACACTGCCCTGAGGCACTCATAGTTTTTGCACTGCCGGGCGGAAAATTCCACTTTTTTTAAAGCTTTTGATATAAAATCAGCAAGTTAATGAGCACAGCTTTACGAAAAAAAATTATAGAGCTCAGCGGACTTCTCAAAAATAAAAAGTTTTGATATTGAAAATAATAAATTTCTTAATAAAAAAACGACCTTTTTCTCGACCTGTTCGCACAAAACTGAGTATAGAAGACAAACGGTCCACCGGATTTTATTTTAACTTGAGAAAGAAATTTCCCTAGAAATATGGGAGAGAGAGTTACATTCATTTTTTTAAGAAAAAATAATTTTTTCATACGGAAATCTTGATTTTTGTGATGCCTGCCCTGAGGCCGTCTTACCGGTTAGAGGGTTAATTTATTATTAATTACAAATCCAAGGTTCCTTATTTTATCAGCGGTCTGGAGGGCGGATGAACCAATTTTCAGTGGCGGTATTTCATCATGATCTATAGAATTTTTACATATAGGAACGACATAGGATTTAGATGCATTCAAACATAAAACATTTTTTTGAGCCCAAGACAATATAGCAGACATATCACTATTCACTTTAAAACACAAATCTGCTGCAAGACCAATACGATTGGACAGATATAACTGAATGTCATCAGCATATGCATGAACACTAACATAATTACACACCGAGAAGACATCATTAATGAATAAACAGAATAATAGTGGACCTAGGATCGATCCTTGCGGTACCCCGGTTTTTATGGCTCTGAGCTGAGATGATACATTTTCACATTTAACTCGCTGAGATCGTCCCGTTAGATAGCTAAACAAGAGTTTAGACGAGCTTTTGGAGAATCCAAAAAAGTGCCTGAGTTTCCAACACAGCAGGGAATGGTTCACTGAGTCAAATGCCTTCGAGAAATCTAAGAGGCAGAGAATGGTTAGATCCCCGTTATCAAATGGTAGTCTAATGTCATTGAAGACATGTAAAAAGCCGGGATACTACCAAACAGCCACGTCGATTGTAAAAACGAGGATTTATTGCTTTTATGAGCTTTTTTCAGGCACTTCAGTAATATGTACAGTAAGACACAAAATTAAAGATGTCTTTCATAATTTGCACAAAGTTCAGGGGAGCTTAGCAAAATGGCCTTCCAAATTTTCAACGTTTTTGGCAGATTTTTTAGAAAATTTCTTAGTTTTGTAGGAAAATCAATTTCAGTGGTATGATGCGCAAGTTTGAACTAACTGAAATATTTTCCTGATTTTTAAGAATTTTTTTCGATCAGGGTGGTAAGTAATTTCTTTCATGCAACGCATGAACAAAATTTAATTTCGCATAAAAAAATTACTCAACACCATCGACGAAAATAGTTTTTAAAAATCAGGAAAATATTTCAGCTAGTTCTAACTTGCACATAATTATACTGTTTGGCCTACCAAACTGAGTCCTCAGAAATTTCATACAAAATCTGCCGAAGAAGTTGAAAGTTTAGATGACCGATTTACTCGCCTGAACTTCGTGCAAATTTTAAAAGACATTTCAAATGGTTTCTGCTATACAATTAAATGGAAATTAATTCCACTACTAGTTATTGTTGACTAAAAAAATCGAAGTTATGTACATTTTGGCCAACCCTGCGACCAATAGTTCACGTAACATTATACATAACTTCGTATAACTCAACAACCGTTTAAATGACCACTCTGAAAATTTTACTGAAAATTATTAAAAGAGCAATTTATGATTAAATAAAAAAAAAACGAAATTCAATTATACTCTTTTTCCTCAATTACAAAGTGTTTATAAAAATTTTGTAAAAAATTAAAAAAAAAATTAATTTTTAATTTTAGGTTTTTTTTATATAGATCTAACATTCATTAGGCCAGTCCTAAAATTTGATTAAATTCCGTCGATTGGTTCACGAACTAGAAAGTAATGAAAAATTTCAATTTTCAAACTGACTAAAATTCAAAAATTCATAACTCAAAAAATTGACCACTATGGGTGAAATAAAAAAATAGGGGTCTAGGTTAGGTTAGGTTCAAGTGGCTGCCGCAGAGGCACTCCTAGGCCAGTATTAAAAGGCCCGCTGTGATACCACCAACACTAGGAAAGTCAGTTCCGGGACCCTGCCATATGGAAAATCCCGGTATTAACGAAATTCTCCACATAGCAGAATCCCGGGGCTGACGTTCCTATACCGACACCGTTACTCCTCCTCCAACCATTTAGATGACTTGATGAAGGCCATCAGGTCCTTTATGTCCAGCTCCGTGACCTGGCGTAGGCTAACCAGGAAGGGAACTCCCAAAAAGCGCATTCTCGCGCCACTTAAAGCCGGGCAGTTGCAGATGAGGTGCTCACCCGTTTCCTCCTCCTCATCATCCTTACAACTCCTACAGCATCGTCGGTAGGGCACACCTAGTCTTTCTGCGTGCCTACCAATGAGGCAGTGCCCAGTTAATACGCCTATTGATATGGAGACTTCTCTTCTCCTTACGGCATAAATTTGTCTTGATCTTTTATGATCCCATTTCGGCCAGGTTTCTTTGGATATCCGGCATCCTGGAGATTGCAGCAATCTTTCGTTGGCTTGGCGGAGTGTGTACTCCTTCAGCATAAGTTTGCATGTGGAAAACGGCATACCTAAGCGCTCTGTATCGCCAAGAACCTGCTTGGTCGTGCCCTGCCTCGCAAATTCATCTGCCCTACAATTTCCCTCAATGTCCCTATGCCCCGGGACCCATGTGAGGTTAACGCGATTCTGTTGGGCCATCTCTTGTAGAGATCGACGACAGCTGAGCGTCAGTTCAGAGTTGAACGAGTAAGAGCCAAGGGATTTGATGGCCGCCTGGCTGTCGCTGAATATAAAAATGTCCTGTCTGATAGTGTGTTGGCCTATCCAAGCCGCGGCGTCCATGATTGCTGAAACTTCAGCCTGGAAGACACTGCAGTGATCAGGTAGTCTGAAGGAGAGCTCAAGGTTCAGATCCTTTGAATAAACCCCTCCCCCAACTCTGCGGTCTAACTTCGAGCCATCAGTATAAATGGAAGTGCCGCCATGAGCGACGGGACTCCGATCCGTGCTCTCCCATTCTTCCCTGCTGGGAATGTTGATTTTAAAACCGCTATCTCCGACTGTTGTGGTCGCACAGCGATCTGTGCTCAGCGGAAGAAAGCTATAGGATCCCAATATACAGGCGTGTCCAGTAGTGCTTGCGCCCCAGCCGGACGTTTCCCTTAGACGCAGAGCCGATGCTGCTGCTACTCGGTGCCCTTCCAGATCGAGTGGCAAAATGCCAAGAATGGCCTGGAGTGCTTCATTGGGCGTTGTTCTTAACGCACCGCTTATACAGATCATGCAAGATCTGTGTACTTTACCTAGCAGATTAAGGTTTGTTGCCTTGCTCAACGCAGGCCACCATACCACAACTCCATAGAGCATGATTGGTCGAATGATTGCAGTGTAGATCCATTTGCATATTTTGGGGCTGAGCCCCCATTTCTTTCCAATGGCTCTTGTGCACGTGTAGAGTGCAATACACGCTTTCTTCTGGCGCTGAAGAACATTCTCCTTCCAGGTTAGTTTCCTATTCAGAACTGTGCCCAAGAACTTGGCTTTGTCAGCCAAGTTCAGGTGCACGTCATTCAGTTTTGGTAGTAATAGCGGTGGTATCTTATAGCGGTTGGTAAAGAGAACCAGTTCTACTTTTCCCGGGTTGATGCTCAGTCCGCAGCGCAAGCACCATGAGGAAACCTCTCTCAGTGCTACTTGCATCAAGTCGCACAGGGTTTGTGAGAATTTGCCCCTGGGGAGAGAACACCACCCTGAGGCGTTCCCCTTGTGACATAGAGTGATAAGTCAACCGAGCTCAGTGATGAAACTATTCGTCTACCCCTTAGCAGTTGATCAATAAGTCCAATAAGAGACCTGCTTATGCCCAGACTGGTTAAAGCGGTGTTTATAGCATCTGGGCTTATGTTGTTGAAGGCTCCTTCAATATCTAAAAAGGCCACAAGACAGTACTCCTTTTCATACAGCTATTTTTCAATAACAGAAACTAGGCCGTAAAGCGCAGTTTCTGTAGATTTCCCTTTGGTGTATGCATGCTGATAGCTACATATCAGGTTGCTATCAATAGTAGAGGAGAGGTAGTCATTTATTATCCTCTCGAAGGTCTTGAGCACAAAGGATGAGAGACTGATCGGCCTATAGTCCTTGGGCTCGTAATAAGACGCCTTCCCCGCCTTGGGAATAAACACTACCGTGGCACTTCTCTTGAAGTGCGTATTCAAGAGCAGCTCTAGGGTTTCCCTCTCCGTGCTGGTCCAGGATCCGTCAGGTTTGCGCAAATAGCTTGTGGCTGTTTGAGTTTTTGAGAGCACTCGTCTAAGTCTCGTTGTATCGTCGACATTTTCGACCCCAGTGCAGAAATTTCTCCACGATACTCTCTTCGCCTGCCTCAGAGCTTTTTGTAGGCCCTGAGTTTAACTTTATATTCGAGCCATTGAGTCTCCGTGCCAAGGCTCTTGGCCTTATTAAATTGTGTCCTACATGATTTACGGAGCGAGTCCAGGTCGTAGGACCACCAATGCGGCCTATGTTTACCGCGTGGTTTTGGCACTGGGCAAGCCTGCTCTAGGGCATTCGAGAGCGCCGTTGTAAAGGTCTTTACCAGATCCTCCAACTCCCCTACTGATGAGGGGACTTGTGGGGGCAGTGCTGGCATGTCCCTAGATAGTATTTCATTGTTTAGCTGCCAGTTAGTGTTACGTGGGTTGCGTTTCATAACCGGCTGCTCAACAGAAAAGTCTAGAACTAATTCTACGTACCGGTGGTCGGAGAATGAGTGCTCATCGAGAACGCGCCATTTTCTGACCCACTCATAAGCGCCTTCGCTGCAAATAGTGAGATCTATGACCTCCCTACGGGTTTTAGTAATAAACGTAGGTTCGTTACCCACGTTGCAAACTACCAGGTTAACAAATAGTCAAACAACGACTCTCTAGCATTGATATCGGAGCTTCCCCACTGGACGTGATGAGCATTGGTGTCAGTTCCGATAATAAGATGACCCATGGAAAAATTTGCCACCAGGTCTTTTACCTCCCTCTGTGGCGGAGGTTCTTCGGCGTCGTAGGGCATATAGACCGATGCCATCGTCAGACTGGTACTGTCGACTGTTAAACTGGCAGCTGTAACGTTGGTATAGTTGGGCAAGAGAAAGGCATTCAGCTCAGGCTTAACCAAAATACAGGCTCTAACCCTGCCCCCCTCGCTGGCTTGGATTAGCTTAAAACCCTTAGTCCCCAAACCGCAAATCCTTGAGCTGTTGACCCAGGGTTCTTGGATGAGGACCACATCTATGTCGCCTTTAGAGAGACGACTGATTAAAGCAGCCGAGGCTGCTTTAGATTTGTGCAGGTTTATCTAAATCACCACCAACATGAGAGCGCTCAGACTTCCCTGCCACCGCCGTATCGTCGAGTTCCACCTCGTCTGGAGGCTTATCTTTCAACGATGATTTGTTCAGACCACGATTTGGCGTAGCCGAGATCCTACTAACTGTGGCAGTATTGACATTGGTGCGCTCAGGACTAGCTGCTATCACTGTGACGTTGAGGTCTTCCCGGTCCAGCAGGCTGTCTCCCATCTCCGATCTGTTCACTGCTCCGACTCCTCTACCGGCACTGCGATGTCCGAGCCCTCCGGTGCAGGCGAAATAGCAGCGCGCTGTGCATCGCCGCGGTATACGTGGATCACGATCTGGCCCATGCCGTAGTGCACTCGTCCATTGCACCGTTTAAGGGGCTCGAGTGCTTCCCTAGTCAAGGTGAAGACCACTTGCCTATCAGGCCCTACCGCATTCATGATCCTCAGCATCCTGAGAATTCTCTCAGGTTCAGCAGGGATAGCAGGAATCCACGCCCTTGCCCTTGGCCGAGCCGGGATGTCCTTCCAGTCGACAACCTCGATTCTTGCCCCTTGGTAGATCTCACCCAGTCTTGCAGCTGCTGCCTTGTACAGTGCAACAGTTTTTGCATCCTCGCAAGCGAATACCTTGATTCGGCCCTGGTGCCATCCCGCGTCAGAACCCATCGGCGTGGCACCCGGAGACTCATCCATAATGTCGAGAAGGGCATTACCGATAGCGTTCCGGACGTACCGCCACTGGTCCCTAGGGATGGCCCAGCTTTTGTTACCTCGGTCAATGACGCCTATGAGGATCCTATCCTTAGTTACTTCAGCAAAGCTGAGTTTACCCACTACGGGGGCGTGTTGCTGCCGCTTCGGGTGAGGTTTTAAATCCACGTCCGATCTCTGGCGTTTGAAGGGATTTCCATTAACCTTCTTTGGCGCGTAATCGCTTTGGAAGTTCGGTAAGATAGCTTCAGCCATCTCCACCGTCTTTCTAGCATTCGGCGATAGCGTCTCTTGTGAAATACTCTCGTATTTCTTCAGGATCCTCGCGGCCGCTCTTTTGTCCAAGTACTCAGAGCGACTGGGAGATGTCTTTTAGTGTAAATTTCGACCCGTAGTTGCCATCGCGGTCGTTCCCTTATTTGGATCTCTGGGGCCAGGTCGTGAGACCACTGCCACAGACGTTAAAGACTTGGTTTCGGTACCGGCACTTACTAGGACTTTAGCATCAGCCGTTGTTGGCTTCACTGTGCTTGTACCGGTACTTACTTTGGGGATTGCCCCCTTGTTATCCAGAGCTAATCGACCCTTAGTTGCCATCGCTGTCGATCTCTCGGCTGATAAAGAAATGGAGTTTGTCCTCCGACGTTGCGTTCTCGCTTGCTCCAGCATTTTCCTCCTCTGCTGTGCAGTATACATTATTGTATCTTTAGTTTTAGGGTTTTTGTTATTATTTATCATCTTGTTCGTACGACCCCTCGCCGGGCAAGGCCAGTTTAGGGTCAAGGGAAGAGTAAGGGGAATGTGTCGTCCGCCGCGGCAGAGCCCCATACCGCGGTAAGGCCATAGTTACTCTCCGAGGGGGAAGATCTTAGTCGTCGCGCCAGAGAGGCTTGGCTTCTCTCGTGATGTACTACCGGTGGCGCTATGATCACAAGGGCAGCGTAGCCCTGTGGCTATCGACTTAAGCCCTCGTACCGCGGCATGGTGTCCACCCTTCACGAGGGAGCTTGATATATTTGTGGCTTTCGATTTTTATATACTTTTTCTTTCTCAGCCACAGCTTTTAAAGTTTGATAATGTTGATCTAGAAAGTCCATTACATCTCTTAATTTTTGAACATCTCTGGTTTTCTTTATCGTTTGCTCATATAATTTAAGGCCATCTTAGTCCAACTTTCGGACTGTGATCCTTGCAATAAACGGATCAGTTTCTTCTAATTGTATACCTAGTGATTGTATTGCGTTTAGACACTCATTTGTATTGTCTAGTAACTGTCTTATACTTTCAGCATTTTAACTATTTATGGATGGTTGATCCATTATTCTGTCCCACTGGGTTGTGAACAGAATCCTCTTGTTATCGTATCTTTGTTTAAGAAGACACCATGCAGCCTGATAATTTTCAGTTGAAGAAAAATGTTGGAATTTTCAGTTTTTCCAATTCCAAATTAGGGCAATAAATAAATTTATGATCAACCTCCTTTTTAATTAAAGGATTAAGGCGCAATATTAAATTTGTTAATTACTTTACATACAACTTTTATTCTTCTATTATCAAATAACTTGCACTTTGATAATTGTAAATTAAAAATTATAAACTTTTTAGAGGATTGATGATTATCAGCTGTTCAACTTGATCAGCTGTTCTTAAAAATTTTACAAAATTTTATAAAATTTTACGCTGGCCGAACACACCTTATATTTGGGATGCCAGAAAATTCAAGTTGTATACTAGTATGAAATGGATATTTCGTGACTAGCATGAATTCAGCCAGAAAAGTATAGTTGTATACTAGTATTTTTGTGACTAGTTTGAGGTTTTGCTGCAGGGTATGTACAGTGGTGCCCAACCCATTTGCAACCCATTATAAAGGTGAGTTTCAACCTTTAGTGTCTTTCATATTACCTTTCGTTTACAAATACCATTCATGTTGTAATTAATGCTATTAAAGTGGCTTCTTAAAGCTTTACACAAATTTCATAAAAACTATACAAACTTAGGCCTAGGTTAGGTTAGGTTTAAGTGGCTGCCGGCAGACGCACACTTAGGCCAGTTTTGAAAGGCCCGTTGTGAAACCACCAACACAAGGAAAGTCAGTCCCGGGACCCAGCCAATTTAGGCCTAGATTTTGAACTTTTTACCAGGGCTCTCTAGAAAATATCTGATTATGCAGTTTTGTAACCCATTAAATTTTAGTCTAACAAAGTGCAAATCTTAAGGAGCTCTGAAAGCGCGTTGATTTAAAAAAAAAATTTTTTTCAGACTCACCTTCGCATTTTTCCCATACAAAAAAAAATTGTGTGATTTCGTTATATGGAGAAAAAATACACAAAACAAAAATTTTAAATCAACGGGCTTTCAGAGCTCCTTGAGATTTGCACTTTGTTAGACTAAAATTTAATGGGCTACAAAACAGCATAATCAGATTTTTTCTAGAGAGCTCAGGTTAAAAGTTCAAAATCTGGCATTAATTACAACATGAGTGGTATTTGTAAGCAAAATTAGGCAAAATGTAATATAAAAAGGTATATAATAGATATTAACATGTAATGAACAGGTTTTAAGGTATAAGAGTAGAGCTCATATGTTTTGCACAGTGGTATAGTTTAAGCTTATTTGTATATATATTTATTCATATATATATATATAACATCTTCCCTTTTTTTTTTTTAATTTCAGTTCAATAAAGAGAATAATGACAGCGAGTCTTGTTGGCGGTATGACTTTTCTACCTTTTTGAGTAACATAAAATTCTGCATTGTTAGTTTTTTTTTCTATATCAGGCTCTGTGTTTTCTATTTCCATATTTGTTGTTGTTTTTTCATTAGCTTGGTCTACATTTTCTCTTTCTTCATCTGTTGTTGTTTTATTTTTATTTTCGGCATGTTTCTTTAAGATATGTTCACGGTTACGCCTATATAATGTACCGTTTTCATCTTGAATTATGTGGGATCTTGGCTCTTTGCAATTTTCAACAACAGCTCCAGGAAACCAAACTGATGTGGGATTCCTCTTAAAAATAACGTTTTCGCCGGGGTTAACTTGCGGCAATTTTCTTGGTGGCCTAGGCTTAGACTGCTTTAATTTTTTTTTATATTTGTGAACATTGGCGAGGTTGGGCTGTAGAGTTTTGTTGAGAGATGGTATTTTTGTTCTAAGCCTTCTGGACATGAGTAGTTCTGCTGGACTAGGCAATAGTCCTTTTGGTGTGGATCTATAATGAAGAAGTGCCACGTACGGATCAGACTGACTCTCTGTGGCCTTTTGTAAATGTTTTTTTATAGTTTGTATTGAACGCTCAGCTAAACCATTTGAACGTGGAAGATATGGGCTAGAAGTTGTATGTTCAATCTGCCATTCTTTGCAAAATGAATCAAACTCCTTTGAATTAAATGGAGGACCATTATCGGAAATAAAGATATTTGGAATGCCATGTCTGGCAAATAGTGATTTCAACTTCGTTATGACATGTAAGCTAGAATATCCGCAGTTTAATAATTCTATTTCGATAAATTTGGAGTAGTAATCAACTACTAATAGGTACGATTTTTTCTTAAATTCAAAAATATCACAACCTATTTTAAACCAAGGTATTTTTATAATTTCATGTGACAAGTTTTCTTGTTTCGGATTCGAATTTCTGTATTTCATGCAGATTTCGCAACTAGACACAAGATTAAATATGTAATTTTTCATACTTGACCAATAAACAGACTGTCGAGCTAAACCTTGACAACGTTCGATACCCATGTGACCTTCATGCACTAAGCTTAAGACTTTTCGTCTAAGACTGGCGGGGATTATGATTTGATCGTGTTTCAACAGCATGTTGTCTATTATTGAAATATCATCTTTAATGTTATAAAGTGGCATGACTTTTTTATAGACAGCCTTTTTCGTCAATGGCCAGCCATTTTGAACATAGGCAACGATTTTTTGAAGAGTATTATCTGATTAAGTACAACTTCGAATTTCCTTTATATAGGATTCAGGTAATGAAATATTAGAAATGATTGAATTGCAATGAAGGGATATTTCCTCGTCCATTTCTGATAATGCTTTATCTTTCAGAGGCGCTCTGGACAGAGTGTCTGCAATGTAAAGATATGTATTTCCCAGGTTTATACTGCACGGTTAAACTGTAACCTTGCAAACGCAGCATGAAGCGCTGTAATCTCGCGGGTATTTTATATAGGGGCTTGTTGAAAAGTGTAACCAAGGGTTTGTGGTCCGTTTCTACTACCACATTTGCTCCAAAGATATATTGATGGAATTTAGTGCAACCAAATAAAATCGCAAAAAGTTCTTTTTCGATTTGGGCATAATTTATCTGACAGTCGGTTAAAGAAGCGGACGCATATGCAATTGGGTTTTTGTGATGCAGTATGGTAGCTCCAACAGCAAATTTTGATGCATCAACTGACCGTGTCAACGTTTTATTTGCGTCAAAATATGCTAACACAGGCGATTGTGTTAAAACCGATTTTAAGTTTTCAAATTCTTGGTCATGGATTGAATCCCACCGCCACTGCACGCCTGATTTGAGAAGGCTTCTTAAGTTTTTATTAAGTGATGATAAATTATCTATAAAAGATCCCAGGTAGTTGACCATACCTAAAAACCGTTGTATATCTGCGGCTGAACTGGGTTTTGGCAAGTCTACAATGGCCTTAATTTTTTCCGAATCTGGTCTAATTCCATCTTTGTTGAAAACATGTCCTTTAAACTTAATTTCGTTTTCAAACAGATGTGACTTATTTTTGTTAAATTTTAAACCACCTGATTGAGCTCGTTATAGCACTTGAGCCAAAATAGCCTTATGTTCTTCCATTGAAGACGAGTATATTAAAAAATCATCAATATATATTATAAGGCCTTTTATGTCTCCAAAGAGCTTGATCATAGTTGCATGAAAAATTTCAGGTGCAGCGTTGATGCCAAATGGCAAACGCAAGAAGCTGTAACGCCCAAAAGGTGTATTGAACGTACAAAGCTTCGAGGAGTACTCGTCAAGTGGAATCATCCAGAATCCACAATTAGCGTCTAATGTACTAAATATTTTAGATCCAGCCAATTTCGATTTGCAATCGTCAATGTTTGGGAATGGGTAATGAGGTCTAAGAATAGATTTATTTAGGTTTCTAGGATCTAAACATAAACGTAATTTTCCATTGGACTTTTTAACCAAAACAATTGAGTTGACCCATTCAGTTGGCTCTGAAACTGGAGATATTACTTGCATGCTTACCAGCCTATTCAATTCTGTTTTTAACTCATTATTTAAAGAAAAAGGTATTCTACGTGTAGGCTCGATTACCGGGACAGCGTCGGGCTTTAGCTTTAAGCTACATTTTTCTTTTAATTGACCCAAACCATTATTCAGATTAGAATGTTTCTCAAAAATGTTTTCATAACTTACTAAATTGACAATTTTTACCAAATTAAATTTCTCCGCAGTTTCAAGACCAATTATGTTTTTGCATTTCATATCAAATACATGAAAAACTATATTAACGCTAATGTTATTAAAATAAACATACGTATTTATTATGCCTAACATCGGTAGCTTTTCGCCACTAAAAGTCAATATATGTGTGCGGTTCTTTGGCTCTTGGATACGATTAGTTAATTTAAGAAATTTAACAGTGTCGAACGAAATTATATTCGCTTGAGCACCCGTATCGACTTGAAATACTAATTTCTTATTGCAAATTTTTACCTCGGTGCGTAGGTGTTGTTGTTAATATTATTGACTGATTGAGTAAGGTTTTTGTTTCGAGCCTGCAAAATTCCCACAAACAA
The DNA here is from genome assembly GCA_964058755.1 of Campiglossa producta. NCBI lineage: Eukaryota > Metazoa > Arthropoda > Insecta > Diptera > Tephritidae > Campiglossa > Campiglossa producta. The sequence continues at coordinate 104,093,394 of CAXKVI010000001.1, read as the reverse complement.
ATCTTCTTCTTCTTCTGCGCAGATATTTTTTACAAATTTTTGGTTTGACGTCTGCTTAAGAAAGCACATTTTCGTAAAATGATTTTTTCTGTTGCATACATATATTACAAGTTACACCAATGGCGGGACATTTCTTCCTATGTACTTGTCCACATCGGGAACATGACGATGACTTCGATTTTAAAGATTGATCTCTAGTTGTTGCTTGTGATAGCTTTGGGTTAGCAGTGGTATTATTACCCTTGTTGTTGTTGTTTATGTTTTTGTAATTTTGCGCTGGCTTTTTTGTATATTTGTTTAGTGCTGCAATGGTGGCGTCTTCAGCAGTTGAATTATTAGTTGATTTTTGGAGTTTATGAGCATTTTCTTTCGCTGCTTCAATATTTTTTGCGATATCGAGGGCTTTTTGAAGTGTTATGTTGCCTTCGCTGAGTAGCCTTTCCTTTATGTGTCCACATTGTGCTGACAGACCGCATACAAAAATATCTCGTACTAACTCGTCGGCCAAATTATTGAATTCGCAGGATAAGCTTAAATTTTTTAGGCTTGTGAAATATGCGTCGATGGATTCTCTGCTTAGCTGGCGACGAGTGAAGAATTTGTGACGCTCTATAGCAATATTCTTCTTCGGCACGAAATAAAGTTGTAGTTTATTAACTAGATCGTCGTATTTAATTGTATCAATGACGTTGAAGGAGTTCACAATGTTCATAGTTTCTGATCCAATATGATGCAATAGAAACGCTACTTTTCGGGTGTCTTGCTCTCCCTCCAAATTAGATGCACGAAGAAAAATTTTAAATTGTGTATACCAATTTTTCCACTCTAGGGATAAATTCGAAATTTTTGTATTTATGGGCGGGATCGACGCAGCCACCGGTAAAATTTGTTGAGTCGACATCTTTTGGGAACTAGGACTTGGCTTTTGGGGACTAGGACTTGGCTTTTCGTCCTTAGTTAAAGGCATTTAAATATTACTTTGGCTTGTTTAAATTGAACACACGATTTTGTGAAAGTACGATATTTTTTTTTTACTTCTGACGGAAAGTATCACCTGACACCATGTTATATTTCAATGGTCTTATTTATTACTGTACTTCAATATGATTAACAATGGTATTTAATACATCTTAACATAGGTACTTAGCATACGGTAACATAGGTATATAATAGATAATGTTAACATGTAATGAACAGGTTTTAAGGTATAAGAGTAGAGCTCATATGTTTTGCACAGTGGTATAGTTTATGCTTATTTGTATATATATTTATTCATATATATATATAACACCCACTAGCTGTGATTGCCTATTGGAAACGAATATGTGGAGAATGGGATAATTCGTATATGAGTGTTTCTTTTTCAAGTGATCCAAATTTTGTGAAAAATCAACCGTCATGCAACGGATTTTGTTCAAATTCGGTTTACACGTAGGGACTATAAATTGGTTTGACACGTGTTTTTTGTTTTGCCATTTTTTCGATTTTCTTCGGAGATATGATCTGTCAAAGTTTGGAATTTTTTATGAAGTAATGAAAACAAACTCAATCCATCCCTGCAAACCAAATACCGGCTAGCAACCAAGTTAAATAGTTGGTTTCATTCATCTTTCATACGGTTCCCAAAGTAGCTAATTTTGTTCAGGGCGTGTGAAAATTTTAACCATATGTATACTATACTTTGACCCTTTCAAACTCTGGCTAATGTTTTGGTTAAAATGTAGTTAACAGCCATTTGTTGGAGTCGTCAATGCTTTGGCTAACATGTTAATAGTATTTGTTGACATGGTTATGGAAACTGCTAACATGTGGCTAACATTATGTTATGAAACAGTAAATGTTTTGGTTAACTTGCTGTTAAAATGATTCTTTGAATAAAGGTATGTTTTTTGAAAAATCCAGCAATGAACTGTCAGCAGAAGAGAGTCTTGTAAAAAGCTGTCAAAATCTCATTTCTGCTAATTTTTCGTCGAACAGGAACCAGTAGAAACTTGCAGACAAAACAGCGGTTACGCTGATTGGCTAACAATTAGAATTTAAATTTTTTGTTATTGTTTTGCTATGCCACCGATCAGCTGTTCCTGCTTGCTAGTTTCTGCTGGACGAAAAATCTCCAGCAATAACTTGCAGCGAATTGGCGCTCTCTCTCTCAATTAAATGTCAAAAAGCTGCTGAATTCGCTGCTATTTTTGTTCAAGCAACGCTTTTTCAGAAATAATTATTCATAATTAGCAGGAAAGAAACGAAGCTTAAGTCAACAAATAAGCTAGCATATGGTTAACATGTGTAGTTGAATCGGTTACCGAACCAGCTAGCATATGGTCAACATTTATAATTGAATAGGTTACCAAACCAGTTACCAATATGGTTATCGCTAAAAGAAGAATGCTTACCTAATTTTTCCAAATAAATTGCACAATTAATATACATATGTACATATTTTATTATTTATTTAAGGATACATTTCATTATACACATATTTATACATACTAAGAACTTAATACTAACTAAATTTTAGCCGCCTCCACATTAAGGAATCATCTCCACCGGCACTATGATGAGGACATATTATCATACAAATAAAGCATCTGAGCGTGGAAGTCCACTTTTGCCTGAAATGGCTTCTTAAAAAATGGCGAATTTAGGCGTAGCGCACTTCTCCACTGCAATTAAGGAATAGCATCCGGAAGCGCTACGCCTAAATTCGCCATTTTTAAGAAGCCATTTCATGCAAAGGTGGACTTGCACTCTGAAGTGCTTAATTTGTATGATGATATGTACGTCCTCGTCGCAGTGCTGTATTCTGTATCATCATTTTTTTTCAAGCGGCGGAAGTAGGCATCATTTAAATGCTCTGGCACTTTCAAACATTGAGAAATTCGACGCAGTGGGCATGAGTTGAGTGTGATTTGGCCAGTAACCAACAACAAACCAGGGCTCAATAGCTTCAGCAGGACAACACGTTTGCCTTGATGGCGTGCAGCCAACAATATTAACACACGACCAGGTACCACTTTTGGGATTATTGATTTCCTTAAAAAAGAAACATTGGTTTAAAAAATTAAATTAAAAAAATTAAAATTTTCCGCTTACCTTTTTTCGTTTTTTTTTCTCCAATTGACAAATAAAATTAATTTATGAAGACAGCTGTCTTGTCAAAATTTGGGATATTTTTACAGTGGGTCGTGCTGTTTCATTTGCACTCATAATATGAGGTATAGTACAAAATCAACAATGTTTTCTCTTTCTGTCAGAACGTTTGCACATTAACCCTAAAACGGGCTTTTGGTATTTATAGGCCCACGTTTTAATTTAATTCAGAGCAACTTTTTTTTTGTTGCTTAAGGTTAACATAATTTTGGGAAATTTGTCAAATAACAAATTACTAAGAAACACAAAGCCTGATTCATTAGCTTTCGAATGAGCTCAAGTTGAACTTTGTAGCATTAGTACAAGCCGAGATATGATGGAATGAGTAGGTACATGTTTTCATTACTTCAAGAAAAACTCCAAACTTTGATAGATCATATGAATTTGTGACGCTCTATAGCAATATTCTTCTTCGGCACGAAATAAAGTTGTAGTTTATTAACTAGATCGTCGTATTTAATTGTATCAATGACGTTGAAGGAGTTCACAATGTTCATAGTTTCTGATCCAATATGATGCAATAGAAACGCTACTTTTCGGGTGTCTTGCTCTCCCTCCAAATTAGATGCACGAAGAAAAATTTTAAATTGTGTATACCAATTTTTCCACTCTAGGGATAAATTCGAAATTTTTGTATTTATGGGCGGGATCGACGCAGCCACCGGTAAAATTTGTTGAGTCGACATCTTTTGGGAACTAGGACTTGGCTTTTGGGGACTAGGACTTGGCTTTTCGTCCTTAGTTAAAGGCATTTAAATATTACTTTGGCTTGTTTAAATTGAACACACGATTTTGTGAAAGTACGATATTTTTTTTTTACTTCTGACGGAAAGTATCACCTGACACCATGTTATATTTCAATGGTCTTATTTATTACTGTACTTCAATATGATTAACAATGGTATTTAATACATCTTAACATAGGTACTTAGCATACGGTAACATAGGTATATAATAGATAATGTTAACATGTAATGAACAGGTTTTAAGGTATAAGAGTAGAGCTCATATGTTTTGCACAGTGGTATAGTTTATGCTTATTTGTATATATATTTATTCATATATATATATAACACCCACTAGCTGTGATTGCCTATTGGAAACGAATATGTGGAGAATGGGATAATTCGTATATGAGTGTTTCTTTTTCAAGTGATCCAAATTTTGTGAAAAATCAACCGTCATGCAACGGATTTTGTTCAAATTCGGTTTACACGTAGGGACTATAAATTGGTTTGACACGTGTTTTTTGTTTTGCCATTTTTTCGATTTTCTTCGGAGATATGATCTGTCAAAGTTTGGAATTTTTTATGAAGTAATGAAAACAAACTCAATCCATCCCTGCAAACCAAATACCGGCTAGCAACCAAGTTAAATAGTTGGTTTCATTCATCTTTCATACGGTTCCCAAAGTAGCTAATTTTGTTCAGGGCGTGTGAAAATTTTAACCATATGTATACTATACTTTGACCCTTTCAAACTCTGGCTAATGTTTTGGTTAAAATGTAGTTAACAGCCATTTGTTGGAGTCGTCAATGCTTTGGCTAACATGTTAATAGTATTTGTTGACATGGTTATGGAAACTGCTAACATGTGGCTAACATTATGTTATGAAACAGTAAATGTTTTGGTTAACTTGCTGTTAAAATGATTCTTTGAATAAAGGTATGTTTTTTGAAAAATCCAGCAATGAACTGTCAGCAGAAGAGAGTCTTGTAAAAAGCTGTCAAAATCTCATTTCTGCTAATTTTTCGTCGAACAGGAACCAGTAGAAACTTGCAGACAAAACAGCGGTTACGCTGATTGGCTAACAATTAGAATTTAAATTTTTTGTTATTGTTTTGCTATGCCACCGATCAGCTGTTCCTGCTTGCTAGTTTCTGCTGGACGAAAAATCTCCAGCAATAACTTGCAGCGAATTGGCGCTCTCTCTCTCAATTAAATGTCAAAAAGCTGCTGAATTCGCTGCTATTTTTGTTCAAGCAACGCTTTTTCAGAAATAATTATTCATAATTAGCAGGAAAGAAACGAAGCTTAAGTCAACAAATAAGCTAGCATATGGTTAACATGTGTAGTTGAATCGGTTACCGAACCAGCTAGCATATGGTCAACAAAAAATGGCGAATTTAGGCGTAGCGCACTTCTCCACTGCAATTAAGGAATAGCATCCGGAAGCGCTACGCCTAAATTCGCCATTTTTAAGAAGCCATTTCATGCAAAGGTGGACTTGCACTCTGAAGTGCTTAATTTGTATGATGATATGTACGTCCTCGTCGCAGTGCTGTATTCTGTATCATCATTTTTTTTCAAGCGGCGGAAGTAGGCATCATTTAAATGCTCTGGCACTTTCAAACATTGAGAAATTCGACGCAGTGGGCATGAGTTGAGTGTGATTTGGCCAGTAACCAACAACAAACCAGGGCTCAATAGCTTCAGCAGGACAACACGTTTGCCTTGATGGCGTGCAGCCAACAATATTAACACACGACCAGGTACCACTTTTGGGATTATTGATTTCCTTAAAAAAGAAACATTGGTTTAAAAAATTAAATTAAAAAAATTAAAATTTTCCGCTTACCTTTTTTCGTTTTTTTTTCTCCAATTGACAAATAAAATTAATTTATGAAGACAGCTGTCTTGTCAAAATTTGGGATATTTTTACAGTGGGTCGTGCTGTTTCATTTGCACTCATAATATGAGGTATAGTACAAAATCAACAATGTTTTCTCTTTCTGTCAGAACGTTTGCACATTAACCCTAAAACGGGCTTTTGGTATTTATAGGCCCACGTTTTAATTTAATTCAGAGCAACTTTTTTTTTGTTGCTTAAGGTTAACATAATTTTGGGAAATTTGTCAAATAACAAATTACTAAGAAACACAAAGCCTGATTCATTAGCTTTCGAATGAGCTCAAGTTGAACTTTGTAGCATTAGTACAAGCCGAGATATGATGGAATGAGTAGGTACATGTTTTCATTACTTCAAGAAAAACTCCAAACTTTGATAGATCATATCTCCGAAGAAAATCGAAAAAATGGCAAAGCAAAAAATATGTGTCAAACCAATTTATATTCCCTACGTGTAGACCGAATTTGGACAAAATCCGTAGCATGGCGGTTGAAATTTGGATCACTTGAAAAAGAAACGCTCATATGGAGCCAGCGTTCGGACTTGAATATTTTATTTGGTGGTAGAAATTTCAAAAATAAGTGGTAGATTTAAGCAAAAAGTGGTAGATTTTCATTTAACTAAAATACTGCTATTTATTCAATAAAAATGCATTCACTTCAATTTCCTAAAGTCTGCACTTATTAAACAAAGGGTACCATTTTTTAAGACTGCCTAATTCTCATCAATATTTGTCAAGTTTGGTATCTAAAAACCCCAGTATCAATAATCCGACAATTAAAAATTTAATTTCTGTGAGGAGATATGAAAGGCTTGGAGTAAAAATGACACGAAGAAAATTTGCCATCTTTTAAAATGGTACCAAACAAAGTTTGACTTTTCTATGACTAATATGATGCTTGGATACTTTTTTGTGAGCAATTTAATTTTTTATAGCTATAAAAAGGTGGTCGATTTTTAAGCATCCGTAGTAGAAGTGGTAGACACTCAAAAAAAGTGGTAGAAGTCCGAACACTGTATGGAGCGGGTTTTTGATGTTTACCCAGAAGGATTATAAGCGGATTTTATAAATAATAAACGGGGGTTTAAGCGTGGTTATTAATGTGGGGTGAGTGGTCCTTGGGAGTGGTGTACACAACCACCTTTTCTTGCTCTTCCTTGTTCTTCGTTGTTGTGCGTGTTAACACCTGGGTCGGAGTTCTTGTTGCGTTGTTTTTCCTGCTGGGCTACTGATGTAAATTGTGTTGCTTTATGGCTGTGTATAGTTTCTGATGTTGTTGGTGGGGGATTTTGTGTGAATAATGGTCACTGTTTGCAGGTATACTGCTAGTTGCTTTAAATAAGTTAAATAAGTTTTTTGACAAAAAATTTTTAAATTCTTTGTTAAGCACCACTTCTAGTTTTTCATTTTTTACTTTTTGTGTTTTTGTTTTTTAATAGGTAGGTATGTTACTTCGGTTCTATAATAGGGTTTCAGCACCATATGTAGGTAGGTTTTTTTTTTTTTTTTTTGTTTGCACCAAGACTTTTGGTTTTTAATGGTGTTTCCACCAAAAGCAAACACCGTGTTTTCTATCCCTAGCGTCTTTAAAATCAAACACTACTCGAAACCCTTGTCAAATCTCATACAAATTTCATAACCCAAACCCATTTCAAACCCCTTTTAAAAGCGTGTTTGCTTTGGGTTTGCATACGATTTATCATTAAAAGATGGCAATAATGTTCATTTACGTCATAATTTCCTTTTAGTTTTTAAATTCTTATCGCAATCATGTTACCATTGCTTTCAGTTTGTCAAAATTGTTGACAATTAAAATTAAATTAATTTATATTTAAAATTTTTAAATTTTTTAATATTTTTCAAAATGCAACGCAAAATCAGAGGGCCAAACACTTTTTTGATAGGTCCCACCGAAAAGTTGGACTATGTTATAAAGGTTAAAGCTTAAGACCCAAATGGCTACCAGTGGGCTTTCGACCATGGATCTACCTTTTGGGGTAAATAGCATTTTCCACAAAATTTTCGAATAATAAAATTACACGAATGACAGATTGAACACAATTTATATCAAACACGCAGTGGAAACAGTTGACAATTATTTCAAACCCAAAACCTACAAACACGGTGTTTGTTTTTGGTGGAAACACCGTATTAAATAATTTAGAGTTTTAACTTCGGTTCTATAAGAGGGTTTCGGCACCATATTCATAACTTGGTGAATAAAAAAAAAAAAATTGAAAGGCACTTGTATTTTAGAATTAAGTAAAATTAGTATTTATTTTTAATAAATGAATGTTTGTATAAACTGGAGGTTCACAATTAAATTTCTTTATTGTTTGGAATAATGTTCGGAGATTTGGCACAACAGTTGAGCGCGGGAGATGTAGCGAACGAATAGTTTTGGCTGGCTATCAAATCCTACACACCAGCTGATCCATCATGTAAGTATGTACAGTGTCTCACAATTAATTTGAGCCACTTAAATGTTTTTGAATTTCATTAGACTGGGTACTAAGATAGTGTTTCTAAAACGTTTTACCTAAAATATAGCCAATTATACAACAGAAACAAAAAAAACCTTAAAAATTTAGGCAACGTTCAGGGAAATTTTCCACAATTTGAAAAAAACGGCCTCGAAATTTTCAACTTTTTTGGCAGAATTTCTAGCGGATTTCTGAGTACGCAGTTTTGTAGGCCAGTCAATTTGTTTGTTGAGTAATTTCTTCCATACAAAATTATTATTTTTCTTATTTCTACTAAAAAAGTTTAAAATTTTAAGGCAGTTTTTTTTTCAAATTTTGAAAAATTTCCCTGAACTTTGTGTAAATTTTGAAGGAAATTTTTTTTTGGTTTCTGTTGTATAGTTAGGGTTGTATAGTTGGCTATATTTTAATTAAAAAATTTTAGAAATACTATTATAGTACCCAGTCTAATGAAAATCAAGAACATTTTAGTGGCTCTAATTGACTGTGAGACACTGTAAGACTGTATTTTTCTCTCCTTCCAGTGGTTTAGGTAAGAGCTCAGGATTATTGAGGTAAGTATACGGTATAATATTCCAGTAACTACAACTTAATAAAAAAACAAATTAACTTCCCCCGGGCCAAATCTTATAAAATTTATAGTCTTAATCCCTCCTCCTTCCTCTCCTTCTGTATAATCAAACAAAAAAGCCATTGCGAATTTTTTGCACATCTATTTTTTTCTTTTTTTTTCTTTTTTTTTCTGATATTAAAAGTTTTTGTATAAAACATTCAAAACAATTACGCAATTCACAACCTCCACTATTTCGTGCTTTTTGTCTCTTTTTCAAAAAATGTATATTGGAAACCATGGAAACATACAAAAATAGACGAATACGACACTCTTGTGAGTTGCCCAATTCAAATTAGATTAAAAAACAGAAGTCAGAGTGCAACAATTTGCATATACTGGGATACTGGGAACATAATTACAATTAAAACCTGACAAGTCCACATCATTAAAAATGAAAAAATCAGGGTCAAAGGTAAAAAAAAACTTAGTTTTTCGTAGGTTATCACATCCTTGATATAGCTTTAGAGAGTGAAATTCTCCATTTCCCCGCAACGGGTTTCGGGTTATAAATAACACTAGGGTCATAAATAGAATAATAAATTATGGGAAGTGGATATGGTGTACTACAGGTTACAACAAGGTAGTTGGACAAAAATATTTTGTGTTTCATATGCAGTCATTTCCCTGCAGTAAAACAATTGCAAAAAAACATCTAGCTTATAAATAACTATTTTGTGGCAATTTTGTGCATTTTAAGCACACTGAGGAATAACTAACGTCTAACTACGCCGCAAGTCATGCAGAGAAGTCCGAAAATATAAGAATAAATTTATACACATAGAGTAAAATGGGCGAATTAAAAAAGGAATGGAAAAAATAAAATAAAATTTAGGGTAAATAAATAAAAATTATAAAAAAAGAATATATCTTTTGGCTATTTTTTGGCTGAAAAGTTAGTAGTTGGTTGACATCTCATGCAGAGGTAAGCATAACTGACCGGATTCAGGCCATCGTCGAACAAAAATAGTTAGTCCGAGTATATGAAAATTTATAGTAAATACACAGCACTAGTTGATTGGTAAGCAACTTAAAGTTACTTTTACGCTAGATACTTTTCCTGCAGGGTTATTACAATCATTTAATTTAACAATATACACGGTGTCCAAAAAGTTCGAATACAAACTTTGTAACTTATTTAAAAACCCAATCAAGTGGGCTTTGACTTAAATTTTTTTTTCTGAATCATGTATTCGTTTCCATGACTGTCAAATTAATACCAACTCGAATCTTTGATAGTCGTATTGTGAACGTCTTTTTAAAAGGCAGACGGCCGTGCTCAATATTGTAGGACTTTAAAAGTGCGGGTTTCAAACGAGATTTTGTTTATAAAACTTTCAAGCGATACAGTGAGACTTCGTCCGTTAAAAATAGGCCAAAAAGCGGAAGACCGCGAACGGTTCAGAACAGTGGTAAATTAAAAGTGGTGAGGGAACAAATTCGGACAAACCGTTGGCGATCAGTTAGAAAAATTGCACAGACATTTAATATAAGCAAATCTTCAACACACTTAATATTGAAAAATGATCTTGACCTAAAGCCGTATAAGAAACCAAAAATTCACGGCGTTTCTGTATCACCGAAAGTAAAAATAGAAAAGAGTATCTGATATTCTTGCCTGGCACTGCGGTGGCGAATTCGTATTTTCTGATGAAAAGTTGTTCGTTTTACAACAATCTTTCAACTCACAAAACGATCGAGTATGGTCAGTGTCACTAGAAAATGTTCCTGAAAGTCAACTGTACGTGTCCTGATTTCAAAGCTTTCCTCCGTCATGGTATGGGCCGGAACATCGTGCAACAATGGTGTCATGAAAATTTGGCCGACTTTTTGCGTAAGGACGAATGGCCACCTAGCAGTCCAGATCCCAATCCATTGGATTTTTTTGCATGGGGTTACATGACGTCGAAGCTTAGCGGTTATCAAATACAAAACTTGGAAACTTTTCGTGGGGTAATTCGCAAAACGAAATGCCGATGGATATGGTGCGTGCAGCTTGTTGTTCTTTTGAAAAGCGATTTGGGTTGGTTAAGCGATCCAAAGGAGGTGTGATTAATAAAAACCTACTATAAATATTTATGTTACATAAACTATTTTAAATAAAAATTGATAAGGACATCGCATATCCTTTGCTTTAAAAGGACTTTACATTTCGACGTGCCATACGAAAACTAACACTTTTAAAATTTTTTACGAAAACTAACACTTTTCAAATTCTGTAAGAAGACTAACACTTTTATTTTGTGTCTGACGAAAAATAACACTTTTAATTTGTGTCTGACGAAAACTAACACTTTTATTTTCTGTCTGACGAAAACTAACACTTTTGGCTAGTACATTTTCTTCAGAGAAAACCTGAAAGTGTTACTTTTCGTCAGACACAAAATAAAAGTGTTAGTTTTCGTCAGACACAAATTGAAAGTGTTAGTTTTCGTCAGACACAAAATAAAAGTGTTAGTTTTCTTCAGACACAAAATTTTTGGTGTTAGTTTTCGTATGGCACGGCGATTTGTATTCAAACTTTTTGGACACCGTGTATTTTCTCTTTTCATATATGTGTAGATTTCTAATTAAAGAAACTTAAAGGTAATAAAGCGGAATATTATACGATTTTTCTAATCAATTGGGTTTCAATCGGGCTTGTCTTGCTTACTTTTATAAAAAGCGAAAATAACAAGAGCGTTATTTGGGTTACTTACCTTTGGCATTTGAAAATTGCAAAAATAATAATAATACTATGCGTCGTTCATTTATAGGGTATTTTTTTTATAAAATTCGCAGGCTGTGCACCGAGTAATAATTGACAAAAATATATGACAATTCTAGTTTCTGTCTAAAATGGGCTAAATCGCTACATTAAAACTATCAGTGTTCAATAAAATATATTATAAACGATATTGTTTTTGTCTGCTAAGTATGTGTCGTAGTAAACATTTAAGTTCACTGCATCTTTTATCAAATTATGAACGTGTTTATGAACCGATTTGGCTAATTTTTTACGGGAACTAGTAATATTTTTTTTGCCATATACCAATTATTACCCTAGTTGCAGCCTCGAACTGCTTTTAAGAAGAGGCGGTGCCACGACCATTTTCCAATTTTTTTTTTTTTTCTATTTTCTTATTATCAACGTCAATTCTAATCTAAAAAACGAATGGAGGCGATATACCAACAGGCTATCATAACCTCTAACGAGAATTTTGCCGAGCTTCTCTTTTCAACTTGTGGTGTGTTCATCATTTTTTGGCGCTTAACCGCCTAAGCGATTTTGGCCGTTGCATATCAAAGCACGCCAGTCGTTCCTTTTTAGCGATAACTGACGCCAATTGGAATCCCCAAGGGAGTTCAAGTCATCCTCCACCTGTTGTTTCCATCTCAGTCGAGGCCTCCCCCTTCCTCTGCTGCCCAATTCAGGCGACGATAGGAAAACCTTCTGTGCTGGAGCTTCTTTGTCCATTCGCATAACATGGCCCAGCCAGCGGAGTCTTTGGGCTTTAATTCGCTGGACTATGGTCAGATCTGCGTAGAGCTCGTACAGCTCATCGTTAAATTTCCTTCGATACTCGCCGTTGGCATCACGGGAAGGACCATAAATCTTCTGGAGAACTTTTCTTGACATTGTCCATGAATCTGAGCCATACATCAGGACAGGTATGATGAGAGACTTATAGAGCGTGATCTTCAATTGCCTACTCAGTCCAAAGTAGCACTTGTTGGCAAGAGTGATTCTCCGCTGGATTTCTAGACTGATATTATTTTCGGTGTTGATACTGGTTCCCAAATAGACGAAGTCCCTCACAGTTTCAAATTTGTAACTATCAACAGTGACATGGCTGCCAAGGCGCAGGTGCGCCGATTCTTTCTTTGATGACAGCAAATACTTCGTCTTGTCCTCGTTCACGGTAAGACCCACTTTTTTCGCTTCCTTATCCAGTCCAGAGAAGGCACCGCTTACGGCGCGGTTGTTAAGGCCAATGATATCAATATCATCGGCATACGCCAGCAACTGCACGCTCTTGTAAAAGATTGTACCATTGCGGTTTAGCTCTGCTGCTCGAATTATCTTCTCCAGCATCAGATTGAAGAAATCGCACGAAAGGGAGGCACCCTGTCTGAAGCCTCGTTTGGTTTCAAATGGCTCAGAGAGGTCCTTCCCGATTCTGACGGAGCTGTTGGTATTGCTCAACGTCATTTGGCAAAGCCGTATAAGCTTTGCAGGGAAGTCAAATTCAGACATGGCGGCATACAGGCAACTCCTTTTTGCGCTGTCAAAAGCGGCTTTGAAATCGACAAAGAGATGGTGTGTGTCGATTCTTTTATCATGGGTCTTCTCCAGACTTACCAGGACTAAAGCCACACTGATAAGGTCCAATCAGTTTGTCTACGATGGGCTTCAGCCTTTCACACAACACGCTAGAAAGAACCTTATATGCAATATTAAGAAGACTAATTCCGCGGTAGTTGGTGCGGTTAGCGGGATCGCCTTTCTTGTGGATTGGGCAAAGCACACTTAAATTCCAATCCTTGTGGTGTGTTGCTTTTGTGTTTTTTCCTACAAGTTGGCGGGATCTACAGTTTTTTGCCGACTCGGAACGGCACTTGCAAAGCAAATGAGTTTTTGCTGAGAAGCTTCTCATTGTAGAAATATACCCTGAGAGTTTGCCAAACTACTGCCGAGAGGCGACCCCGTTTAGAAAAATTCATTTTCTACATAATTTTTGATGTTACTTTTGCCGGGTCTTCATCCGGCACGACTTAACCGCTACACCACGGCGGCTGCCGTGTTAAATATAAAATTTAATCAAATTTGTGTCACTGGATCTAGGACGATCCAAAATTTGGTGCGAGGGTTGAGGTTTTCCAGCCATAACCTGGAAACGGGAGAGCGGATGATAAAATTTCCAGGCAGGCCTTGTGGTAAGTGTCTCTGGCTACAACTTTGTCAAAGACGAGAAACGTGATAAGCTCTCAGGAAGCGAGATAATTGCAAAAAAATGATTTTTGGGGCCTTTGACCCCTAAAAAGAAAAAAAAAAAGAACATCTGACCAAATTAAATTGCATAATTGTAATAAGCGACATATGAAACAGAAAATGTCAAAAAACAGCTTGTTCCAATCGAACCGCTGTGGGCTGTAACCAAATAATTAAGTATAGAAACAAATATTGTAACGAAACCCAGAAACAACTTGGAGGAAAAGTTTTCTTTATTGTAAATAACAACTCAACAGCAGAAACGAAATCGATAGGCAAGAAACGATTCTAGTTTTGTTACTATTCTTGAGGTTTCTATACAAAATATTTGTAACAACTGTTTTGAACTTTTTTTGACGCCATATTAAAAAAAAAAATTCTCTAAGTATCAAAATCCATACAATTTCGTAACATCAAAAATTAGAATACCCTAGTACTAGTAAAAAGTACAGCAGGTAGAAATCCACAACTTAATGGTTGATCAACGAATATGATGCCTCTCACCTCTCATTTCCGAACTTCCTTTTTATAGAAGGGGAATAGGGGGTGAGGTGACGTAGTAGGTTCTACTGGCCATCACCAAACCACTCTCGCGACAGTCGGGCAAGTACCCCGTTATTCGACACTATAAACGTTTCAGATGAACAAAAGAAATTTCGTTTCGTGGATATCAAACTCTCCAAAAGTTTGTTTATTTTAGCCTTCCGAAATAATAATTATCTGTTTTGAGGTGTGATTAATAAAAACCTACTATAAATATTTATGTTACATAAACTATTTTAAATAAAAATTGATAAGAATTTCGCATATCGTTTGCTTTAAAAGGACTTTACATTTGTATTCAAACTTTTTGGACATCGTATTTTCTTTTTTCATGTATGTGTAAATTTCTTATTAAAGACCTTTAGTCCAACCAAACCAAGACTTCCGAAATAGTCTGATATCAGACTTTTCTGAAGAAAATTGAAAGAATTTCGACTTTACTTAAATAATTCGTAATCATTTCGTAAAACAAAAGTGTAACAAAAATTTGGTTATAAGATAAAAAAAGAAGTTATGAAATGAAAGCTATTGACTATTGCCCAAATAATTTCATTGTACTCTGTACCTGAGTGGATAGCACTTGAGTACAAGTATGCAGGCGCGTCGGTTCGATACCTGCCAAAAACCTTTTCAAATTTATTATTTTTTTTTAACTACCGATTTTATTTCGAATAATTCGTAACGAAGTCGCGTCAACCCTCCGATACAAATTTCTCAGCAACTTCGAAAGCAAATCGGTTGCGATTTCGGAAAAATCTTTCGACGCAACGTAAAGACTTCGGAAAAAAGTCGAAACTAATTGTTTAGTGGGGTAATAAAGCGGAATATTGTACGATTTTTTCTAATCAATTGGGTTTCATTCGGGCTTGTCCTTCTTACTTTTATAAAGAGCGAAAATAACAAGAGCGTTATTTGGGTTACTTACCTTGGGCATTTGAAAATTGCAAAAATAAAAATTACGTTTTTGTCCAGCTTCCTTGTTCTGCCGTAATTATTACTCAGGCTTTTTATTTTAAAAATCTCATAATAATAATTATGAGAATTTTTTTTTTCTTTTGAGCCTTCAAAGACTTTTTTCTTGAGACTTTTATTTTAAAAGTCTTTCGGTAATAATTATAAAGAATTTTTATTTTTTTAAGTCTTCAAAAAAAATATTGTTTGCGATTATGTATTGGAAATATCTTCTCTCAAATAAGCTAAACTATACCTGGTCATTACACATTAAATACGAGGGTCATATAGAATCATTTTGTGGCCATAAGGGGGTCAATTTGGAGTCATATTGCGATCATTTTGCGGTCAATTTGGAATCATTTTTCTTCAAGGAGTTTTTTCTTGAGACTTATTTTAAAATAAATAAATGCGAGGGGCTGGGCAGAGTAAATTCCTCCGAATAAACGAGCGTCGGCTAGCTAAGTCGTTGTGTGGCCAAATTTGCAAAGCAACTGGTAAGAATATTTGTTGAATAATTAATAATTGGCGATTAACGGCGGCGACTTCGGTCTTAAGCACCTAAAGCACGCACCAGATATTCCCCTTTAGACGGTGAAGTCATCCTTCTGTTTTCCATCGCTTTCGAAGTCTTGTCTCCCACCGAGTTAGGGCGTGGAAAGAAAACTGGGCAGACGATTCTTTCACCATTCTCATAAAACGACCCGACCAGCGGAGCTTTTTGGCTTTAATCTGTGTTGTGCTAATACATATGTTCGTAAAGCTAGAGAAGCCCGAGTAATTTGGCAAGTTCAACAGACTTGGACCTGAGCGAGATTGGTGTTGAAAAAGTATGACTCCAAAATAACCTACAAATGATCCCAACATTACCACAAAATGATTCCAAATTGACCCCCGAAATTACCCCAAATTGATCCTAATATGACCCCAAAATGATCCAAACTTGACCCCGATATGACCGCAATATAACCCCAAAGTCAATTCCATCGTATTCGATTGTGGGGACGGGCTCGTCATCATCTCTGGATTGTTGCTTAGTTTCATTTAACACTTATCCTGTATTCATAAAAAGTAACGTACGTGACATTAGTGGGTAATTTTTGCCCAATGGACGAATATATAGGTTTTTTATTTATTTATTTATTTTATTTCAAGATTTGAAGTATTTTTTTAATTTATAATTAATAAAATTCAATTAAGGAAGTACAAAAAGGTGTTCTTAGGGTTATTTTGAGCAACTAGTACATATACACTTACTCTTGGATTCAAAAAAAATAACGTACGTGACAAGCTTTCAAGTACTTTTTAAGTTTGAAAATAATAAAATTCAATTAAATAAGTACAAAAACATGTTATTAGGGCTATTTTGAGCACATAGTACATTTACACTTACTCCTACTACTATTGGGCAATTTTGACCCACTTATACAATATACGCAACTATTTCTGCCCAGTCTATCCTGTAGATTCTCCGACCACCGATATATAGAAATAGTGCTGGACTTTCGTGTAGAGCAACCTATTATGAAACGCAATCCACGCAATACCAACTGGCAGCTACACAATGAAATTTTAGCCAGAGACCTACCAGTACTATCCCCACAAGTCCCCTCATCGGGTGAGGAGCTGGAGGACCTGGTAACGACATACACCACGGCGCTCTCAAATGCCTAGAACAAGCTTGTCCAGTGCCAAACGCACGCGGTAAACATAGACCACATTGGTGGACCTACGACCTAGACTCGCTCCGTAAAGCCTGCAGGAAGCAATTTAATAATGCTAAACAGCTTGATACGGAGCCTCACTGGCTCGAATACAAAGTTTAACTAAGGGCCTACAAGAAGGCCCTGAGACAGGCAAAGAGAATTTCGTGGAGGAATTTCTGCACTGGGGTCGAAAAGGTCGACGACACAGAGAGACTTAGACGAGTTCTCTCGAAAACTCAAACATCCATTAGCTATTTGCAGCAGCCTGGCGGATCCTGGACCAGCACGGAAAGGGAAACCTTTGAGCTGCTCTTGAACACACATTTTCCCGGTAACTTGCATAATGCACCGTCAGCACCTGCAACAAGCGCGGCAGTAACTATACCCATCACGGAGGAAAGGGTAAGGCGGGCAGTTAAGAGCTTTGAACCGCTTTGAAGGCTGCCGAACCGGACGGGATTATCCCCGCGCAACTCATTAACACGCTGGAGACATCAGCCAAATGGCTAGTATTTCTCTCTACAAAAGTAAAAGTATTACCGACGACTTAGCCATTGCGTACAGGGGCAAATTCCCACAAACTGTGTGACTTGATGCAAGTAGCACTGCGTGAAGTCTAGGCATGGTCCTCTCGTTGCGGACTTAGTATCAACCGGAGAAAAGTGGAACTCGTTCTCTACACCAACCGGTACAAAATACCTCCGCTGGACCTACCAGAACTTAATGGCGTGAGCCTGAAGTTGGCTGATAAAGCTAAATTCTTGGGCATAGTTCTGGACAGGAAGTGAAACTGGAAGGAGAAAATTCTTCAGCGCCAGAGGAAGGCGTGTGTTGCACCTTACACATGCAAAAGAGCCATAGGCAAAAAGTGGGGTCTCAGCCCAAAAATATGCAGATGGATTTACACTCCCCAACGAAGCTCTTCAGGCCATTCTAGGCATTCTGCCACTTGATCTGGAAGCGTACCAGGCAGCAGCGGCTCTGCGTCTAAGGGAAACGTCTGGCTGGTGCGCAAGCACAACTGTACACTCCAGTATTCTAAGATCTTACAGTTTTCTCCCTCTGAGCACAGATCGATGTGCGGCCACAACAGTCGGAGACAGCTGTTTCAAAACAAACATTCCCAGCAGGGAAGAATGGGAGAGGATTTGATCGCTGCCCCGCTACTAATTACGGCATTTCTGTTTACACTGACGGCTCGAAGCTAGACGGCAGAGTTGGAGGAGGGGTTTATTCAAGTGATCTGGAACTTGAGCTCTCCTTCAGACTACCTGATCACTGAAGCGTCTTCCAGGCTGAAGTCTCAGCAATCTTGGATGCCGCGATTTGGATAAATAAACGCGCTATTGGAGAGGACATCGTTATTTTCAGCGACAGCCAGGCGGCCATCAAAGCTCTTGGCTCTTATTCGTTCAACTCTGAACTGACGCTCAGCTGTCGTCGATCTCTTCAAGAGAAGGCCCAACAGAACCGCGTGAACCTCACATGGGTCCCGGGACACAGGGACATTGAGGGAAACTGTAAGGCAGACGAACTTGCCAGGCAGGGTACGACCAAGCAGGTTCTTCGGGATAAAGAGCGCTTAGGTATGCCGTTTGCCACATGCAAGCTAATGCTGAAGGAGTACACACTCCGTCAAGCCAACGAAAGGTGGCAACATCCCAAGGGTGCCGGACATCCAAACAAACCTGGCCAATATGGATCATAAAAGATCTAGAGGCATTCACGCCCTAAGAAGGAGAGAAATTTCCATATTGATAGGTGTTCTAACTGGGCACTGCCTTATTGGTAGGCACGCAGGAAGGCTAGGTGTGCCCTACCGACGATGCTGTAGGGGCTGCAAAGATGATGAGGAAGAGGCAACGGTGAAGCACCTCATCTGCAACTGCCCGGCTGGATAGCCTAAGCCAGATCGCGGAACTGGACATAAAGGACTTGATGGCCTTCATAAAGTCATCTAAGAGGTTCAGAATAAAAGTATTTGAAGACTTTTAAAAATAAAAATTGTCGATAATAATTATTTCATGACGAAAATTTTAAACGTCTTGCAATAACTGTTAGGAACAATTTTTAAATTTTTTCATCGTAAAGTAATAATTATCTGAGACTCAAAAAGAAATCTATTGAAAAGAATTAATTATTTTTTGATTTTTTTCAATATTTGTTATAACAGTTATTACTCTGGTTTATTTTATGTATATGTACTAAATTAAAAAAATACTTCAAATCTTGAAATAAAATAAATAAATAAATAAAAAACCTATTAATTCGTCCATTGGGCAAAAATGACCCACTAATGTCACGTACGTTACTTTTTATGAATACAGGATAAGTGTTAAATGAAACTAAGCAACAATCCAGAAATGATGACGAGCCCGTCCCCACAATCGAATACGATGGAATTGACTTTGGGGTTATATTGCGGTCATATCGGGGTCAAGTTTGGATCATTTTGGGGTCATATTAGGATCAATTTGGGGTAATTTCGGGGGTCAATTTGGAATCATTTTGTGGTAATGTTGGGATCATTTGTAGGTTATTTTGGAGTCATACTTTTTCAACACCAATCTCGCTCAGGTCCAAGTCTGTTGAACTTGCCAAATTACTCGGGCTTCTCTAGCTTTACGAACATATGTATTAGCACAACACAGATTAAAGCCAAAAAGCTCCGCTGGTCGGGTCGTTTTATGAGAATGGTGAAAGAATCGTCTGCCCAGTTTTCTTTCCACGCCCTAACTCGGTGGGAGACAAGACTTCGAAAGCGATGGAAAACAGAAGGATGACTTCACCGTCTAAAGGGGAATATCTGGTGCGTGCTTTAGGTGCTTAAGACCGAAGTCGCCGCCGTTAATCGCCAATTATTAATTATTCAACAAATATTCTTACCAGTTGCTTTGCAAATTTGGCCACACAACGACTTAGCTAGCCGACGCTCGTTTATTCGGAGGAATTTACTCTGCCCAGCCCCTCGCATTTATTTATTTTAAAATAAGTCTCAAGAAAAAACTCCTTGAAGAAAAATGATTCCAAATTGACCGCAAAATGATCGCAATATGACTCCAAATTGACCCCCTTATGGCCACAAAATGATTCTATATGACCCTCGTATTTAATGTGTAATGACCAGGTATAGTTTAGCTTATTTGAGAGAAGATATTTCCAATACATAATCGCAAACAATATTTTTTTTGAAGACTTAAAAAAATAAAAATTCTTTATAATTATTATCGAAAGACTTTTAAAATAAAAGTCTCAAGAAAAAAGTCTTTGAAAGCTCAAAAGAAAAAAAAAATTCTCATAATTATTATTATGAGATTTTTAAAATAAAAAGCCTGAGTAATAATTACGGTAGAACAAGGAAGCTGGACAAAAACGTAATTTTTATTTTTGCAATTTTCAAATGCCCAAGGTAAGTCCCAAATAACGCTCTTGTTATTTTCGCTCTTTATAAAAGTAAGAAGGACAAGCCCGAATGAAACCCAATTGATTAGAAAAAATCGTACAATATTCCGCTTTATTACCCCACTAAACAATTAGTTTCGACTTTTTTCCGAAGTCTTTACGTTGCGTCGAAAGATTTTTCCGAAATCGCAACCGATTTGCTTTCGAAGTTGCTGAGAAATTTGTATCGGAGGGTTGACGCGACTTCGTTACGAATTTTTCGAAATAAAATCGGTAGTTAAAAAAAAATTATAAATTTGAAAAGGTTTTTGGCAGGTATCGAACCGACGCGCCTGCATACTTGTACTCAAGTGCTATCCACTCAGGTACAGAGCACAATAGTCAATAGCTTTCATTTCATAACTTCTTTTTGTATCTTATAACCAAATTTTTGTTACACTTTTGTTTTACGAAATGATTACGAATTATTTAAGTAAAGTCGAAATTCTTTCAATTTTCTTCAGAAAAGTCTGATATCAGACTATTTCGGAAGTCTTGGTTTGGTGGGACTAAAGGTCTTTAATAAGAAATTTACACATACATGAAAAAAGAAAATACGATGTCCAAAAAGTTTGAATACAAATGTAAAGTCCTTTTAAAGCAAACGATATGCGAAATTCTTATCAATTTTTATTTAAAATAGTTTATGTAACATAAATATTTATAGTAGGTTTTTATTAATCACACCTCAAAACAGATAATTATTATTTCGGAAGGCTGAAATAAACAAACTTTTGGAGAGTTTGATATCCACGAAACGAAATTTCTTTTGTTCATCTGAAACGTTTATAGTGTCGAATAACGGGGTACTTGCCCGACTGTCGCGAGAGTGGTTTGGTGATGGCCAGTAGAACCTACTACGTCACCTCACCCCCTCCTTCTATAAAAAGGGACTGTGAGTACCCTAAATTGGTTTAAATCCTTTTTTATATCGTAGCCGTCAACAAAATTTGTTGCGAAGTATTCGGCTGCCGAATATTAAGCACTTCGGCCAAAACCCGCGAACATTCGACATTCAGCCAAACAACTATTCTTAGCATATATACCAGGTAGGAGTGGGAATAATTTCGAATAATATTCGAATAAATGTTATTCGAATAAACGAATAAAAATATTCGTTCCAAAAAATTCGAATATTTTGCCAAGTAACAAGTGAGGTGGCTAAAATCAAAGGCGGCAATCTCCACAATTTTCAATTTGGAGTAAAGCGCAAAAGATTAGTACGCATTTATTATGGCTAATATTATAACAAAAATTAGTTATAGTGTAGAAAGTGGTAGACTACATAGGGTTATGTAGCGACACTGCCTAAATTCTCAACAGAATAAGAAAAGGATATGGAGAGTGCCGTGTTTGATTCTGATACTTGGATATTGCCGGTTTTGATATTGAAACGGTTGGGATGAAAATATTATGAGCATAGTATCTAGCATTTTATTGAATTTCTTAAGTCAAACTGTCACACAGTAACACAAGAATGCCAGCTGTGCGTAATAATAATAATAAATATAACACTGCGGTAAAAAAACGAACTTTTTTTCTGTCCTATGAACCAAATAGACTTTTTCGGAAAGTAGACAAAAAATAAAAATACACATGTATCGGCGATTTTCATATACACGTCAGAATTTTTTTTTATGTATGTATCCACATAAAAAATTTCTGACGTGTACATAAATTTTGAACTTCTTTGGTAGAATTTTCAGAAATTTTTTGAATATGTAGTTTTGTAGCCCATTAAATTTTACTCTAAGAATGTGCAAGTTAGAACTCGCTAAAAATTTTACTTGATTTTTTAGAATTTTTTTTTGGCAAGGGTGTTGAGTGTTTTGTTCCATACAAGTCACAAACTAAATTTACTTTTGTATGGAGGAAAACACTCAACACCCTTGAAAGAGCAGTGTAATAAACCCAATGAATTACCCACCATATCCCGACCCACAGGCATGAGGGTCGCGTCCGCGTGACGCACGGATTTTTTTTGGTTTGCCGATTCGTTGAAAGACGGGTTTTTTAAGCGTCGGGATCTAAAACTGCTCAGCTACAAAGAAAGACTCATCAGCTGAGTAAAATACTTAAAGGATTAGATTAGATATGAATAACTACCTTGTAAAAGAAGATGAAACAATATTATTGTGAAGAGAAGGAAGTTTGAAATATCATATTATATTCGTAAAAAAGCGAGAATGATATAATTAAAAACATGTTACAGAGTATTATATTGTATTATTTACTATATAAGGAGGTTCCTCGATAAATTCATGCTTCTCTGGGAAATCCAGAGAATCTTTCTTCCTCAGCTGGCTTCGCTGGCACAGACATTTCATCAGACAGGACATCTGCATAAAATTTGAGTTCTTCTAGCGATCTCCAATTGCCGCCAAAGTGTTTTGTAAGCAGTTTATTTACGTCGCTAAGTTGAAGCAAATTGACCTGTTGCAAACCACTTTCCACGATGTCAGGAGCAATCAAGTGAAGGTTCCGTCCCTTCCTTAAGACACTTTTAAAGCTTAGAAGATCCTTTTTATAATGTAATTCAACGCTGATGGAGACTTTTGTTTTATCTTTCTTCAGTAAAAACCGCTTTAAGACACCTGAGATCGCTTCCTTCCAGTCATACACGCTACAATCTCTCCCAAGGTGGATAACCGTCGCAGTTTTTGAAAATAACTCCAAATACTTTTCTGGCTGCGTTATAACTTCCACCTTTTTAAAATATTTTTCAATAGTACCGAATACCCTATCAGCAGGCAGAAAAGAATGACCTACAACTGGAAAAATTACTTCGATATTCTGGACTTGACGCGGCGCTATTTCCGCAAGCCATTTGCAACACATTTCAATCAGGGTGGTATTTTTATTTTGCCCACTGCAACCATCAGCCTGACGGTAGTTATAGCTGGGTCAAAATCGATATTATTGAGTCTGTCGAATACAGCAGAAGCAATTTGATTGGAACCATTTCCAAACTCGTTTTCCGTCCAATAATAAGAAAACACATTTTGTGGAGAGTTGGGATTGGGATGTTCCTTGAACGATTGTAAAATTGTATATATACAATTGCCTGGAGTAGTAGGCAATTTGGTCCGGAACCTTAGGGAGGACGAGATTTTTCTGACAATCGAAAGATAATGTTATCAAATCATCTCGGTCTAGTGTCAAAGGCGGCAATCTCGGCGCTTTACCCGAAATTGAAAATTGTGGAGATTGCGCAACTCAAAAAATGCATTTGCTTTCCACATATGATATCTCTTTTCAGCGACAAGCTTTTTTATCTTCTCTTCATCTGTACATCTCTTAATATTCTCCGTGAGTTCTATACATACGGAGCAAACGTCAGTACGTGGAGAAGTAAAACTGAGGTGCTATCCACAGACGAACACTGATCGTTGTACATTTTGCACATTTTTTCGATAGACAATTCCGAAGGAAGATAACGTCTGCATGAAGAAGATCGATAATAATGAGATTCAATACTTTTAAATTTGTTGATAAACTTTTGAACAGCAGATCGTTTTCCTTCGTATTGTGCACTTTTTCTGTCACCTCCTCTCTTCTCCGAAGGAGCTTCGCCTTTTTTTAGAAACGATTCCATGATGTATGTAAGACGATGTTTCGTTGTTGTTGTTGTTAACAGCAAAACACTCCCCGAAGGATTTGGGGAGTGATGACGAAGTTGACAGTCCTTGGCCGGATATGACCCCGGTACGCTGCGGTACTCCCTTGCGGTACTGCCCGACTGTCGTGGTAGCGATTTGGTATGACCAGTGGAACCTTCTAGGTCATGTCATCCCTCCATCCGTGAGGAAGGAGAAGATGGGTAATGAGAGGTGAGAGGAATCATATCCATAGATCAACCATCGAGTAGCACGTCAATTACCTATGTGCATATTAGTCGCCTCTTACGACCGGTATGCCTACCTCGGGCATATTCTAAACCCCTAACCCGCAGGGGTGACGATGTTTCGTGATATGTATTACATTCAAAAATGCTTTTTGACACACTGGAACGTTTTCTTTTGAGGCCCTTTTTCTTATAAAACATTTCAGACAAGCTTCCTTAGCTGTGTATCTCAAGTTGGATGGTATTTCAACAGTGGTATTTAGGTATTTCAACAGTGCAGAACTTCAAAATAAACGCATCTTGGCGGAGCTTATCTTTCGTAGCGTAAAACGCATCGTCATTGTTAAACTGCAGCATTGATATGCATTAGTTTTATGAACATACTGAAGTCGGAAATTGTGGCAACTTTGGTGAAGAAAACCTAGGAAAAATAAATATGTACAGTTTTTTGTAAGAGTATAATACCTCTCTACATCAAGAACAAAGTGAGGGGCCTAGTATCAAAGGCGGCAATCTCGGCGCTTTACCCGAAATTGAAAATTGTGGAGATTGCCGCCTTTGATTTTAGGCCCCTCAAGTATTCTATAGTGTTTAACGCACTTTTTAGGTTTTTTCACATTTCGCTGTCATGTAGATGGATTCCGCAACCTTTTCCTAGCTTTGCTGTTTTCCACAGAAAGAGTCTCACATTTCATTTTAATTCACAATCACAAACAACTTAGCTTTATAAACGATTACACGAATACTAAATTACGGAAAATAATAATGTGATGTGACATTTGGAGATTACCGACTTTGATTCTAAACGTTTGATGGAGAATGCCGTGTTTGATTCTCAGGCTAGATTATCGTTCTCTTTTACAAGGGGATAATACCGTTATTCTTTCTCATATTTGTCATTTTAGTATAGAGTAAAAGGAAACGAACACGGTGATATGTCGAACTAAATTTTGTCCAAAAGTGGAGATTGTCGCTTTTGATACTAGGCCCCTCAAGTACTCGAATACTTAGCAATTATTCGAATAGTTGACAACTATTCGAATAGTGGTTTATTCGCTATTGTCTTTTTTTGTATTTGAATAATATATTTTTATAATGTATAGTTTTTGGGATCATTTTGGGACTGTCCCAAAGAGACCTCAAAGTGGCCCCAAAATAGTCTTAAAATGATCCAATAGTAACCTAAAGCGTCCCCAAGGGATCCCAAAGTGACCTCAAAGTGGCCCCAAAATGACCCCGAATTGGCCCCAAAATGGTCGCAAATTGACCCCAAAATGGTCCTAAAGTGATCCCATAGTGACCTAAAGCGACCCCAAGGGATCCCAAAGTGACATCAAAGTGTCCCCAAAATGGTCCCAAATTGGCTCCAAAATGGTCTGAAATTGGCCCAAAAATGGTCCCAAATTGGCCCCAAAATGGTCTTAAAGTGATCCCATAGTGACCTAAAGCGACCCCAAGGGATCCCAAAGTGACATCAAAGGGGCCCCAAAATGGTCTCAAATTGGCCTTAAAGTGATCCCATAGTGGCCTAAAGCGACCCCAAGGGATCCCAAAATGACCTCAAAGTGTCCCCAAAATGGTCTTATAGTGATCCCATAGTGACCTAATGCGACGCCAAGGGATCCCAAAGTGACCATTTTGGGGTAAAGCGGGCTACTCACCTGCCAAGAAATGCCTCAAGAAAAAAACGAGCATATATTTCTTGTGCCTGGTCAAGAAATTTTGACATTTACCAAAATTTCCATTTTTTTGCAAATTACTCTTACAAAAATGTATAAAACATGTGTAGCGAAATATGTACTCACCTTTGCTGTGAATCTGCACGTTTACCTCAAGAAATATATACGAGCATATTTATTTCTTGAGGTAAACCGGCGTTGCCAACTATCGAAAAGTGCTGTATTTTTTCTTATGAACTGAGTATTGGCTCAAGAAAACTTGACGTGTGAAATCGTTTCTTGACCATTTCTTGATCGTTTTTTTATATGGAGTTTGACATTTCTTGGCAGGTGAGTAGCCCGCTTAACTTTGGGAACACTTGGGGTCACTCAAAGTGACATCAAAGTGGCCCCAAATTGGCCCTAAAATGGTCTTAAAGTGATCCCATAGTGACCTAAAGCGATCCCAAAAGATCCCAAAGTGACATCAAAGTGGCCCCAAAATGGTCTCAACTTGGCCCCCAAATGGTCTTAAAGTGATCCCATAGTGACCTAAAGCGACCCCAAGGGATCGCAAAGTGGCCCCAAAATGGGCTCAAAATGGTCTTAAAGTGATCCCATAGTGACCTAAAGCGACCCCAAGGGATCGCAAAGTGGCCCCAAAATGGGCTCAAAATGGTCTTTAAGTGATCCCATAGTGACCTAAAGTGACCACAAGGGATCCCAAAGTGACATCAAAGTGGCTCCAAAACGGTCCCATAGTGGCCCCAAAATGATCTCAAATTGGCCCAAAATGGTCTTAACGTGATCCCATAGTGACCTAAAGTGACCACAAGGGATCCCAAAGTGACATCAAAGTGGCCCCAAAATGGTCTCAAATTGGCCCCAAAATGGCCTTAAAGTGATCCCATAGTGACCTAAAGCGACCCCAAGGGATCCCAAAATGACCTCAAAGTGTCCCCAAAATGGTCTTATAGTGATCCCATAGTGACCTAATGCGACGCCAAGGGATCCCAAAGTGACCATTTTGGGGTAACTTTGGGAACACTTGGGGTCACTTTGGGAACATTTGGGGTTAGTTTGGGGTCACTTTGGGATCCCTTGGGGTCGCTTTAGGTCACCATGGGATCACTTTAAGACCATTTTGGGGCCACTTTGATGTCACTTTGGGATCCCTTGGGGTCGCTTCAGGTCACTATGGGACCACTTTAAGCCTAGGTATTTGGGGATCACTTTAAGACCATTTTGGGGCCAATTTGAGATCATTTTGGGGCCGATTTGGGGCCACTTTGATGTCACTTTGGGGTCGCTTTGGGTACTATGGGATCACTTTAAGACCATTTTGGGGCCAATTTGAAACCAATTTAGGGCCAATAGAGGACCATTTTGGGGCCACGTTAACTCATTTTCGGCCGCTACAAGAAATAGCCATAATTTTTTATTTTCCTTTTAAGACAGCGTTTATTGGGCCCTAATCAAGAAAAAAAAAAAATTTAAAAAAAAACCGTCCGTCCGTCTCCTTAATATGGAGTGGTCGAAAAATCGACCGCTGGCCGTTAATGGTATAGCATATTTAAATTAAAATCTCTGCAGCGAAAACAAATTTTCTTCAACGAATTTTCAACTCTTTTATTTCTAAGAACATTTTAGTTACCCACTTTACAAACCACCAGGTTCGTTGTTACTGGGTAGTCAAACAGAGACTCGGCCCTAGCGTTATAATCGGAGCTTCCCAACTGGGCGTGATGAGCATTAGCGTCAGCTTCAATAATAAGATGACCCGTGCAGAAATTTTCCACCAGTTCTTTCACCTCCTATTGTGGAGGAGATTCTTCGGCGTCGTAGGGCATGTAGACCGACGCCATCGTTAGGCTGGTGCTGCCGACCGTTAAGTTGGCAGCTGTAACTTCACCATTTGAATAGTTGGGTAAGAGAAAGGTGTTAAGCTCAGACCCCTTGTGCCCCTTTGTTCCCAATCCACAGGTCCTTGAGCTATTGACCCAGGGCTCTTGGATAAGGACAACGTCTATGTAGCCTTTAGAAAGACGACTGCTTAAAACAGCCTAGGCTGCCTTAGATTTATGCAGGTTTATCTGAATCACCACCAACATGAGAGAGCTCAGACTTCCCTGCCACCGGCGTATCGCTTCCCACTAGCTGCCGGACCCTGATCTATACTATACTATTGACACACGTTTTATATAGATTTCATACTTGAGTTCTCAAGAAACAAACTTTTACTTACCTTAGCGCACATCAAGAAAACTTGAAGCAATGGATTGTAGCTACGAAAAAATTTGTCGAAGCGAAGAAAACGTATCAATATGTGAAAGTAAATACAAAAGAGATTATCAAAACACTGAGCAGTTTTCGGATGTGGGATTCAGTGCAGATTTTAACAAATGCCAGCGTAATTTATCCTTCAGCAATGCGGGCAACTTTTTCATTCATCCAACTAAGACTTCGAAACTGAATCTTCGTCAGTTAAACGCTGCGATTAGAGACGGAGAAATAGTAGTTTTTCCTGAAAAATACGTAACTCACCAAAAAATTGATCATTCTGTAAAATGTAGCGGAAACGCAAAATTTAATGGCCATATTAATGACATAACGAAATATTCAACAGACGTGCCAAGCGAATTTCAAAGGACGAGTGAAGACATATCCCTCGGTAATAGTTTTAATGTAAATGAAAAAGTGCATTCTAACATCATTTCAGAAAGTCTTTTGCATGGCGATTATGGAATAAAATCATTAAATGGTACACTTTTACATGAACCGGTGTATTCAAATGACCTTCAACCCTATTCTTCAAAGACCATGACATTAAGTTCATTAAATAATTCACCACCCTTACAAGGTGACCGCGATGGTGGTATATCTTGTGTAGGTAGGACATTATATGCAACTCAAGATATGAGCTTAGATATCACCAACTTAGAAGCAACAGAAAATTGTCTGCCTGAAAGTATTCGATCTGATATGAGTGAAATAAAAACTAATTATTCGAAACAGACCATGGAACTGGATATAGATTTACAGATCGATATGAATGTTAAACAAAATAGAGACACTATTTACTTTGATCAAGGAACAGTATTTTTAAATACTGATACATTACATGTGTTACAAAACAACAAATCTGGAACAAAAAGCAATAACGATATGAGTACCAACGATTATAATAGCGATTCGTATATACTGAATCTAAAAGAAGCAAGAAGAGCTACATGGTTTAGTAAATGTGAACCTCGACTAGAAAGTACACCCCACCGTTCTTTTTTAGAGTTTGTCAATTTAGAAAAAGAAACTAAACAGGATGATGAAGACAAATTTAACGACAGTAAAACATTTCATAAAATGCAGAAGAAGAATGATGTTCTTGATAACTCGCTTACTCAGAGCCCTATTTGGAGCTCAGTTTCCAGTAAAAGGCTTACTGAGCACTTAACTCCAAACTTGCCGTTGCCTAAAAGAAGACACACGCTTTTGTTTCCAAATTGTGTTATTGATGAATCTATAATACATTCAGATAATTTAGACAGCGATGAGATGTGCCCTGGCCTATACAATGAAAATGATTTGGAGATGAATGAAAATCGTATGTAAGTACTTACTTGAAATATTTTGTTAACTTAAGGCCCGGTTTTTCAGTGCAAGTTTAAACTTCTGTGCGAGCTTAAACTGAGTTTAAACGGTCAATTTGTATGAGATAAACTCTAGTCAACTTTGTCTGTGGTTTAAACTTGCACTGAAAAACCGGGGCTAAATCAATTATTTATTTTTAAGTGTTTTATATATTCAAAGTGCACGACATAGATTGAGAAGCTTAGTTCATTAAACTGGTCACATATCTTAAATTAGCTCACCAAAATAAACCAATTCATCTAGTTAGGCAAAGGGAGAAAATTCTGGTTCTATTCCCAGCAAAATTCGATTTTTTTTGTTTTTTTTTTAAAATTATTTTTGATATTTTGTATAAAACTCATTGGACAAATTCCGATTTAGGCGATAGAAATAAAAGCGAGCCAATAGCCGAATGCCTAAGCATTCTGGGTTAAAACAAAAATTCCAGTTCAGATCCCGGCAAAGTTTTTCAATTCTCAATTATAATTGTTTAATGAAAGGGATCACTTTTGTTGATTCGACAATTTTACCAAACGTTTTACAACGATTGTAGTAAACGTATTTCAAATGAAAAGCCTGCTAAAGTAAGTAAGTAAGAAATATGTACATTAGGGTGGCCCACATTATATAGGCGAAAAATCAAATCAGGTTTACAGATCTGGGCACACCCTTCATTTTTAGCTATCGCCAAAACAAATATTCTGGGAGAGTTTCATCCTAATATTCCAACGGCAAGAGAATGCTCAAGGACATATAACCCTATAAAAAAATTTAAAAAGCCGTAATTTTTGTCATTTTTATAATAAGTACAACTGCGTAGCGAGAAAAAAAATGTATTTATTTGATTGGAAAACACATTTAGACTGCCTTCTTACAGGAAAATTGGACGCCATGTATTTCCATAACTGATATTTATGAAGTATTTCAAACAGGTATAACTTTGGGTACTGCTATGAGATGTTCCTCTGTTTTACATATTTGAAACACCTCCAACAAAGAAACGCACTGAATAAATCAATATAATTTTTATTTGTTTGACTTTTTCATATAAATCGCAAAAATTAGGGTTCGTTGAGCACCCTTTTCCCATTCATCAAAAAATCTGAAAAAATTACAGAGGTATATTGAGTCCCATTCTAAAAAAATGGAGGGGTGTCCGGAGTAAATATTTTAAGTTAATTGTTTTGGGCCACCCTAATGTACATTAGAGGGTTCATGCTAGGCCTGCATTTTGCATCATCCTCACATTTTAGCATTTAGCCTTAATGCAGCATTTATTTCTGCATTTACCATACCAATCTTGAAAACTAACTTCAACTAAATGCTACTTTATTTCTGCATTAGCATTATCTGGTTCTGCTGCGTTTGCCGGAAGAAAATTTACACCAGACGCTCACATTCATTGGAAACATAAATCTAGTTGCTCCGGACTAGATCATAAAACACACCGACCCACTAGTTTCTACAAAAGTTTTGTGGCGCCCTGCTGTTCACGTTCTAGGACGTCCCGAGGCAAGCGACGCTCCGGCGAGGCATTGTCGCCTTCCACAAATTCAGTCTCCAGGACTCGCAATACATATATTGCTCAGCAGAACATGTGTGTTCCCGGCTGTAGCTCGCGTCCTAGTGCGCCAAACCACAAGCATCAACCCACATCTACTTTTTACGTAGTACATCGATCGATGCTATAAGTACTATCCCCTGCCTTCAAACCCTCCGCTAACTTCTTCCGGTACTAGCACAAATTCGGGTCAAGTCCATCAGTTTATTGTCCCTCACACTTCGTGCACTGTATGTCGGCACAGGATATATGCGTCGGTCGCATCGGTTAAGTACAACTCCTGCCTGGGCCAATGTCACCTACGCATATGTTCTAGGCTCGCAAACAGAAATCTCTGGACTGATGCGTTCGTCGCGCCTTGCTGTCGAGCTGCGCAGACTACAACGCCGACCGATTCACGCTCATCTCAAAATGAACGAAATCCGTCGGATTCAGGACTGCGACGGAGATCGCGACCTAGCCTACCACCATCTAGGCAAGCGCACCAGTCTTTGACTCCCAGAGTGGCCATTGCCTCTCCTACTCACTTTAAATTAATGCCATTTAATTGCAATGGTTTAACCGGCAAGATAGCGGAGATAACCAAATTCATGCAGCTGATAAAATAAAAATTGCTGCAATCCTGGAGACGAAAATTGGACCTCACTCGGTCTCCGAGCGAGTGGGGGCTACCACGTTCTCCGGCACGATCGCACGATGGCGGGGGCGGTCTCGCGTTCCTTGTTCACCAAAGAGTGCAGTATAGGGAATCTGTTATCAACACCGACCAAAGTGACTTATCCTTGGAGTGTCAGAGTATAGTTGTACAGGCTGGAGGTGTTGATCTCGAGCTAATTAATATATACATTAGGGTGGATCGACAAAAAAAGTTTGTCCAGTCCACCCCTAGGATTAAAGATATTTTGAAGGCGATCCCAAAAAATTTTTTTTGCCACGCCCCCCCAAGGGGCTATTTGTTTTTTTGACACTAAGTCGCCATTTTGAGTCCGATTTTAAATAGCCGTACACCGTTGTTCATGGCTTGGAAGCCGCCACAATTCTTACCTTAATCATTTTTTACTCCGAGTTCAAATTCTAGTAGTGACTGTCGGTATCTCGTTTCACATCATACCTAAATTCCAATTTTTTTAGTCTGTCGAAGAGGCCTTTAAATTCTGTGAAACTTTTTCTTTAACAGTAACTACTTTTGTTTATAACTGAAAAAGTTATAGAGGTTTCAAAAATCCAAATATAACCCTGTGTTAAATTTGGGAATTATGCCACATTTTTTTTTACTAGAATTGGCAACACTGGTTACTATTACTTTTAATTAAATATTTTTTGTTTATGCTTACTGTTATCACCTGATATTTGCATGCTTCTATAATGGAAATCTACTTTGGTTGTAATGCACTTGTTATATACAAATATTAAGTATGGAATGAATTTATTGTCATAAAAAAAAATAGATTAAAAGTTCAACTTGAAAATAAATGTAGAACTAGGTAGGTAGGTAGAATGGCTGCGACAAAAATCGCCCAAGTAGCTTTAAAAGCCGTTTTGATGCCATAAAACTCGTAGAAACCTACTGCTGTGAGTATATGCTACAACCACCCAGAGCTGTTTATAAACTCCAGGATGCTTGGAATCCCTAATTCGGATACTCTCCCTAGATTATCCAAAAAAGGGGTCCCAAACACTTTCAGTCGTGTTCTGGCAAGAGCGGGGCACTTACACAGGAAGTGCTCAACGGTCTCTTTTGCATTAATGTCTTTACAGCTTCTGCAGTGGTCATTATGCGGAATACCCAGTTTTTCCGCATGCGTACCTATCGTCCAGTGACCCGTGCAGACTGCTACAAGCTTGTAGGTGTCTACTCTGGACCTGCTTAGGAGTCCCCTTGTCCTCCTCTCGCTGTAGTTCGGCCAGGTGGCTCTCGATATTGCACAGGTAGTAGTACCTTTCCACTTCCGTTGTGCTTCATTGAAGAAATATTTTTGGAGGTTCCCCTTGGCTACTGCCAGGGGTACCCCAATTTCGAGTCTAGACATCTCTTCGTTCTCCGCTGATGAGCCTGCCTGTGCTAGCTCATCAGCCCTCTCATTACCCTCGATCCCTTTATGACCCGGGACCCAGATAATAGATATTTCTAAAACTTCAGCTAACGTAGCCAAAATTTTTTTACATGCATGCACTACATTAGAGCTTGTGTATGGCGATGCGATTGCCTTTATCGCCGCCTGGCTGTCGGTGAAGATAGCCACTTTCCCAGTAATGTTCCTTTGCTCAAGCGATTTGCACGCCTGAACAATCGCAAGAACCTCTGCTTGAAACACACTGCTATACGACGGGAGTCTGAATGCTTCTGAAATATCCAGACCTGCCGAGAATACGCCGGCTCCCACCCCCGAATCCATCTTGGAGCCGTCTGTATACACTTCAATGTTGCTATTTGTTGTGACCCTGTCCCTTTTCCACTCATTCCTACTTGGAAGGACTGTGGTGGCATTCCTCTCAAACTTCAGTTTGTGAGGATAGTAGTCTATTGCGCTATTAACTATTCCCTCTGGGAGGGTGTTAAGGATACTACTGTGCCCATGCTGAGTATCCTTCCAGCACCCAGACTCCCTGAGTCTTAGTGCGGTTTGCGCCGATGTACAAAGTATATATAAGTCAATTGGAAGTAGGTTCAAAATAGGATCCAAGGCCGCAGTGGGGCAGGTGCGCAAGGCCCCGGTGGCGCCAACGCACGCGGTGCGCTGTACCCTCTGCAAGTTGGCGAGATTGTAGTTCTTACGAAGAGCTTCCCACCACACCACCGAGCCGTAGGTCAGCACAGGCCGGACCACCGCCTCATACAGCCACAGCACCATCTTCGGCTTTAGACCCCATTTCTTACCAAACATCGATTTGCAAGCGTAGAAAGCGATACATGCCTTCCGCACGGGAAGGGACCCGAAACAAGGATCGCCACGTCGTCGGCGTACGCCACAACCTTTACTCCATTAGTACTGAGTTTTAATAATGTATCGTTCATGGTGAGGAGCCATAGCAGAGGCGAAATGACCCATATAGAAGGGACTTCTCCACAGTTCGCACTACTTCATGCAGCGCAGTCTCTGTGGATTTCCCCCTTAAGTAAGCATGCTGCGCACCGGACAGAGGCGACCGCTCCAGGAGTTCCCGTATGTGTATGTCCAGCAGCCTCTCAAACGTTTTTAGCACGAAGGAAGTGAGACTTATTGGTCGAAAATCTTTGGCCACTTCGTGCCCTCTTCTTCCTGACTTTGGAATGAAAACCACCCTTGTTTTCCTCCATGTGTCCGGAATGTCATCAAAGGAAATGCAGGCCGTAAAGATCTCCTAACCAGAGGTATCTGAGTCTTCTGCAGCATGATAGGGAGTATACCATCTACTCCCGGTGACTTAAATGGTGGGAAGCTATTTATTGCCTAGGCAATTTTGTCTTCTGCTAAGAGTTTGCTTATCAGCTCACTAGGGGCCTCCCGTTGCGCCTTTTCTCCCCTTTGCTCCGTCCCTCCAGGGTCGTCCGGGAAGTGAGCCTCAATCAGGATATCTAGGGTTTCCGCTGATGATCCCGCCCATGTACCATCAGCGCGCTTTACAAAGGTTTTGTTGGAGTGTTCCCTGGCGAGTATTTTCCCGAGCCTTGCTGAGTCCTTCGTGGACTCGATAGATTCGCAATGCTCCTGCCAGGACTTCGCCGTTGCAACCCGTACGGCTTTTTTAAAATCCCTCCGGGCGTTCCTGTACTCCTGGAAGTCTTTCTTGGCATAGCAATCATTGAAGACCTTCCTCATCTTCGACCTTAGTTCGCTAAGATTTTTGTCCCACCACGGGGGGAAGGTCTTCTTGCTTCTAGTTATTGGGCAGGAAGCCTTATAGGCAACCTGGAAACTTTTTTCCAGAGACCGAACTCGGTCGTCTAGAGCTTCTGTCGATTGTATCGGTGTCTTCTTCCTACTGAGCCTATCACTGACTATCTTTTCAAATAGACCCCACGAGGTTCGTTTAGGATTTCTGTGCGGATGTTTTATCTCTCCCTCCCAGTCAATATCAAAAAGGATCATTCGATGATCCGACATGGAGGACTTCTTCCCACCCGGCGAAGTTTATTGACCCCGGAGAAACAAAGGTGGGAGAGCTGCCCCTGTTACATATACATAATTTGTTTGCTAATAGAAATTCAAAAAGGGACTCACCCCGTTCGTTTATTTCGCTGCTCCCCCATAAAGCAAGCCGTGCGTTGGCGTCGCAGCCCATCAGGATCCTCTCGTTTTTTTGCTTGGTGAGCAGCTGTACCTCCTCGGAAGGTGCCGGCCGATCGTGAGCCATGTACGCAGAGGCGACCGTTAAGTTTCGTCCGCCCCTGACTCAATCCTGACAACCGCCAAATCAAATGTGCTCAAATTAGGTAAAAAGAAAGCATTAATAGTATCCCTAACGAGGATGCATGCCCTCGGCTTACCTTCTCCTAGTGTATAAAATAAGTTGTAGCCTCTGATACTTAGGCCCCTGACCTTGGAGCGCTATACCCAAGGCTCCTGCACCAAGCAGATGTCAATACTTTCCTCCCGTAGGAGAACCAGCAGGTCATCCGAGGCACATCTGGCATGCTGCAGGTTAATCTGCGCCACCCTAATCATCGGACCGGGGGGACGCACCTGCTTGACTGTCGGGGTTCGACGATGCATCAGCCCCGGCTGATGCAGGCAGCCTAAGCTCCTCTTGGAGCTTATTGGCATCGTCGACCTCCTGCAGATTGTTATCCGGTGCTACCGCTGCTGGGAAAACTTTAACTCTGGCGTGCCTGACGCCATAGACTAACTTGCTTCCCCTCTTTTCGAGTTCCCCTAGGCACTCGTTGTTTATGAGCAGTAGCACCGGGTGGCTACTTTTTTGCTTCTCCTCTATCCTTAGCAGCTCCCAGTCGTCCATCGGGACGCCCGAGTTCTGCATTTTAAGACACTGGATGATGTTCTTCTCATCCAGTTTCATATTCGGCATGTTTGGCAACCAAACGCGCGCACGGGGCCTCCGGGGAATCTCCGAAGCATTGATGATCTTCAGAGTAAGACCATCAAGGCGTTGCTAATCTTAGCAATGCCTCTCTCAAGAAAGTTCCTGGAGAACCCGTCCGGGCACTTTATTACCCTGCAGCCCCGGCATACCTCCTCACAGTTGAAGGCGGGGACTGGGGTTCGGTTCTCCATAAGGTGTTGGACGACCATCTCAGATAGTCGTCCCTCTATGGAGGTCCAAACCGCCAGTACTCGCCTCCAGTTAGCCCCGTCAGCGTCAACCAGTGCAACCTGGAGGTGATCCCGGACCACCTCACTATAGGTGTTCCTGGCCAACGCTGCAGCACTAGTGGAAGGGCCATCATATTGCTGGTACCTGCCCCTCTTGCTATTTCCATCGTTCACCTCCAGTTAACGATTGCGCTTTGAGCGCGACTTTGTTTGTTGCTGCTGTGGCTGTGCAACAGGTTTGTTTGCAAGGGCGGTCTCGTACTCCTTGACCACTGCCTCGCACCAAACCTCCACGGCGTCCCTCTCATGCGCCTTGCCACTCTCTTCGTTCTTTTTTATTTTTGCTAGAATATACTGAGCCCTAAGGTATCTAGCCTTCTGTAGGCACCCTGAGGACTTCTTTGATTTCTATGTAATTATGTACGATTTTTTCATAGATTTTTTTTACTAAGTAGTTTCTGCATAAAAATATTATTTTTTCGTTTTGCCCTCTCAGAAGTATTTCTTAATTGATAACTTAAATTACCGCATATTTTTTGTAAGGTTGTCTTATCAATAACTAACTAGACCTAAAAAAATTTATTTTTTTGGACCACCCTTATATATGTACATATATAAGTTCATATTTATGTATGTATGGGTCCCATACTTTGCTATTTAATGTCATCAAATGACTCATTTTCGGAAACACCCATATAATATAAATAAGCAAAAGCATCTGCTTATCTAGTTTATAGCCTAGTGTAATTAAAAAAAATTGTGAGAAGAGCAAAATGAGTAAGCATTAACAAAAAACATTTAATTAAAAGTAATAGTAACCAGTGTTGCCAATTCTAGTAAAAAAAAAATTGGCATAATTGCCAAATTTAACACAGTTTTTCAACTCATGGAAGCCACTGGCTACGCTGGCGAAATTCGGTACAAATCGGCGATAATACGTGCATTTAGAGAAAAGGTGGCTCTAGCTCGAGAACTGTAGGCTTTACAAAAATAACTATTTTCATTGTCGATGGGAAACTTCGTGACAAATAAACGGTAAACGAAAATTTCGAAAAAAGGCCAAAAAACCTAAAATTTTGACTTTTGATCCCGAGTTACTTTCTTAGCACACATGGGAATCGATGAGGTCTTTTGAGTTTTTCTATCTGAAGGTAAACCTAAGCTCTAGGCAAAAAAATGGCTCTGTGAGAATTATTTTTGTTTCAAATGTCTATATTGACCGGACTATTACTTTTCATATCTGTTTGTCGAAAGCAATATATATTTTGCCCTGTAACTCTGTTATTGATCAACCGATTTTGAAGATTTCGGCCATTTTAAAAAAGTAAGAAAATACAGATCTCATTACGGTATGGAAAAGCAGTATTTTTTTTTGTGGGGCTTATTTTGAAAACATAATATTTTACCACATTTTACATATGTATACACTGCGCGGTATGCACTTAGGTTAGGTTCAAGTGGCTGCCGCAGAGGCACACTTAGGCCAGTTTTGAAAGGCCCGTTGTGATACCACCAACACAAGGAAAGGCAGTCCCGGGACCCAGCCATATGGAAAATCCCTGATTTGTGGGGTTTTTCCACATAGCAGAATCCCGGGACTGACACTCCTAAACCGACACCGTTACTCCTCCTCGAACCACTTAGATGACTTTATGAAGCCCATCAAGTCCTTTATGTCCATTTCCGCGATCTGGCTTAGGCTATCCAGGAACGGAACTCCCAAAAAGCGCGTTCTCGCGCAGCTTAAAGCCGGACAGTTGCAGATGAGGTGCTCCACTGTTTCCTCCTCCTCATCATCTTTGCAACTCCTGCAGCATCGTCGGTAGGGCACACCTAGCCTTTCTGCATGCCTACCAATGAGGCAGTGACCGGTTAATACCCCTATCAATATGCAGATTTCCCTCCTAGTTAGGGCATAAATGCGTCTAGACCTTTTAAGATCCCATTTTGGCCAGGTTTGTTTCGATATGCGACACCCTGGGGACTGAAGCCATCTTTCGTTGGCTTGACGGAGTGTGTGCTCCTTCAGCATTAGTTTGCATGTGGCAAACGGCATACCTAAGCGCTCTTTATCCTGAAGAACCTGCTTGGTCGTGCCCTGCCTGGCAAGCTCGTCTGCCTTACAGTTTCCCTCAATGTCCCTATGTCCCGGGACCCATATGAGGTTTACGCGGTTCTGTTGGGCCATCTCCTGAAGAGATCGACGACAGCTGAGCGTCAGTTCAGAGTTGAACGTGTATGAGCCAAGGGATTTGATTGCCGCTTGGCTATCGCTGAAAATAGCGATATCTTCTCCGATAACACGTTTGCTTAACCAGGCCGCGGCGTCCAGGATTGCCGAGACTTCCGCCTGGAAGACGATACAATGATCAGGTAGTCTGAAGGGAAGCTCAAGGTCCAAATCCCTTGAATAAACTCCTCCTCCAACTCTGCCGTCCAACTTCGAGCCGTCGGTGTATATGGAAGTGCCACCATTTGTTTCGGGACACCAATCCGTCCTCTCCCAGTCTTCTCTGCTGGGAATGTTTATTTTGAAACAGCTATACCCGACTGTAGTAGTCGCACAACGATCTGTGCTTAGAGGGAGAAAGCTGTAAGATTCCAGAATACTGGAGTGTCCAATAGTACCCGCAGCCCAACTGGAGGTTTCTCTTAGGCGCAGAGCTGATGCCGCCGCTGACCGAAACCCTTCCAGATCAAGTGGCAAAATGCCCAGAATGACCGGGAGGGCTTCGTTGGGCGTTGTCCTTAGCGCACCGCTTATACAGATCATATTGGATCTATGGACTTTCCGCAACAGATTCAGGTATGTTGCCTTGCTCAGCGCAGGCCACCAAACGACGACTCCATAAAGCATGATTGGGCGAATTATGGCCGTGTAGATCCAACTGCATACTGTAGGGCTGAGCCCCCATTTTTTGCCAATGGCTCTTTTGCATGTGTAAAGAGCGATGCAAGCTTTCTTCTGGCGCTGAAGAACATTCTCCTTCCAATTCAATTTCCTGTCCAGAACTATGCCTAGAAACTTGGCCTTATCCGACAAGCCCAGGCGCGTGCCATCTAGTTCTGGTAGGCTTAGTGGCGGTATTTTGTACCGGTTGGTGAAGAGGACAAGTTCCACCTTCCCTGGGTTGATACTAAGTCCGCAGCGAGAGGACCACGTCGAAACTTCTCGCAGTGCTACTTGCATCAGGTCACACAGAGTTTGTGGGAACTTGCCTCTGAATGCAATAGCTAAATCGTCTGCGTATGCCACTATCTTCCCGCCCCCCCAGCTTGTGTCACGTAGCAACGAGTTGACTGTGAGGTTCCATAAAAGCGGGGAAAGAACACCACCCTGGGGTGTTCCCCTTGTGACATAACGTGATAACTCAACCGTACCAAGTGAAGAAGCTATTTTCCTTCCCCTTAAAAGTTGGTCAATTAAATCAGTTAGAGGTCTATCTACGCCCAGATTAGTTAGAGCGGAGTTGATAGCCTCCGGGCTTATATTGTTGAAAGTCCCCTCAATGTCTAGGAGGGCCACGAGAGAGTAGTCCTTTTCACACAGCGATTTCTCAATGACAGACACTAGGCTGTGCAGAGCGGTTTCTGTTGATTTACCCTTGGTGTATGCAAGCTGATAGCTAGAGATAAGGTTGCTATCAATAGTCGTTAAGAGGTAGTCGCTTAGTATCCTCTCAAAGGTTTTTAGTACAAAGGACGAGAGACTGATCGGTCTGTAGTCTTTTGGCTCGTAGTGGGATGCCTTCCCAGCCTTAGGGATAAACACTACCGTGGCGCTTCTCCAGGAGCCCGGAATGCGGTTGAGAGCCAGGCAGGCTGTAAAGAGAAATACCAGCCACTTAGCGGATGTCTCCAACGTGTTTATAAGTTGCGCGGGGATAATCCCGTCCGGCCCGGCAGCCTTATACGGTTCAAAGCTCTTAACTGCCCACCTTACTCTTTCCTCAGTGATGGGTATATTTACTGCCAGGTTTGTTGCAGGTGCTAGTGGTGCATCATGCAGATTCCCCGGAAAATGTGTACTCAAGAGCAGCTCAAGGGTTTCCTCTTCCGTGCTGGTCCAGGATCCGTCAGGTTTTCGCAGATGTTGTTGTTGTTGTTGTTAACAATGCATTGCCCTGTCTAGAGTGTATGATCATTCCGAAGATCTTCATCAAGCTCTTCTAAGGGGAGTCCAAGGAAACGTGCAGTTTCAACAGGGTTTGTCCAGAGGGACAGAGGGGTTAGAAGAGTGGGTTCAAATGAACAATTGAAGAGATGTAGAGTATCATGGGGGGTCCTACCACATGCAGGGCATGTGTTTGAGATTGTGTCATTAACTCTGGACAAGTAGGAGTTTAACCTTACACTATATCCAGACCTAAGCTGTGCCAGGGTAACTCTTGTCTCCCTTGGTAAGGTGCGTTCTTCTTCAGCAATATCCGGTGGAGGACTGTTCAGAACGGGGTTCACAGGTAGAGATCCGACAAAAGTATCTACCGACTCGGTGTGGATGTCGGTTAGAGCCCGCTTATGATTCTGCAGATCAAACGGCAAGGTAATATGATGCCGGATCTCATCATAATGTTTACGGAGATGTTTCCTTATGTCTCTCGGGGGCGGATCTATGTCCAAAAG
Organism: Campiglossa producta; assembly: GCA_964058755.1. Lineage (NCBI taxonomy): Eukaryota > Metazoa > Arthropoda > Insecta > Diptera > Tephritidae > Campiglossa > Campiglossa producta. The sequence continues at coordinate 104,052,343 of CAXKVI010000001.1, read as the reverse complement.
ATGACGGTTTGGATGTGCTGGCTTGTGGCAGTTCAGAAGGAATTGCTTGCTCAGCATTTCCGCATGCTCTTTTACATTGAGCAGTTTTGCCTCCTGATGGAGGTGAGACTCGGAAGACATGAGGAGACATCCCGTAGCAGTTCTGATGGCAGTATTTTGGCAGACTTGTAACTTCGTCCAGTTGGTGTTATGTACATTAGGCGACCATATGGGTGCAGCATAGTCAAAGACTGGTCGGCCAATGGCCTTATATGTAGTCAACAACGTTTCTTTGTCTTTTCCCCAAGTACTGCCGGCAAGTGACTTGAGGATCTTGTTGCGACCACGTACCTTTGAGACCATTGCAGACACATGACCAGCAAATGAGAAAGTATTATCCAATGTCATCCCTAATAACTTTGGGTGGCTGACAGTTGGTAGCTTAGTGCCGTCAACGAAAATGTCTAATTCATTTCTCACCTGGTGCGTCCACGTCGTAAAAAGCGTCGCCGTTGATTTAGTCGGAGATATCGTCAGTTCTCGCTCTGTGAAAAACCTGGAAAGGTCGCAGAGGTAACCGTTGATTTTATTACAGAGTTCATCAGTATAGGGGCCCTTCCCCGTCGCCATTATTGTACAGTCGTCAGCATAAGAAACGACGGAGACACCCTCTGGTGGTGGGGGCATCTTCGATAGATAGAAATTAAACAGTGTCGGGGATAGGACACCACCCTGTGGCACCCCCTGTCTAATTCGTCTTGGTTTTGATGTTGCGTTTCTAAAGTTGACCGACGCCTATCGCCCATTCAAGTAATTAGCGGTCCATCTCTTTAACCCATCAGGTATTTGTGTTTCTAATAGATCTTGTATGAGAGTGGCATGGTTGACTGTGTCAAAAGCTTTCGACAAGTCAAGTGCCACTAACACAGTCCTGTGATTTGGTTGGTTTTGATTTAGACCGCTATTTATTTGCGTTGTAATGGCATTGAGTGCGGTGGTGGTGCTGTGCAGCTTACGGAAGCCATGTTGATGATTAGCCAGGTGCAGATTTGCGGTGTAATACGGGAGCAAAATGGACTCTAGCGTCTTCACTACCGGCGACAAAAGTGATATAGGGCGATATGAATCGCCTATGTTTGCCGGCTTTCTAGGTTTTAATAATGGAACCACTCTCGCCTTTTTCCATATTTCAGGAATGACGAAAGTGTTCAGTGAAAGATTGAATAGAGCCGCTAAGTATTTGTGTCCCTCCTCGCCTAGATGTTTCAGCATCTTCATGGCAATGCCGTCGGGGCCGATGGATTTTGAGGGCTTAGCCTGTCTGATGGCTTCCTTGACCTCTGAGGCAGTGATGACAATGGGCGTGTTTTGGTTTTTGTATTTACGCGCCTGTCGCATGGTTCTACGTTTAGCTCTATCGGGTGGGGAATGTAGTACAAATTGTCTACAGAAGGAGTTCGCACATCCCCTAGGGTCCTTCTTCACCCTGTCACCGAAAGTAATATCTACTTTATCCTTGTGTTGTGTTGGATTAGATAGAGCTTTGACCGTAGTCCATAATTTGCCAACACCGTCAGAGAGGTTGCATTGCTCTAGGTGTTGTTTCCATTTGGCCAGTTTGTGTTTATCGACCAACCTACGAATTTCCGCGTTAAGATCCCTTATACGGGGGTCTGCGGGATTGAGACTTCGCACTTCATCTCTTTCTCTAGCCATGGCCGCTGCCTCCGCGGGGAAATTTGGTCTTATTCGAGATATTCGACCCGCAGGAATGAAGCGTCTAGAGGCCAAGTCAATGATGTTGCGGAAGTCTCGTTCGCCTTTGCGTACGTCCGTAGGAATGGATAGAGCAGCCAAGGATTCGTCCGTATATGTCTGAAAACTGTCCCAGTCCGCCTTGGTAAAGTTGATGTATGTACCATGCTCAGGTGTTATAAAGTCCGTCGGTCGTTCGATGGTAATGACTATTGGGAGATGGTCAGACGCCAACGTGAGTATGGGTCGCCAATTGGTGTTGTTCAATAGTCCTGCACTTACGATAGAAATATCTGGCGAACTATAGCAGTTACCCGATACTCTCGTTGGGGCGTCTCCGTTCAATGTACAGAAAGCCGTATCATCTATTTGTTCTGCGAGTACATGCCCCCTACTGTCTGCTGGCAAGTTTGAGTGCCACATATCGTGGTGCGCATTGAAGTCGCCCAGGATCACGCGGTTATCTCCTCGTAATAGCAAGCTAATGTCGGGGTGATAACCGGTGGGGCAACTTGAGACAGGGGGTATGTAGATGTTTATGATTTGCAGATCGACATCTCCTGTACGGATGGTAATACCTTGGCTTTCTAAGATATCATCCGTTCCTTCGATGTCGGTATCAAATAGATGATACTGTACAGAGTTGTGCGTTATGAACGCTAGACCACCTCCCAGACCTCCTGTTACTCTATGACGGTCCTTCCGGTGAATGTTATATCCACCATAGGTAATGAGGTCCGACCTTGGACTGAGCTTGGTTTCTTGGATTGCGGCAAGTTTTATGTCATATTGCGTCATCAAATTGGTTATCTCTGCGATCTTACCAGTTAATCCGTTACAGTTGTGCTGTAAGATTTGGAAGTGCGCCGGTGGGGTCGATGTCGAGTTAACCAAAGGCGTGAGAGACGGATGTGTTCGCCCAGGTGTTGGTAGGCGAAGACCAAGGCTGTGCCTCAGCCTAGTTAGCTGTGGACCTGGTGTAACCGGGTTGGCTGGCGTCGTAGGCTGAGGCGTGTTACAGCATGGTGCAATGAACGCATCCGTCCAAAGATTCCTGTTCGCGAGCCCAGAGCATAGATGCACGTGGCATTGGCCTAAGCAGTTATTGCATTTGACCGATGACGCGAGCGTGTATAATCTTTGCCGACAAACAGTACACGTCGAGACAGGTGCAAGAAGATGTTGATCCTGACTCACGTGTAAACGGGAAGGGGGGTGTAACGAAACAGACAGAGACTGATGCTCGGAGTTGCTCATGTCTAAACTGCTCCGGTGGGAGCAAGAATGTTGAGCTGCTGCGCGTGATGTTGACGCCATAAGGCACGAGCAACAGTCTGGAATTTGTGTGGCGGGTATAGCAGAAATGCTGCTAGTCGTTAAGACATTATTATTATTATTATTAGTATTGCTACTAGAAGGTGGCGGTAGGGGTGCGCTTGAACGGCGCTTACCGCGGGACGCCCGACGGCGCAAACAGCAAGGGGCCACGAAAGTACTAAAGAAAGTACGGGGTCTGTGGATGTTAAGGTTAAGCCCTGAACATCCAGATTTATGGAGCCATCTCTTACACGAGAAGCATTGCACAGAATGCGACCGTTTAATATATATTTTTTTGCAACAGACACTGCATATCCATTCTTTTGGTCCGGGGTTCGGCTCAACGCCCGCCCGTAACAAAAGAATATCTTGCAGCCCTGCTGCAAGGGGGGAGGATGATAGTTTCGGAATGGGACAAAACATACTAAACAGGGTTACATTGAAAGTGACAGTCCCAGATAGCTGATGGTTGTTTGACTTTTCGAGAGGACTCGTCTAAGTCTCGCTGTGTCGTCGACCTTTTCGACGCCAGTGCAGAAATTTCTCCACGAGGTTCTCTTCGCCTGTCTCAGAGCTTTTTTGTAGGCCCTTAGTTTAGCTTTATATTCGTGCCAATGAGGCTCACAGCCGAAGCTCTTGGCCTTGTTAAATTGTTTCCCCCATTGGACATGGTGAGCATTAGCGTCCGCTCCAATAATAAGATTACCCGTGCAGAAATTTGACACCAGGTCTTTCACCTCCGTTTGTGGTGGGGGTTCTTCGGCGTCGTAGGGCATATAGACCAAAGCCACCGTCAGGCGGGTGCTGTCGACCGTTAGACTGATAGCGGTAATATCCCCATTGGTGTAGTTAGGTAGGAGAAAGGAGTTCAACTCAGACTTGACCAGAATACACGTTCTGACTTTGCTCTCCTCGCTGGCTCGAATGAGCTTGAAGCCCTTAGTCCCCAATCCGCAGATTCTCGAGCTATTGACCCAGGGTTCTTGGATGAGGACCACATCCACGTCGCCTTTAGAAAGACGACTACTTAAAGCAGCCGAAGCTACTTTAGATTTGTGCAGATTAATCTGAAGCACCACCAACATGAGAGCGCACAGACTTCCCTGCCGTCCCCATATCGTCGAGGTTTGCCCCATCCCGGAGGTTGCCTATCAACGACGAGTTGTTCCGATTAACTGCCCGATATGGCGTTGCAGGAGTCTTGCTGTCTGTAGCGTTAGATGTTAATCGCTCAGCGTTGGCTGCTACCACCGTGACGTCGAGGGCTTCCTCGTCCTGTAGGCTGTCCTCCATCTCCGAGTTGTTCACAGCACTATCGCCAAGCGACGTGGCGGATAACATGCTTTCCGCATCGGAATCCTCCGCTTCCTCTTCTGGTAATTCGTTTTCCGGTTCCCCCGGAGCAGCCGAGAAGGCAGCGCGCTGAGCATCACCACGATATACGTGGATAACGATCTGGCCTACGCTGTAGTGTACTAGGCCATTGCACCTTTTGAGGGGCTCGATTGACTCTTTATTCATGGTGAACACCACCTGTCTGTCGGGCCCCACCGCATCCCCGACCAGATTGACACTCCAGTCATGCGTTGGCAGGGACGGATTCATTAGCCGTAGCATCCCGAGAATTCTCTCGGGTTCGTCAGGGATGGCCGGAATCCACGCCCTTGCCCTTGGACGAGCAGGAATGTCCTTCCAGTCGACGACCTCTATCTTTGCGCCCTTGTAGACTTCACCCAGCTTAGCAGCTGCTGCCTTGTACAGTGCTACGGTTTTTGCATCCTCGCATGCGAGTAATTTAATCTGACCCTGGTGCCAACCCGCATCCGTTACTCGCGCCGAACTACCCGGAAACTCTGGAGCAACATTGAGAAGAATGTTGCCGAGTTCATTTCGCACGTAACGCCACCGGTCCTTAGGGATGGCCAGACGGTCATTGCCTCGGTCAAGGACGCCTATAAGGATCCTGTCCTTGGTTACCTCAGCAAAGCTTAGTTTGCCCGCTCCAGGGGTATTCTGATGCCGCTTGGGAGGGGGATTTAACTCCAGGTCCGATCTCTGGCGCTTGAAAGGGTTAACTTTTAACCTCTTTGGCATGTACGAATTTTGGAAATCCGGTATCACAGCTTTCGCTAGCTCTACCGATTTACTGGAATTCGGCGACAGCGATTCCTGCGGTACCCCTTCATACCTCTTCAGGATCTTTGCAGCCAATCTTTTCTCGTGGTATGTGAAGCGGCGGGGAGATGTCTCCTGGGAGTGCGGACCCGTAGTTGCCATCGCGGTCGCTCTCCTTGCCGAAATCTCAGTTGCAGCTTCCTTCTCCTTCGAAACTCCGAGGCCAGGTCGTGAGACCGCTGCCACAGACGTAAAGATACTGGTTTTCATATCAGCGGTTGATGGGAGTTTAGCATCCGCCGTTGTCCGCTTAGTTGCGTTGGCAACCGCACTGGTGCTAGCTCCCATCAAGTCAATCTTAGTCGATAGAGGGTTGGTTGACCGACTCGTAGTTGCCATCGCTGTCGATCCCCCCCTTGATTGTGGAACGGAGGTTGTCCTCCGGCGTTGTTGTTGCTTTCTCGCCTGTTCCTCCATAGCTCTCCTTTGCTGAGGAGTGAAATTTGTCGTTGTTTGTTTTTTAGTTTTATCGTTTTTATTTGGGTTATTTGAGTTCATCTTGTTCGTACGACCCGTCGCCGGACAAGGCTAGCTTAGGGTCAAGGGAAGAGTAGGGGAAAATGTGTCGTCCGCCGCGGCAGAGCCCCGTACCGCGGTAAGGCCATGCTTACTCTCTGAGGCGACCCGGTATCAGAGAGGCTCCGTTCAAATACAGCCACGATTTGCCTCCCGGCTGCAAACGTCCAATGGGCACGGTTTCGCATAACACCCTGGATTGGGAGGGGGTAGATCTTTGTAGTCGCGACAGAGAGGCTAGGCTGCTCTCGTGATGAAGTGCCGTACGGAGCTATGATCACAAGGGCAGCGTAGCCCTGTGGCTATCGACTTAAGCCATCGTACCGCGGCAAGGTATCCACCCTTCACGAGGGAACCGGTATGCACTTCTTACCTTCTTATTACACTATCCTATGCAGGGCCGGTCACTTTTTAACTCTTTCGTGAGTTTTTGCATTTTTTTAATTTTTTCGCGAATAACAGCAACGAACTCACTTTTCGAGTAATTGATATTTAACAAATGCTTCATATGAAGTTTGATCTTTAATAACTTTTATTGTTGTTGTTTCCTTCATTTTTGGTATTCTGCATGGGTCTGGTACGATATGTCGAAAAAAAAGAAGTCGAAACTAAAAATGTCGAAAAAAAATTTGCCGAAAACACAAAAGGTCGAAAAAAAATGTCTCGAAAAAAAATATGGAATGAAAAAATGTCGAAAAAAATATATAAGATGTAGAAACGCGCGAATTTTACACATCATTCATTACATTGCTTCTACATCTTATATATTAATGTTGAGTATTATTTTTCTAGTGTTTTTCAATAGCTCTTGCAAGCAAATATAAAACCTGACGGTAAAGTTACAAACACAAACTCTTAAGCTCTTCGCAATATAATTAACAACAACCTCTCAGAAACGAATCTACGGGTTAAATATGTCAGAAAAATTTCGATTTTTGGCGACTTTTGTAGTCACGTAAATATTTGATGTATCGATACGTCGATGTTTCTATAAAAATTGTGAAGTTTTGAACGTTTAAACGTTATTTCGGTTTCTCACTTGTCCAAAAACAAAAGTAAATTGGACCAACATCTTTTTCTGCTTCAAAAATATGCACGTAATTAGAAAAATATACACATATTAGAAAACTACTAACCAAGTCGAAGCATCGATGTACATACATATATAGCGAAACAAATGTACATAGACTTCGCATCAAAGACACATCGATTTATTTTTGCCATTGGTGTCTCCAGCATAGTTTAGCTCAATGAGATAACGGTAACTTTCTCGAAATGATCATTACTAAATGGTTAGTGTTATGCTTTTAATAAGCACAAATCATAAGTTATTCTCAATCGTAATTTTTACATGTGCAGTTTGTAGCCCGAAAATGTCTGAGAATATTTCTGTTGTTACCTCTAACAAGGGGAAAAGTTGAATAGGCTTTGTATTGGAAAATGGTTGAAAAGTTCTTGATAAGAGGTAAGGAAGTGATAAATAATTGTATACTGTCATAAAACACGTTGTTAAACCCAAACTTCCGAAGTTTTACATTAAGCATCCAAATTTCGACCTTTTTCGATCATTTGCATTTTTTCTACATTTTTTTTTTCGGTCAAAAATCTCTTCGGTATAGTAAATTTTTTTGAAATTCGGTCTTAGAAATTCAACATTTTTTTTTTTTCGACATATCGTACGGGACCCATTCTGCATTTTTGCAAAATAATTCGCAAAAATCAGGGAGCTTTCTAATCGGCTTAAAACTTGTACCTCATATACTAAAATTCAAAGAGCAACAATACTACATACTCAAAAAAATATCTTATATGTATATCGCTGCAACATCGTCATAACTCAAAAAATGTGATATGACAGAAAACTTTGTCAGTTGATCAAACATATTATTGCCGATATATTAGTGATGTTAACTCAAAATTTGGGTTTTTTGAGTTATGACGATGCTGCAGCAAATGAGCGATATATCGACCATCAGTACAAAAGCCAGGAGAATGCCGAATTGCACATAAATATGAGATTACATCTAAAGTTAACGTCCTAGCTAAACCTTAAATATTTAAGATAATATATCCATTAGAGTGGTTCAAACATTTTTTTTTGGAAAATCTAAAACGCTACCCCGAAATATGGTTCCTTGTGACAAAAAAAGAGGCTGCTATTTTTTTATTTTTTTTTTAAAGGTGGTTTAGAGGTCGCGCTCGTTTTTATAAAAGAAATGAGATGCTTGCAAATTTAATTTAATTTTAACATGTTTAAGTGCAGTAAAAATTTGCGTTTTTGTGTGTTGTTATTCTGTTTTCATTGACGAATATTCCTGCAATTCAATAGCCTTCTTGGATGAGTAGAAAGGGTTTAACTCTTGAAAGTATGTTTCGAAATTGAAAACGGTGCAACTAAAACGCCTACACTGACCCCATTGCGCATTGGTTTTTTGGAAATATTTCGCATCTAGAAGGTTTATGGCATCGCTGATTATGAATCCGATGTCAGTTTTTTTAAATTCAAAATGGCGGGTCCAATATGGCGGCGATTTTTTTGAAAACTAATTGGATTTTATTGAAACTTGGTACTCGGGGGTTTATGCGTTGTCTGATTACGAATCCGATATCGGTTTTTTTAAATTCAAAATGGTGGATCCAATATGGCGGTGCATTTTTGAAAACTAATTCGACTGTGTGAAACTTGTCACTTATGGATTTATGACATCGATTTATATGAACTAGTATCGCTTGTGATCGAAAATTCGACCAATAAAAACTTTAGAGGGTCGTGGGTTCGCTAGCCCCGTACCCCCATTCTTAAATTTCGGGGACGCCCCTGAAAATATACCGTCAGTTTTTTCAATTTCCTTTCCATCGGTGCATATTTCATTTATATATATTAATATATAATATATAAGATGCCAGTTTTGCCAAACTTGCATAGGAATCCGATGTCAATAAATACGCCATGAAAACCTTTAGGAACTTCCTGTGAGCGAACCGTTTGACCGATTGGAATGAAATATGCAACGATGGAAAGAAAATTGAAAAAACTGAGGTATAGGCGGTATATCTTCAGGGGCGTCTCCGAAATTTTAGGATGGGGGTACGGGGCTAGCGACCCCACGACCCTCTAAAGTTTTTATTGGTCGAATTTTCGATCATAAGCGATACTAGTTCATATAAATCGATGTCTTAAATCCATCGTCTCCGAAATTTAAGGATGGGCGTACGGGGCTAGCGACCCCACGACCCTCTAAAGTTTTTATTGGTCGAATTTTCGATCATAAGCGATACTAGTTCATATAAATCGATGTCTTAAATCCATCATTGACGAGTTTCACACAGTCGAATTAGTTTTCAAAAATGCACCGCCATATTGGATCCACCATTTTGAATTTAAAAAAACCGATATCGGATTCGTAATCAGACAACGCATAAACCCCCGAGTACCAAGTTTCAATAAAATCCAATTATTTTTCAAAAAAATCACCGCCATATTGGACCCGCCATTTTGAATTTAAAAAAACTGACTTCGGATTCATAATCAGCGATGTCATAAACATTCTAGATGCGAAATATATCCAAAAAACCAATGCGCAATGAGATCAGTGTAGGCGTTTTAGTTGCACCGTTTTCTATTTCGAAACATATTTTCAGGAGTTAAACCCTTTCTACTCATCCAAGAAGGCTATTGAATTGCAGGAATATTCGCCAATGAAAACAGAATAACAACACACAAAAACCCAAATTTTTACTGCACTTAAACATGTTAAAATGAAATTAAAATTGCAAGTATCTCATTTTTTTTTATAAAAACGAGTAGCGCGACCTCTAAACCACCTTAAAAAAAAAAAAAAAAAATAGTAGCCTCTTTTTTTGTCATAAGGAACAATAATTAGGGGAAGCGTTTTAGAATTTCCAAAAAGTCCATATTTGTGAACCACTCTAATGTCCATACGACTCACATTTAACCATGTATAAATTAAAACGAAATATAGCCACTAAAGAAAATAGGAGATAGCCAGGAGTATGACGATTTGAGTGGACGTATAAATAGACTGGGTAAAAGTTACGCTAGAACTGATATCATAATGGCTACCGTTAATATTTTTTGTTCTACATCTCACTGAAACACTGCCATTTAACCTACACAATGAACTATTCAACGTCCGGCAATATTTTGCGAGAATTTCACATTTTAACCTGGCCCTGGATACTGACGGCCAAAAATGGTTCACTTTTTTTAATCAGATTATTATAGATCATATTAGTAAATCTATTAAATATGTATGTCTTAAACAGATATTAAATAATGAATAGAAACAAGATATATTCGAATAAATATAGAATATTTGGTTTTACGACAACTTTATTAAGCGTTCAAGGAATTGTGACACGCCAGGGGACTGATGTTATGAGGGTTTATTCCATAATTTTACAAACTAGCTTATATTATATGTCAAAAATTCGTACCAAAAATGGTACATTTCGACCAAAACAGCAACCGTGAATACGTGTTCAGCATTTGTAGTGGTGCAACTTTCAAATTAATTTTTTCATATCGAGCTATATTTGCGATTATAGACAATTTATCGAAATTTTTTTTATTATTGCAAATAGCCGTGCAAATGCCGTAAAAACACGGCAGCTCTGACGTAGGCAAAGTACAACAATAAATTAAAATGTGTGGTAAACTATATTTGAGGCGGTTAGAAGCAAAGGGGTGTAAGTACCTTTTTCACAAAAAACGAGTTAAGTGCACCATCACATTAATAAACCACCATTTTATTTGGTGGCAAAAGGATATATTCAAATTATATTCCAATAGCGACATCTACCCGCTAAAAGAAATAGTGCTTACCAATTTCTTCAAAAGGCAAAGGGCTGTAATTAATTTAATAGTTTAGATAATCGCACACGGTTTAACGTTTTGGAAACTTCAAAGCCTTCACTTTAAGAATATGTAAACGTTTTTTGAAAAAAAATTTCAAAAATGAGAAAAATCATTTTGAAAAAATCCCTATTTTTTCCATAGAAAAGGGCAACAAAAAAAATATGCACCCCTAAGGATTAAGTTACAGAGCTAATTTTTTTGCTAGGCACTCATCGATACCTTACTTTTCAGGGGGTAAGACCATGTCGACGTTTCTTTTGAATCACCCCAGTGTGCATCCTATGTAATTTTTGATATTTTTTTAAGTTTTTGGGGTTCTGGTGGCACCTGATGACAAAGCGTTAGGAATATGAAATTTGTAGAGGGTAACTAGTATGCCAAGGCACAACTTTTGCGCACCCGAACTAATTATTCACAAATTAAGTGGTAAATCATAAAAAAGAAATTTCGTTTAGATGCAAAGGGGTGTACGTACTAGCACCCCTTCAATTAGAGCTCTGTATTTTTTAAATTACAAACTTAAATGCATTAAAGTTTATTAAAGCAATCTTCTAAAATATATTAGAAATAAAAAATAATAAGTTTGAACATTTTTAAATGCTCCTGATTTTTTTTCCAGAGCTTAAACTTTGAACCTGTTTTTCTCAAATTGACAAAAGTGGCACTTACACCCCTTTGCTTCTAACCGCCTCATTTAATGTTTTGTGTTACAAAAGATTTGTATTAAATTACAACTATAATATTCTTAAAAGCATAATTTACATACATATTTATATATTTTTAAAAATACAATACGAATGCCGTATCTGCTATAGCTGCCAGTATGGAGATTTCACCAAAGGTTCGTCGAAGAATTTGCGCGTTCAAGTAGATTGAGATACTGGAAAATAAAAAGCCTTATAGTGAATTTTTACATTAAGATTTTAAGTAATAACCAAGGGCAATTCGTCGCACTCTCAGAAAACCTCGTAAATATAGCCAGACAAGTATTGCGATGGAATCCACAGGGAAGTCGACCTGGTGCACCACCGAAAACCTGGCCAGAACTGTGGATAAAACAGCTAGAAGACGCAGGATACACGCGGAATGATGTCACGAGAACAGCACAAGTCGGTGTTCCAGGCACTATGCTCCAATAGGAGTTGAGGAAGATGATGATGATGACCACGCCTTTCGTTATTACGCGTTGTTCACTGATCTTCTCGGTTTTTTAGCTTATTTAATTATTTTATTGTCACTTTCAACTTTTCACATTTACAATTATTTTCACATGTGCCGCGTTTTACTAGTGCAGGAAAAATATTTTCACAAAAAGTAGTCGGTACATGTCACTGAGGTATATTTTTTATTTTACTAACCCTTATTTTTATAAAGAAAATTTGTAATCTGTTAAGTTAAGTTGTTTAATGGTATAATTTTAAATAATTTTTAAAATAGTACCTGTATTCAACGTCTAATTCAAAAAGCTGGCTAGTCTCGGATTTCGCTTAAACTTTGAGGGACACTTCCTTAGTATCCTAAAGGAATAAATTTATACACATTTAATATTTATAACCACTCGTTTCGGACTGGTCGAATTTCAAAGTTTGAAAAACGCCCTTGTTAGCCTTACCCTATTATTGCTGTACAAATGTTTCTATTAGATATAACCTTATGCTATGGATACACACATGGAGATTACCTCCAATAAATCTTCTTTAATCAGATCCAAATTTTACCCTGAAACACACAAAATTGAAGATTAACAGCATTGAGAATTACTACTTTGGTTGTTATTGTACCATAGTTTTACCTACCTCGGCAGCATCTAGCTGGCGATAGTCGGATTTTCAAACCTGCGCGACGCCTATGTGTCAGCTACCCTTAATTTCCTAGTGTTTCTTGCTGTTGTCTATTTATCTACAGAGTGTTGCCACTGCAAATTTTTTAAAACTGCTCAAATCTTAATTTTTGGGAGTTTATAATGAAGATTATGCTCAAGTTAACTCCCAAAAGCGGAGTTATTCGGAATTTGCGCTAATGTATCAGCCATATTACGTTCAATTGTGCATTTTAAAGGTAAAAGAGAGTTGTTTGTTTAAAAGTATAAAGTAAATCATACAGCGAGTACCTGGTACTGAAAATAATAATGAAAGTAATTTTTATCCTTTTTCCCCAACTTTAGCTGGCTCTGGCGTCTTAAGTGTTCTAAGTAGACACTCAATTTTTTTCAGAAATTAAGGGTACATATCCTAGAAGAAACTAACCCATGCATCGGCCAAAAAAAACTCACTCCTTATAGATAAATTAATATCTCGAAATTTGTAAGTTTCCAAAAATCGTGTTTTTCTGGCTCTAAAACGGACACGTTTCTCAAGAGATAAAAATACGAATTTCTCATGGACTCCAGTCCTGACCTTTAGCTTCTGATACCTCAACATTTCGTTTTGTTTTTTTTCATACTAAGGGTCTCTGCTGATGGCTCTCCTAAACCAATATAATTTTTTGAAGTTAACTTCTTAGGCAGCGATATGAAGTTTTGATTGAGAGTAAAATTTGAGAAAAACGATGACGATGAAACGGAAGTTATGGTACGGCCTATGTTGCAGACTTTCAGGCGTAGGCGTTTTTCTTATATCTCGGGAACCGCTCAACCGATTTGGATAAAATTTGGCACTATAGATAGTATGATTCATTCTTAGATTATGTGCGTGCGTGTTGCCACTTGGGGCGGTTCACAGGGTTGCCACTTATCTCAATTTTTTTTAAATATTGAGCAAGATATGCCAATGTGGGTATCAAATGAAAGGTATTTTCGACCATATTCCAAATATGTAAATCTCAAGAAGGGTTGCCACCTAACCGCATTTTATTTATTTTTCTCTATATCTCGGGAACCGCTCGACCGATTTGGATAAAGTTTCGCATTATAGATGGTATGATTCATTCTAAGATTATATGCGTGGGTGTTTCCATTTAAGGCTGTTCAAAGGGTTGCCACCTATCTCAATTTTTTTTTTAAATATTGAGCAATATATGCCAATATGGGTATCAAATGAAAGGTCGCTGGTTCATATCCGGCTCGAAGGACCAATGTTACGTGCGGCCAATGGCAATGGCGGGATGCTCGCACGTAATAAGTATGGAAAAGAGAAAGAAAGTGCAACGAGTTAATAAATAAACAAAACACTTGCCTTTCTATTTCATACAATATAATAGCACTCTTTATTGAATATAAGGTACACAGTTAATTATTAAAGAATTAATGTGTACAATTAATAATCTTGTTTGGAAAATGCAAGAAAATTAAAATGGACAAATTATGGAAAAATTTGGATCTTACCTGGAGTGGCTGATGATGGTGCTCGTATAATCGAAAACGAAGTGCTCGAGTGTCTAGATAAAAATCAGCTCTGTACCTCCGCCGAATCCTACATTTGTAGGATTCGAAGGGGTAAGAGCTGTTATCGGTATAAAGATAAAAAAGTGATAGCGCGGCCGATACTGAGGTTTGCTACGAGGGGCGACCGATATATTTAGACCGATGGTCTAAACAGGTATTTTCGGTCGCATTTCAAATATGACAATTTCTAGCAGGGTTGCCAGCTAGGGTTGCCCCCAAACCGTATTTTATTTATTTTTCCTTATATCTCGGGAACCGCTTTGCCGTTTTGTATTAAATTTGGCATTATGTATTAGTAGTATGATTCATTCGAAGACTATATACATGGCGGTTGCCACTTGGGGCGGTTCAAAGTGTTGCCACCTATCTATTTTTTTTTTTTAATATTGAGCAAGATATGCCTATATGGGTGTTTAAGCGACATAACATGGTTTTGTTTATTTCATCTGTATTACATATTATTGTAATTCATAGATAATTTATGGAATATTCGGAATACATAGCTTATAGTCGCAGTCACAAAATGTGGTTTTTCACAAGCAAAATGGGGTAAGCCAATAGCCGCCAATGCCTCAGAGCCCAAGTGCTCACCACCAAAATTTTGAGGGGTTTTCTAAGGAAGTGAGAATAGCCAAAGATGCATTATCAGAGCCAATTAATACATACAGAGTGTCAATACCAAAACACAGTCCACTAGATTTGATGGTACATACCGATAATTAAAAAGAACCAAACACAGTCCATGAGACTTGATGGAATATAAAAATAATAAATTAAATTAAATTAAAAAGACTTTGGTTGAGGTGGGATTCGAACCGGCAACCCCGGCCAACTCCCTCCACGGTATAATATAACAACAACAATAATAATAAAACTGCTCGCCGCCCACCATTTAACTCCAACTTAGATATGGTCCTTCGAGCCGGATAAAACCAGCAACCTATGGCTCTTTACTAGACGACTAAGCCGTCTAGGGCGGGGAGTATGTTTAAGCGACATAACATGGTTTCGTTTTTTTTCATCTGCATTACATATTATTGTAATTCATAGATAATTTATGGAATATTCGAAATACATAGCTTATAGTCGCAGTCTCAAAATGTGGTTTG
Organism: Campiglossa producta; assembly: GCA_964058755.1. Taxonomy (NCBI): domain Eukaryota; kingdom Metazoa; phylum Arthropoda; class Insecta; order Diptera; family Tephritidae; genus Campiglossa; species Campiglossa producta. Next base: position 104,037,231 of record CAXKVI010000001.1, on the reverse strand, counting down.
TCACAAGCAAAATGGGGTAAGCCAATAGCCGCCAATGCCTCAGAGCCCAAGTGCTCACCACCAAAATTTTGGGGGGTTTTCTAAGGAAGTGAGAATAGCCAAAGATGCATTCTCAGAGCCAAAGTGCTCGCTCCAATTAATACATACAGAGTGTCAATACCAAAACATAGTCCACTAGACTTGATGATACATACCAATAATTAAAAAGAACCAAACACAGTCCATAAATAAATAAATAAATAATAAATTAAATAAAATTAAAAACACTTTGGTTGAGGTGGGATTCGAAGCGGCAACCCCGGCCAACTCCCTCAACAATATAATATAACAACAACCATTTAACTCCAGCTTAGATAATGGGTATCAAGTGAAAGGTATTTGCGACCGTGTTCCAAATATTTAAATAAATTTCAAGCGGGCTTGCCACCTAGTCTTCCAATCTTTCTTCGTACAACTCTCTTGCCTATCTCCCTCCCTGTTGCTCTTCATTGCCCTCTTTCCTTCTACCACGCCCCTCTTCCTCTATATCCCATTCGTATTGGCCCCTGTTAATTTAGGCCTAATTAAACCCATGTACCAAATTTTAAGGAAAACGCACCATATATAAGATATTTTCGAATGGATCGTTTCCCTGGTCCACTTCCCGGATATGATATTGTGAATCTAAACCATTCTCGAATACATCTTATTCATATTTCGTTATTTCTGAACTTAAGAAGTTAACTTCTTTCACGTGTCCTGGCTACATGCGTTTTTTTTAAGTAAATGTACGTATATTTTTGGAAATTTTTTCAAGCAACCTTTACATAGTCTTAAAGTTGAAGCGTACAACTTTCCAAACAAAAAGCCGCGTGCAATTACCATAACTCTTGAACTGGTTAGAGAAATTTTAAAACAACTTATATAAATTTTGTACTATTTCAAGGAGCACATACATATAATGACGCAATTAATTTTTAAACATATGTAACTTGTTTGATAGTTATGATAATTACACGCGTTTCTTTTTGTTGGAAAGCTCAAAGTTTCAGCTTTCAGACTATGTAAAAGTCGCTTGAAAAAATTTTAAAAATTATACGAAAATTTACTTTGAAAAAAAAAATGTAGGAGATCCATCAGCAGAGACCCTTAGTATGAAAATAACAAAACGAAATAGTCAGGTATTACAAGCTAAAAGTTAGGACTGGAGTCCATGAGAAATTCGTATTTCTATCTCTTGAGAAACATGTCCGTTTTAGAGCCTGAAAACACAATTTTTGAAAACTTACAAATTTCTACTTAATAATTTATCTATTAGGAGTGACTTTTTTTGGCCGATGTATGGGTTAGTTTCTTCTAGGATATGTACCCTTAATTTCTAAAAAAAAATTGAGTGGCTACTCAAAACAGTGAAGCCGCCAGAGCCAGCTAAAATTGACAAAAACAGGATAAACATTACGTATTTTCAGTACCAGGTTTTTAATACCAGGACTCGCTATATGTTTTATTATTTACTTTTTAACAAATTACTCTATTTTACCTTTGAAACGCACTATTGAACGAAAGGATATCTCTAATAGAAACATTTTTACAGCAAAAAAAGGGTAAGGCTAAAAAGGACGTTTTTTAAACTTTGAAACTCGACCAATCCGAAACGAGTGGTTATAACAATTAAATGTGTGTAAATTTGTTCCTTTAGGGCCCTAAAGAAGTGTCACTCAAAGTTTCAGCGAAATCCGAGGCTAGTCAGCGACGATTTTTGCTACACTGAGAGAAATGCCTTGAATGTTGAGACAATATCACTATTGATAGCGACGAGTTTGATGCAATATTCATTTAGAATGAACGAGTCATCAAATATTATTTTCTCATAATAAAAAGTAAAATGACGTGTCAACCATTTCGATATGATGTACTGTTTTTTACAGAGACTTGTAACAAAACTCGTACCGAAACGAAACTATTTTCTGGCGTTTCTGTTCCAAGAAACTTTAAAGGATAGAAACTAAATTCGAAACAAAATGATTGTAACGGTTTCAGCAGAAACAAAATCTGTAACGAAACTAAATTAATTTTGTTCCTTGTAACAGAAACCGAAACAGAAACAAAACTCCTTTGTAACAAAAGTCGTAACAAAACTCCGAAACGGTTCCAGCAGAAACAAAACCTGTAACGAAACTAAATTAATTTTGTTCCTTGTAACAGAAACAAAATTATTAGTTTTGTTCCTTGTAACAAAACCCGTAACGAAACTAAATAAATTTTGTTCCTTGTAACAGAAACCGAAACAGAAACCAAATTAATTTTGTTTCTCAGTAGCAGAACTCTAACCATTCTTATAATACTATTTGCACTACACTAGGATGGACCTATAATATTTATATACGAGTATATAATATATATCGTCGCTCGGCCCGAAATACCGCGTATTTGCAAAAAACAAAAATTTTATGAAATGATTTTGCCGGGAAAGAATTAATTTTGCCGGGCAATTATTTTTGGACTTTTTCATATACGAAGTTTCGTGTCAACTTAGCTAAGCAAAATAACGGCAAAATATGAAACAAGTCCGGTTTCGATATCTTGTCTCTAACACCGTTTTCATTAGGGTGCTTAGCTAAGTTGATATCAAGTTAGCAAAGCACCCCAAAATTCCGGGAAAAAATTACACGGCAAAATTAATTCTTTCCCGGCAAAATAGCGGCAAATTATCCACCTGGTCCCGACTCGATTGCATTAGGGTGCTTAGCTAAGTTGACACTCATCTTTTGAAAATACGCGGTATTGCGCGCCGACCGACGATATATATATCTGCCCAATATCCCATTATCCATACAAAACTATGTTACACCCGCAAAAGCATCCTCCTTCGACATCTTATAGAAATGATGATGATGCACTACAAAGTAGTTTGAATGAATTATTATTAGAAAATGAAATATTTGTTGATAACTATTAATGTTAATTTTTTCACAATCCGTTGCCCTATGCATATGTATGAAGCGTTTTTATATATCATTTAAAAATAAAAAATAAAAAAGACAACCCTATAGTCGCGCAGTTATATTTTTCTTCATATCTTCAGCATTTATTGTCGGATCTTAAAGTGTGATACTACATTTGTTTGTTTGTTTTACTATGGATTTCTTAACAATATTACAACTTGTTGTAAGGTTTTTTTGGATTCAAAATTTTTTTAATTTCTTATGATGGGAAATTTTTCTAAAAATGTTATAATATGCCGTAGCCGAATAGCAGAACACTGGGCTACCGTAACAAAGGAGCAGCGTTCGAGTCCCACTGAAACCAGATGTTAAGTTGTATGAAATTTTGTTTTTTAAACCAAATATTTAGAATTTATCAATAGTTTATATGGATACCACTTCAATAGTGATTTATCAAAAATGTATTGATGAAACATCCATATTCATTGATGGGACAGGATTATCAATTTTTATTTAATGTGGTATCAATAATTATGGATGTTCCATCCATAGATTTCCCTCCGTGTAATATTAGACGTTTTCATATGGATTGACTCAATTAATTTTTAGTGAAAGAAATAGTTTCCTACCTACATTCTGGCCTGCGCGGGGGAAAGTTTTTACGTCTGGCTACCCATACCTACCGACTGATCGTCCAGGCCTTCAAAACATAAGCTTCTAGTACTGTTAAGAGTAACATATTCAAATTTCATCTTTTCTAAAATATGTTAAAACAAAACTTTTTTTTTTTTTCGTCTGCCACAAGGCTGCTACCGCGACGCTTTTTATAAATCACATCATCACACTTAAACATAATTTCAATTAGGAAATAAAATCAATGACTATATTGCCAAATTGCTGTTGACTTTACTTCTCTTTACAAAATAGAAATAGGGCCAATTGAAACTATTTCCATTTATAATGCGAAATAATGTCAATTGACACTATTTCCATTGACCTTGTTATCTGTCACCGCCGTATAAGCTTGGCAGGGAAGTCAAATTCAGACATGGCGGCATATAGGCAATTTCTTTTTGCACTGTCAAAAGCGTCTTTAAAATCGATAAAGAGATGGATGCGGGTCGATTCTCTTATCATGGGTCTTTTCCAGGATTTGGCGTATCGTGAAGATGTGGTCGATGGTAGACTTACCAGGTCTAAAGCCACACTGATAAGTTCCAATCAGTTTGTCTACGGTGGGCTTCAGTCTTTCACACAATACGCTAGAAAGAACCTTATATGCCATATTAAGAAAACTGATTTCGCGGTCGTTGGTGCGGTTAGTGGGATCGCCTTTCTTGTGGATTGGGCAGAGCACACTCAAGTTCCAATCTGGAGGATGCACTCGTCCGGCCATATTCTGCCTAAGAGCTGACGCATGCTCGTCAGGGATTGGGGTATCGGGTTCAACGTCTCCCCCGGAATTTAGCAATGAGGAGCAATGTTCCGTCCATAACTTAAGTACACTCTGTACGTAGATTGCCAGGTCTCCATTATTGTCCGTGAAGGAATTTGCCCCGGTCTTAAAACCTTCCGTCATCTACCGGATCTTTTCGTAGAATTTTCGGGCATCATTCCTGTCAGCCACATCTCAGGCACCTCACACTCACGCCTTTCGGACTCACGTTTCTTTTTTTCTGAAAAGGCGTCTCTCTTCCTTCTTCGCCTCACGATATCGTTGCCCTACAATGCGGGTCGCGCCCGTTCACAACGTCTCCCTGTAGGCAGCGTCCTTTTTGTCCGAAGCAGTGCTGCATTCCTCATAGTACCAGTTGTTCTTGCGGGCTCGCTGGAACCCTATAGTGGCCTCAGCGGCTGTACGTAATGAGTGAGAGATATGCTTCCATTGCTCGGTAACATCGTTGGTCGAGGATTGCCCTCTGATAGCAGGTGTGAGAGTCGAGTGGAAAAATTATCAGCTGTCTGTGTCATACGCAGCTTCTCGACGTCAAACTTTTGTTCCGTTACTGTGCGCACTTTCTTCGCTGCACAGAGGCGTGTGCGTATCTTGGCTGCAACAAGATAATGGCCCGAGCCGATCATGGGAACACGCAGGGTACGCACGTCCAGAACGGTGGAGCTATGTCTGCCGTCGATCATGACATGATCAATCTGGTTTCTTGTTGTCTTGCTTTTGACACCAATTAAGACGAATTCGATGATTCCTCGATTATTTTCCTTGAGTTCGATCACTGTACGTTTAATAAAACACTGATATTCTGCTTAATAAATAGTACGCTTTATTCACTACTAACTTCCGTAGTACAATATCGCAAGGTAATTCACTGTTCAGTACTTCACTGTACAACACTTGAAAATAAACTTATTGATTTTGCGGTAGTGAGGCCGCTTTATATACCCTAGCAGAGCGTCAGCTTCATCACCAAGAAATGTCTAAACATTTCTGGGTTATTCGTGCAACCCTGTTCTCGAAGCGTTTATATATCGTCATCTCCTCTTTGGGTCACATTCGCAATCTTGTATGCCGCCTCTCCCACTCTCGTTCTCGCGTCATGTGCCTAAACTGCTTGTAAGCGTGGCTTTGGCTTTCAAACGCTAGCGCATTATAAAAACATTGGGATCTACAATTACAGGCAACTTCTTTTTGGGTAATTTTCCTTTCATAATTTAGGTGTTATACCTTCTTCCTAAAGTTTAATAGATTAATAACATGGGAGTGGCAACACCCTTAGCTAGGTATAACACTTAGCAATGCATGATGTTTTTATTTTTTACGAAAAGATGAGCAAGAAAAATGGGGAAGAGAGAAATCAAGTCAGACTTCCGGAAAAATCGAGTCTTCTTTTCTGGCTGGAGATATCAACGTGACAATTCGTGCTTAAGATCGTGTTCGATATTTCTATTTAATTTAAAAGGTGCATGGTCACCAAAAACTTAAAGTACTCCATCGAAGCAATATCGAAGTCTGTGGACCAGTGTGCGATCAAAGAAAAACATAATAACTCATCCGACTACATCTATCGTGGGTTTCGTGAGACCATTTCATCCATCAAGACGTGCGAAAGAATTCCCGGCAAGTGTTGGCGATCCGATCAGCTCAAGATAACGCTGGAAAAGGGCCAGCCTACAATAGACCCAAGTTTGGTTTCTTATTTTTTTTGTTTAATAGAAGTTTTATGTTTAAAACCGGAAAACTTTGAAGCCCTTTAAATTTGGTAACATAGTGAAATGCAAGAAATAGTGAATTTCGTGATTGCCTAATAGCTTATAGCTGTACTCGGTATTAGCTTTTGTAATAACTAATTAATAAATACCAAGTTAAAACAAATCACATGAAGGGTGATTTCACTAATATATTATTGGCTGTCCTATAACTTCGCTTAGGAATAAACTGTGTGAAAAAAAAATTTAAAACTCACGGATACGTTATACTATAATTATAATAATAAATTAAAAATATATTAGAAATTAGTAATAATAAGAAAAGATGGATTTGCTCTAATTAAAATTCAATTAATTTTCATTTATTTATGATTAAAGAAAAAAAAGTAAGTTTTTGGAATTTCAACTCAAGGGTGTACAAAGGGTTAAAATGTGCAAAGCGATATTCTTGTTGCAGCATACCATGCATATGCATATGAGCGTTTCTTTCCTTATAGATAAATTAATATCTCGAAATTTGTAAGTTTTCAAAAATCGTGTTTTTCTGGCTCTAAAACGGACACGTTTCTCAAGAGATAAAAATACGAATTTCTCATGGACTCCAGTCCTGACCTTTAGCTTCTGATACCTCAATATTTCGTTTTGTTTTTTTCATACTAAGGGTCTCTGCTGATGGCTCTCCTAAACCAATATAATTTTTTGAAGTTAACTTCTTAGGCGGCGATATGAAGTTTTGATTGAGAGTAAAATTTGAGAAAAACGATGACGATGAAACGGAAGTTATGGTACGGCCTATGTTGCAGACTTTCAGGCGTAGGCGTTTTTCTTATATCTCGGGAACCGCTCAACCGATTTGGATAAAATTTGGCACTATAGATAGTATGATTCATTCTTAGATTATGTGCGTGCGTGTTGCCACTTGGGGCGGTTCACAGGGTTGCCACTTATCTCAATTTTTTTTAAATATTGAGCAAGATATGCCAATGTGGGTATCAAATGAAAGGTATTTTCGACCATATTCCAAATATGTAAATCTCAAGAAGGGTTGCCACCTAACCGCATTTTATTTATTTTTCTCTATATCTCGGGAACCGCTCGACCGATTTGGATAAAGTTTCGCATTATAGATGGTATGATTCATTCTAAGATTATATGCGTGGGTGTTTCCATTTAAGGCTGTTCAAAGGGTTGCCACCTATCTCAATTTTTTTTTTAAATATTGAGCAATATCTGCCAATATGGGTATCAAATGAAAGGTATTTTCGGTCGCATTTCAAATATGATAATTTCTAGCAGGGTTGCCAGCTAGGGTTGCCCCCAAACCGTATTTTATTTATTTTTCCTTATATCTCGGCAACCGCTTTGCCGTTTTGTATTAAATTTGGCATTATGTATTGGTAGTATGATTCATTCGAAGACTATATACATGGCGGTTGCCACTTGGGGCGGTTCAAAGTGTTGCCACCTATCTATTTTTTTTTTTTTTTATATTGAGCAAGATATGCCTATATGGGTGTTTAAGCGACATAACATGGTTTCGTTTATTTCATCTGTATTACATATTATTGTAATTCATATATAATTTATGGAATATTCGGAATACATAGCTTATAGTCGCAGTCACAAAATGTGGTTTTTCACAAGCAAAATGGGGTAAGCCAATAGCCGCCAATGCCTCAGAGCCCAAGTGCTCACCATCAAAATTTTGAGGGGTTTTCTAAGGAAGTGAGAATAGCCAAAGATGCATTATCAGAGCCAATTAATACATACAGAGTGTCAATACCAAAACACAGTCCATTAGACTTGATGGTACATACCGAAAGAACCAAACACAGTCCATGAGACTTGATGGAATATAAAAATAATAAATTAAATAAAATTAAAAAGACTTTGGTTGAGGTGGGATTCGAACCGGCAACCCCGGCCAACTCCCTCAACGGTATAATATAACAACAACAATAATAATAAAACTGCTCGCCGCCCACCATTTAACTCCAGCTTAGATATGGTCCTTCGAGCCGGATAAAACCAGCAACCTATGGCTCTTTACTAGACGACTAAGCCGTCTAGGGCGGGGAGTATGTTTAAGCGACATAACATGGTTTCGTTTTTTTTCATCTGCATTACATATTATTGTAATTCATAGATAATTTATGGAATATTCGGAATACATAGCTTATAGTCGCAGTCTCAAAATGTGGGTTTTCACAAGCAAAATGGGGTAAGCCAATAGCCGCCAATGCCTCAGAGCCCAAGTGCTCACCACCAAAATTTTGAGGGGTTTTCTAAGGAAGTGAGAATAGCCAAAGATGCATTCTCAGAGCCAAAGTGCTCGCTCCAATTAATACATACAGAGTGTCAATACCAAAACATAGTCCACTAGACTTGATGGTACATACCAATAATTAAAAAGAACCAAACACAGTCCATAAATAAATAAATAATAAATTAAATAAAATTAAAAAGACTTTGGTTGAGGTGGGATTCGAAGCGGCAACCCCGGCCAACTCCCTCAACAATATAATATAACAACAACCATTTAACTCCAGCTTAGATAATGGGTATCAAGTGAAAGGTATTTGCGACCGTGTTCCAAATATTTAAATTTCAAGCGGGCTTGCCACCTAGTCTTCCTATCTTTCTTCGTACAACTCTCTTGCCTATCTCCCTCCCTTTTGCTCTTCATTGCCCTCTTTCCTTCTACCACGCCCCTCTTCGTCTATATCCCATTCGTGTTGGCCCCTGTTAATTTAGGCCTAATTAAACCCATGTACCAAATTTTAAGGAAAACGCACCATATATAAGATATTTTCGAATGGAGCGTTTCCCTGGTCCACTTCCCGGATATGATATTGTGAATCTAAACCATTCTCGAATACATCTTATTCATATTTCGTTATTTCTGAACTTAAGAAGTTAACTTCTTTCACGTGTCCTGGCTACACGCGTTTTTTTTTTTAAGTAAATGTATGTATATTTTTTGGAAATTTTTTCAAGCAACCTTTACATAGTCTTAAAGTTGAAGCGTACAACTTTCCAAAAAAAAGCCGCGTGCAATTACCATAACTCTTGAACTGGTTAGAGAAATTTTAAAACAACTTATATAAATTTTGTACTTTTTCAAGGAGCACATACATATAATGACGCAATTAATTTTTAAATATATGTAACTTGTTTGATAGTTATGATAATTACACGCGTTTCTTTTTGTTGGAAAGCTCGAAGTTTCAGCTTTCAGACTATGTAAAAGTCGCTTGAAAAAATTTTAAAAATTATACGAAAATTTACTTTGAAAAAAAAAAATTTAGGTTTAGGAGATCCATCAGCAGAGACCCTTAGTATGAAAATAACAAAACGAAATAGTCAGGTATTACAAGCTAAAAGTTAGGACTGGAGTCCATGAGAAATTCGTATTTCTATCTCTTGAGAAACATGTCCGTTTTAGAGCCTGAAAACACAATTTTTGAAAACTTACAAATTTCTAGTTAATAATTTATCTATTAGGAGTGACTTTTTTTGGCCGATGTATGGGTTAGTTTCTTCTAGGATATGTACACTTAATTTCTAAAAAAAATTGAGTGGCTACTCAAAACAGTGAAGCCGCCAGAGCCAGCTAAAATTGACAAAAACAGGATAAACATTACGTATTTTCAGTACCAGGTTTTTAATACCAGGACTCGCTATATGTTTTATTATTTACTTTTTAACAAATTACTCTCTTTTACCTTTGAAACGCACTATTGAACGTAAGGACATCTCTAATAGAAACATTTTTACAGCAATAAAAGGGTAAGGCTAAAACGGACGTTTTTCAAACTTTGAAACTCGACCAATCCGAAACGAGTGGTTATAAAAATTAAATGTGTGTAAATTTGTTCCTTTAGGGCCCTAAAGAAGTGACCCTCAAAGTTTCAGCGAAATCCGAGACTAGTCAGCGACGATTTTTGCTACACTGAGAGAAATGCCTTGAATGTTGAGACAATATCACTATTGATAGCGACGAGTTTGATGCAATATTCATTCAGAATGAGCGAGTCATCAAATATTATTTTCTCATAATAAAAAGTAAAATGACGTGTCAACCATTTCGATATGATGTACTGTTTTTTATATTTATGGATAGAGTACTAATATATTTGAACGGCATGTCAATATCTATGGTAGTGATATGAATTTCGATTGTCGCTATATCCCTATCTATATTTTCTGCATGGTAATAATGATAGAGACAGCGTATTAATATATATTGACGAAATGTAAATTTTTCTGGAACGCATAATCATAATAGCTCAACAATTTTTACTATGGATTTCTTCACAATATTACAACTTGTTGTAAGGTTTTTTTGGATTCAAAATTTTTTTAATTTCTTATGATGGGAAATTTTTCTAAAAATGTTATAATATGCCGTAGCCGAATAGCAGAACACTGGGCTACCGTAACAAAGGAGCAGCGTTCGAGTCCCACTGAAACCAGATGTTAAGTTGTATGAAATTTTGTTTTTTAAACCAAATATTTAGAATTTATCAATAGTTTATATGGATACCACTTCAATAGTGATTTATCAAAACTGTATTGATGAAACATCCATATTCATTGATGGGACAGGATTATCAATTTTTATTTAATGTGGTATCAATAATTATGGATGTTCCATCCATAGATTTCCCTCCGTGTAATATTAGACGTTTTCATATGGATTGACTCAATTAATTTTTTAGTGAAAGAAATAGTTTCATACCTACATTCTGGCCTGCGCGGGGGAAAGTTTTTACGTCTGGCTACCCATACCTACCGACTGATCGTCCAGGCCTTCAAAACATAAGCTTCTAGTACTGTTAAAAGTAACATATTCAAATTTCATCTTTTCTAAAATATGTTAAAACAAAACGTTTTTTTTTTTATTTATTTTTTCGTCTGCCACAAGGGTGCTACCGCGACGCTTTTTATAAATCACATCATCACACTTAAACATAATTTCAATTAGGAAATAAAATCAATGACTATACATATTGCCAAATTGCTGTTGACTTTACTTCTCTTTACAAAATAGAAATAGGGCCAATTGAAACTATTTCCATTTATAATGCGAAATAATGTTAATTGACACTATTTCCATTGACCTTGTTATCTGTCACCGCCGTATAAGCTTGGCAGGGAAGTCAAATTCAGACATGGCGGCATATAGGCAATTTCTTTTTGCACTGTCAAAAGCATCTTTAAAATCGATAAAGAGATGGATGCGTGTCGATTCTCTTATCATGGGTCTTTTCCAGGATTTGGCGTATCGTAAAGATGTGGTCGACGGTAGACTTACCAGGTCTAAAGCCACACTGATAAGTTGCAATCAGTTTGTTTACGGTGGGCTTCAGTCTTTCACACAATACGCTAGAAAGAACCTTATATGCCATATTAGGAAGACTGATTTCGCGGTCGTTGGTGCGGTTAGTGGGATCGCCTTTCTTGTGGATTGGGCAGAGCACACTCAAGTTCCAATCTGGAGGATGCACTCGTCCGACCATATTCTGCCTAAGAGCTGACGCATGCTCGTCAGGGATTGGGGTATCGGGTTCAACGTCTCCCCCGGAATTTAGCAATGAGGAGCAATGTTCCGTCCATAACTTAAGTACACTCTGTACGTTGATTGCCAGGTCTCCATTATTGTCCTTGCAGGAATTTGCCCCGGTCTTAAAACCTTCCGTCATCTACCGGATCTTTTCGTAGAATTTTCGGGCATCATTCCTGTCAGCCAGCATCTCAGGCACCTCACACTCACGCCTTTCGGACTCACGTTTCTTTTTTTCTGAAAAGGCGTCTCTCTTCCTTCTTCGTCTCACGATATCGTTGCCCTACAATGCGGGTCGCGCCCGTTCACAACGTCTCCCTGTAGGCAGCGTCCTTTTTGTCCGAAGCAGTGCTGCATTCCTCATAGTACCAGTTGTTCTTGCGGGCTCGCTGGAATCCTATAGTGGCCTCAGCGGCTGTACGTAATGAGTGAGAGATATGCTTCCATTGCTCGGTTACATCGTTGGTCGAGGATTGCCCTCTGATAGCAGGTGTGAGAGTCGAGTGGAAAAATTATCAGCTGTCTGTGTCATACGCAGCTTCTCGACGTCAAACTTTTGTCCCGTTACTGTGCGCACTTTCTTCGCTGCACAGAGGCGTGTGCGTATCTTGGCTGCAACAAGATAATGGCCCGAGCCGATCATGGGAACACGCAGGGTACGCACGTCCAGAACGGTGGAGCTATGTCTGCCGTCGATCATGACATGATCAATCTGGTTTCTTGTTTTCTTGTTGTCTTGCTTTTGACACCAATTAAGACGAATTCGATGATTCCTCGATTATTTTCCTTGAGTTCGATCACTGTACGTTTAATAAAACACTGATATTCTGCTTAATAAATAGTACGCTTTATTCACTACTAAATTCCGTAGTACAATATCGCAAGGTAATTCACTGTTCAGTACTTCACTGTACAACACTTGAAAATAAACTTATTGATTTTGCGGTAGTGAGGCCGCTTTATATACCCTAGCAGAGCGTCAGCTTCATCACCAAGAAATATCTAAACATTTCTGGGTTATTCGTGCAACCCTGTTCTCGAAGCGTTTATATATCGTCATCTCCTCTTTGGGTCACATTCGCAATCTTGTATGCCGCCTCTCCCACTCTCGTTCTCGCGTCATGTGCCTAAACTGCTTGTAAGCGTGGCTTTGGCTTTCAAACGCTAGCGCATTATAAAAACATTGGGATCTACAATTACAGGCAACTTCTTTTTGGGTAATTTTCCTTTCATAATTTAGGTGTTATACCTTCTTCCTAAAGTTTAATAGATTAATAACATGGGAGTGGCAACACCCTTAGCTAGGTATAACACTTAGCAATGCATGATGTTTTTATTTTTTACGAAAAGATGAGCAAGAAAAATGGGGAAGAGAGAAATCAAGTCAGACTTCCGGAAAAATCGAGTCTTCTTTTCTGGCTGGAGATATCAACGTGACAAGACGTGCTTAAGATTGTGTTCGATATTTCTATTTAATTTAAAAGGTGCATGGTCACCAAAAACTTAAAGTAATCCATCGAAGCAATATCGAAGTCTGTGGACCAGTGTGCGATCAAAGAAAAACATAATAACTCATCCGACTACATCTATCGTGGGTTTCGTGAGACCATTTCATCCATCAAGACGTGCGAAAGAATTCCCGGCAAGTGTTGGCGATCCGATCAGCTCAAGATAACGCTGGAAAAGGGCCAGCCTACAATAGACCCAAGTTTGGTTTCTTATTTTTTTTGTTTAATAAAAGTTTTATGTTTAAAACCGGAAAACTTTGAAGCCCTTTAAATTTGGTAACATAGTGAAATGCAAGAAATAGTGAATTTCGTGATTGCCTAATAGCTTATAGCTGTACTCGGTATTAGCTTTTGTAATAACTAATTAATAAATACCAAGTTAAAACAAATCACATGAAGGGTGATTTCACTAATATATTATTGGCTGTCCTATAACTTCGCTTAGGAATAAACTGTTTGGAAAAAAAATTTAAAACTCACGGATACGTTATACTATAATTATAATAATAAATTAAAAATATATTAGAAATTAGTAATAATAAGAAAAGATGGATTTGCTCTAATTAAAATTCAATTAATTTTCATTTATTTATGATTATAGAAAAAAAGTAAGTTTTTGGAATTTCAACTCAAGGGTGTACAAAGGGTTAAAATGTGCAAAGCGATATTCTTGTTGCAGCATACCAAATTTTGTAAAAAATCAACCGTCATGCTACGGATTTTATTCAAATTCGGCTTACACGTAGGGACTATAAAAAGATTTGACACGTATTTTTTGTTTTGCCAATTTTTCGATATTCTTCGGAGATATGATCTGTCAAAGTTTGGAATTTTTCTTAAACTAATGAAAACATGTACCTACTCAATCTGCCATATCTCGGCTTGTACTAATGCTACAAACTTCAACTTGAGCTCATTTGAAAGCTAATGAATCAGGCTTTGCGTTCCTTAATAAATTTTTTGCATTTTGCAATTTTTTTTATTTTTATTATAACAATTGCATTTTTAACATTGCAACTGCACAGTGTTACCCACAACATTTTTAATTAAAATGTTTTTATTAGGTCGCTTTCGTCGTTCTTGTGCCCGGATTTTTGCATTCGATTTTGAACCAACTTCCTGTTGTGCTAGGGTCTTGAAATTTTCACCACAGTTCAGGTCGCGATGACAATGCAATATTATGGGGAAAAAATTCCGATAGGTGGCGCGTGGGTCGCTATATTTTCAAAAATCGCATTTATAGTCCGATTTGGCTGAAATTCGGAACATGTATTACTACTATGAAAAGAAATATTTTCCTAAAAAAAAATTCCGTTAGGTGGAGCTGAGATCGGGGTAATAAAAACTGAAAATCCTAATTATGGACCGATTTAGCTGATATTTAGCGTGTGTATTACTTAATCAATTTCCAAATGTTCAAAAAAAAATTGCACCCGCTAGGTGGCGCGTGAGTCGCTCTATTTACGAAATGCGAAGGTCTGTTTTCGGTGTCGATTAATTTGTTTTTCAACGAACTTCCCGTTGGAGTAGAATCTTGAAATTTTCATCGTCGTTTAGTTTTCTGGCCCCACGCAGTATAACAAAAAAATTAGTCCGATAGGTGGCGCACGGGTAGAGATATTTGAAAAGTTTCATTTCCAGAGATTTTGCTTTGGATTTTGAACTAACTTCCCATTGAGCTGGGGTTTTGAAATTTTCACCATCGTTCAGGTTTCACTGACAATGCATTATACAAAAAAAAAATCAAAAATATTGCTTTAATTGCAAAAGTCCCATTTATCGGCCTATATTGCTATCTGAATATTTCGTACATATGCTATAATGCGCATGCTATAATGTGTTTTCAGTGCCATAAACAGCATCGAAATTTCGAATATTTCATCTGCATACATTTAGGCGCAGTCACTGTTGCACAAAGGAAAGATAATGTGCTTTATAATGCTTAAAAAAGAATAATTTTATTCATGTAACCATAGACACACCGCGTAAAGCATGTAAACGTAGAAAATTGCCGAATGCGTAAATGAACTGTGAAAATTTTATGGAACGAAGCAAGGCGAATTCATACAGGTGTGCTCGAGCGAATTCAGATCTACACGCACGCACACACTCCTTGTGGCTGTAAATGTCAGATAAAGCAACAACATAAGCAATTTGACCGCTACGATTTGATTTTAAGGGAAGAAGAAACCATATGGTGGGAGGATGCCACCTGTAATGAATTCGCCTTGGAACGAAGTTTACACAAATTCGGTAAACTTCCGCGAGGAGTTTAGTGTGTAAACACCTCGAAAAATTACCCAATTCGATTACGCTGTTCGACATGCAGTTTTTCAAAGCAGTCAATGCACACTAGACAAAAATAGGAGAATATGCTAAAAAATGGGTCAAAAATTAAATTAATAAGAATTTCAAAATAAAAAGTATTCACATAAATTTATCTATATCGTTCATCTAACTGAGCTGTTAAATGTATATATTTACGCTTTTGTTAAGTTATATGGTTACATGAGTACCACTAATATGACACAGAATATCCAATTACAATCTTAGAAATTTTCACAGACTCACAACTAAAAAGTATAAAATAAAAAATAGAATAAAAAATATTTTTAATTTAAAATGTTTTTTAAAATGAACTAAAAACTGGAAAATAATTTCCCCTCTGCCTACATAGGATCTTCACCACGTAAAGCTTATCTGGAACATTTGTGAGTGGGAATTCTTATAGGTATTAAATAGTTTTTGGAGTTTGAAATGTATAAAAACATTTGGCGCTTGCTATATCGTATTTTTAGAAAAGCTCATATCGGTAATAAGATTGTTAGAAATTAATGCGAACCATCTTTAGCGTGCGCCAATGTTTTTATACATTTCAAACTCCAAAAACTATTTAATACCTATAAGAATTCCCACTCACAAATGTTCCAGATAAGCTTTACGTGGTTAAGATCCTATGTAGGCAGAGGGGAAATTATTTTCCAGTTTTTAGTTCATTTTAAAAACATTTTAAATTAAAAATATTTTTTATTCTATTTTTTATTAGTTCTAAATACCAGCATTCGATTGCTTATTAAATTCTCTACAAAATCAATATATTTCAAAAATGGGGTCTTCAAAAGGACTTTTACTAAAATACATATTTACAAGACTAACTCTATATTTTTGTATGAAAAAAATAAAAAAAATTTAATCAAACAAGTTTTTTTTGTATTGGGACAATCCATATGAAAACGTCTAATTCAAAAAGCTGACTAGTCTCGGATTTCGCTCAAACTTTGAGGGACACTTCTTTAGGGTCCTAAAGGAACATATTGACACACATTTATTTTTTATAACCACTGGTTTCGGACTGGTCAAGTTTCAAAGTTTGAAAAACGTAATTTTCAGGCTTACCCTATTTTAGCTGTAAAAATGTTTCCATTAGAGATATCTTTACATTCGATATAGCGTTTTAAAGGGAAAAGATAGTAGTTTGTTTAAATATAAATATTAAATCATATAGCGAGTACCTGGTATTAAAACCCGGTACTGAAAATACGTATTTTTTTTTATCGATTCTCGTCAACTTTAGCCGGCTCTGGCGTCTTTACTTTTTTAAGTAGCAACTCAATATTTGTCAGAAATTAAGGGTACATTTCCTAGAAGAAACTAACCCATCCATCGGCCAAAAAACCCCACTCCTTATAGATAAATTATTATCTCAAAATTTGTAAATTTTCAAAAATCATGGTTTTCAGGCTCGAAAACGGACATGTTTATCAAGAGATAAAAATACGAATTTCTCATGGACTTCAGTCCTGATCTTTAGCTTCAAACACCTCAACATTTCGTTTTGTTATTTTCATACTAAGGGTCTCTGCTGATGGATCTCCTAAACCAATATAAATTTTTTTTTTCAAAGTAAATTTTTGGAACTTTTCTTCAAGCACCCATTACATAGTCTTAAGATTAAAGCGTACAACTTTCCAACAAAAAAACCGCGTGCAATTATCATAACTCTTGAACTAGTTACAAAAATTTGAAAATAACTTATATAAATTTTGTACTATTTCAAGGAACAGATTCATATAATGCCACAATTAATTTTTAAATATATGTAAATAGTTTAGTAGTTATGATAATTGGACGCGGTTTTTTTTGTTGAAAAGTTAGAAGCTTCAGCTTTCATACTATGTAAAGGTTGCTTGAAAAGTCTCAAAAATTATACGAAAATTCACTTTGAAACAAAATTTATATTGGTTTAGGAGATCCATCAGCAGAGACCCTTAGTTTCAAAATAACAAAACGAAATGTTGAGGTATTTGAAGCTAAAGGTCAGGACTGAAGTCCATGAGAAATTCGTATTTTTATCTCTTGATAAACATGTCCGTTTTCGAGCCTGAAAACCATGATTTTTGAAAATTTACAAATTTCGAGATAATAATTTATCTATAAGGAGTGGGGTTTTTTGGCCGATGGATGGGTTAATTTCTTCTAGGAAATGTACCCTTAATTTCTGACAAATATTGAGTGGCTACTTAAAACAGTAAAGACGCCAGAGCCGGCTAAAGTTGACGAAAATCGATAAAAAAAAATACGTATTTTCAGTACCGGGTTTTTATTACCAGGTACTCGCTATATGATTTAATATTTATATTTAAACAAACTACTATCTTTTCCCTTTAAAACGCTATATCGAATGTAAAGATATCTCTAATGGAAACATTTTTACAGCTAAAATAGGGTAGGCCTGAAAATGACGTTTTTCAAACTTTGAAACGTGACCAGTCCGAAACCACACGGAGGGAAATCTATGGATCGAACATCCAAAATTATTGATATCACATTAAATAAAAATTTATATTTCTGTCCCATCAATGAATATGGATATTTCATCAATGCTTTTTTGATAAATCACTATTGAAATGATATCCATATAAACTATTGATAAATTCTAAATAGTTAAAAAAAAACAAAATTTTATATAATTTGACATCTGGTTTCAGTGAGACTCGAACCAAGCTCTTCTGGCACGTTAGCCCAGTATTCTATCATTCGGCTACGGCATATTATATAATTTTTAGAAAAATGTTCAATCATAAGAAATTCAAAAAATTTTGAATTTAAAAAAACCGCTCCAACAAGTTGGAATATTGTTAGAAAATCCATAGTAAAAATTGTTGAACAATTATGATTATGCGTCCCAGAAAAATTTACATTTCGTCCATATATATTAATACGCTGTCTCTACCATTATTACTATGTAGTAAATATGGATATGGATATACCGACAATAGAAATTCATATCACGGCCATAGATATTGACATGCCGTTCAAACATATTAGTATTCTATCCATAAATATAAAAAATAGTACATTATATCGAAATGGTTGACATGTCATTATACTTTTTATTGGGAGCAAATAATATTTGATAACTCGCTCATTCTGAATGAATATTGCATCAAACTCGGCGCTATCAATAGTGATATTGTCACAACATTCAATGCATTTCTCTCAGTGCAGTGGTTTTAAAAAATAAATGTGTGTCAATATGTTCCTTTAGGACCCTAAAGAAGTGAAGAAGAAATCCGAGACTAGCCAGCTTTTTGAATTACATGTTTTCATATGGATTGTCCCAATACAAAAAAAAAACTTGTTTGATTTAATTTTTTTATATTTTTTTTTCATACAAAAATATAGAGTTAGTCTTGTAAATATGTATTTTAGTAAAAGTCCGTATGAAGACTCCATTTTTGAAAAATATTGATTTTGTAGAGAATTTAATAAGCATTCGAATGCTGGTATTTAGAACTAAAAATGTTGTGGGTAATACTGTGCAGTTGCAATGTTAAAAATGCAATTGTTATAATAAAAATAAAAAATTGCAAAATGCAAAAAATTCATTAAGGAACGCAAAGCCTGATTCATTAGCTTTCAAATGAGCTCAAGTTGAAGTTTGTAGCATTAGTACAAGCCGAGATATGACAGATTGAGTAGGTAGATGCTTTAATTAGTTTAAGAAAAATTCCAAACTTTGACAGATCATATCTCCGAAGAATATAGAAAAATTGGCAAAACAAAAAATACGTGTCAAATCAATTTATAGTCCCAACGTGTAAGCCGAATTTGAATAAAATCCGTAGCATTACGGTTGGAACTTGGATCACTTGAAAAAGAAACGCTCACATTGTGTTCGTATAATAATATATTTCTAATTAGAATACTCTTTGAGAGAGAGAGAGATGATTTCAGAAAGAGATTTTATTTACGATTTTTAGATAGCTTGCCAACGCATCTCATCGGGCGCCTGCTGACAACGTTGGATATCATCAACCGTAAGTTCTCTTATTTCTCCTTCTCTTTATACTTTAATTTTATGCATATTTAATGTGTGTGTGTACATGAGTGAATGAAAGAAGAGAAAAAGTGACGTGAAAAGAAAATGATTGTATATAATTACATACATAGCTAATCACGTTACTCTCTTTCTTCTCTACCTAAAATTAATTTAATTTTCCTTTTGTTGCGAGTTGCCAACTTTGCATATTTTTTTTGCCCCTTGTATAAAAAAACTGAATATATAAATGAATTTGAAAAAATAATAAAAATATGTTCTACCTTGCTACATTCTAAGTAGAGAGCGGGTTTATGGCTTCTTTAGCTCGGTTGGTGTCATTTTCAGCTTCGGTTGTTTTCGTTCGTACGACTAGTTCTACTGATGTTTTGAGGGGTTCCAACATTTTAGTTTCGTAATTCGGGTGTTAATTTTCAATATGTGCATGATTTTTTTTGTAGTGGTTATCCCTGTGCATGAGTGGCAAGCAAGAACCACCCCAATCGGCGAGCTTAGACCTGGTCGCAACTAGCATGCACGTTTAGCCACGCACAAGTCCTCGTCATAGGTGGTACGAATGGGTGCCAGGATCATTGTAACCATCACAAATGGCGCCCAACGTGGGGCCCCTAAAACTTTATCCTAGGGGTTCATTTAATTTCTTTTGTCGAATTTTGTGGTTTCATTTGATATCAGATTACTACTCTTTGAGTATGGATACCTATTATATCGAATTTGTTGTCATTCAGATGGAAATGCTAGATCCAATTAGGCTCTTCTGCGGACGAAGGCTCATATAGTATCTCTCAATCATTTTGTTTATATACAGTATATTTCTACTTTAACCTTTTTTTTAAGCACAAGCAGAAAGTTTTACAAATTCGGGGAGGTAAATGCATATATATATTTTTTGAGAGATTATAAGAACACCAAAATGGCAGTACGGCGTAGCTCGGAAGATTTGGTGAATTTAAGTGGTCAACAAGGAACATGCACGATATGTAATGAAGATATTACCGAAGAGAATGGGTGCATGACTCCTTGCCAGCATTAATTTCATCGAGCTTGTATAAGCAGATGATTGGCAGATAACAGGGCTTGTCCCCTGTGTAGGCGTTCGTGTGAAACTGAGTCCTTAAACAGTTTTCACGAGTAGGATCCAACAACTGGTTTAGATGCCATTACTGGCCAAGGTGCGATACCAAGGAGACAGGGCATGTATACAAGGTCGGGGGAATAGTTAATGAATTACCCTCTAACTCTAGTATATCGAACCAAGGGAATTTGCCTTCCAGTGTCAGTAGCTGCAAAGATTGTAACTGGCTGGAAGTTGTGTTTCGACGGCTCTTTAGATAGCATTACGGTAGATGAATTCATTTACAGGGTGAATGCATTGACTCTTTCTACCCTAAACGGAGATTTTCCCTTACTATGCCAGAATATTCACGTTCTTTTTGAAGGCAAGGCAAAACGCTGGTTTTAGCGATACCATCGTTCTGCCAGTGCGATTGATTGGACGGACATATGCGACGACATGCGCAGATATTTCAAAGATTTTAGGACAGATTTTGACATACTGGAAGCTGTTCGCAATAGGAAACAAAAAAGTGGTGAATTATTTGAGGCCTATCTTGAACCTATAATGGATATAGCAGACGGACTACGCAGACCCTTAACCGAACACGAAATGGTTGAGACCATTATCAGGAATTTTAGAGAAGATAATTCGAGCAGCAGAGCTAAACCGCAATGGCACAATCTTTTACAAGAGCGTGCAGTTGCGTATGCCGGTGATATTGATATCATTGGCCTTAACAGTCGTGCCGTAAGCGCTGCTTTCTCTGGATTGGATAAGGAAGCGAAAACAGTGGGTCTTGCGGTGAACGAGGACAAGACGAAGTATCTGCTGTCATCAAAGAAAGAATCGGCGCACCTGCGCCTTGGCAGCCAAGTCACCGTTTATAGCTACAAGTTTGAAACGGTGAGAGACTTCGTCTATTTAGGAACCAGCATTAACACCGAAAATAATATCAGTCTATAAATCCAACGGAGAATCACCCTTGCCAACAAGTGTTACTTTGGACTAAGTAGGCAATTGAGAAGTAAAGTCCTCTCTCGACAAACAAAGATCACGCTCTATAAGTCTCTCATCATACCTGTCCTGATGTACGGCTCGGAATCATGGACAGTGTCAAGAGAAGATGAGATGGCCCTTGGAGTATTTGAGAGAAAGTTCTCCGGAAGATTTATGGTCCTTCCCGTGATGCCAACGGTGAGTATCGGAGGAAATTTAACGATGAGCTGTACGAGCTTTACGCAGACCTGACCATAGTTCAGCGGATTAAAGCCCAAAGGCTCCGCTGGCTGGGTCATGTTATGCGAATGGACAAAGAAGCACCAGCACAGAAAGTTTTCCTATCGACACCCGAATTCGGCAGCAGAGGAAGAGGGAGACCTCGACTGAAATGGAAACAATAGGTGGAGGATGACTTGAACTCCCTTGGGGTTTCCAATTGGCGTCAGTTATCGCTAAAAAGGAATGACTGGCGTGCTTTGATAGGAAACGGCCATTATGACGCAAGCCAAGATTAGATTAGATTATCAGGAATTTGCAACCAGATATTCGTTTGGAGCTTCTGCATCTGGACATTCGTACAATATCTGAGCTTCGTAGGTCGTGTCGACAACGCGAGAATCTTTTCGCTGAGATTCAAGGAAAACCTCAGCAGACGGAACAGTTTTATGGGCAAAGAAGGCAGATAGCTGATGAGGAAGTTTCGGCTCTCGAAGCCAACCGAGTATCCAGTTCAACGGAACCGAGGAAATGCTGGAACTGCGATGAGTCCGGTCACAACTATTAAAGTTGTATCAAGCCAAGGCTTGTCTTTTGTTACGGTTGGGGGTTGATTGCGTTTTTTCGTCCGAACTGTCCTAAATGCAATAGTGCGGAAAACAGGGGGAGGGATGCCGGCAACAGGACCAGGCATCCCCACTGACTATCGGATATCAAGAGTCAAACATACCGATAACCATCCTTAAAAATAACAAACAATTTTCCATACCCCTTCCTCAGTTGTACCCTTTAAAACCCTTCCATGAGAGACTGTTAGCTTATCGGCAGACACGGGAAACGATTTTTAATCGTCCTCGTTCAGCTGAGAGAACGCGTAAATTTTGGTCGACTATCAAGTGGAAACAAATGCGTTTAAGCTCTATTTCCCAGATTTTTCAACAAGAAAACGATCTTAGACCCTATGCGTCGGTAAATATTTTAAACAAAAGCTACCTCGGCTTACTGGATTCAGGCGCCTCAGTTAGCTGCATATGAGCTGATTTAACGAAGGAACTGTTAGCTGAGAACAAGGGTGTTAAAAAAATAACGTCTTGTGTTCGTATAGCTGGCGGATCTAAATAGAATATTGCCGGAATTATAAAACTAAATGTAACCTACCGATCAGAATCAAATCCCATTGAATTTTACTTAATACCTTCCTTAGTACAAAACCTATATCTTGGGATTGACTTTTGGAAAGTATTTAAAATCGCAGCAAATGTCATCAGCGAAATTAAAATGGGGAACCAGACCTTTCCCAGCACGTTTTAACTCTCCAACAGCCATCCCTTCTTGACTCCGCTATATCGTGCTTTCCAAGCTTTGAAGTTCATGGACTCGGAAAAACCTCACTCGTAGAGCATACCATTGATGTTGGTGATGCTAAGCCGGTGAAGCAACGACATTTTCCAGTTTCTCCCGCTATTGAAAAGCTGATGTGCGACGAAATTGACCGCATGTTAGCTCTAGGTGTTATAGAGGAGTCGCAAGCCGGGAAAAGTGCGACTTTGGTTAGACAGTAGGAAGGTTAATGCTTTAACGGTGAAAGATGCGTATCCTCTTCCACACATCGAGGGTATGTTGTCCAGACTACCACGAGCGGAATTCATCTCTGGCCTGGATTTGAAAGATGCCTTCTGCCAAATCCCTCTAGAGGTGAATTCTCGCGAAAAAAACGGCTTTCACAATCCCTAATCGACCGTTATATCAATACAAGGTGATGCCGTTCGGTCTGTGCAATGCACCCCAAACGATGTTTAGGTTGATGGACCGCGTTATTCCATACCACCTAAAAGAAAAAGACTTTAGAAAATTTTCATGGACTATTTGACCGATCGAATAATTTATTTTTAAATTATTCTATTTTTGTTATTAACGAACAAACTGAGCAACAACTCACAAACAAAAGTGAAAAAGTCTTTGTTTATTTAGATGACCTTCTTCTGTATCCGAGAGCTTTGATGAGCATATTCATCTACTTAAGGAAGTTGCAGCTCATATCCGCGAAGCCGGTCTTACGATCAACATCGCTAAAAGCAAGTTCTGTCTAAATGAGGTACACTATCTTGGCTACGTGGTAGGGCAAGGAACTCTGAAGACGGATAAAGATAAGGTGTCGGCTATAGCAGACTACCCTGTGCTAAAAACTGTGAAGCAGCTTCGGAGATTTTTTGGCATGGCAAGCTGGTATAGAAGGTGTATCAGCAATTTCGCGGAAGTGATACATCCATTGACAGACCTGTTGAAAAAGGCGAAAACCTTTACCTGGTCGTTGGAAGCCCAGAAGTCGTTTGATGAAATCAAAAATAAACTTACGACTGCTTCTTTCTTGGCAAATCCGAACTTTAATGAGCCATTTATTATTCAATGTGACGCTAGCGAGCATGGGGTGGGAGCTGTGCTTGCACAAAAGAATAGGGAAGGCGTAGAAATTCCCATTGCTTATATGTCCCAAAAGCTGAATAAGGCGCAACAAACAAGAGTGTTTGGCGGCAGTATTGGCCCTTAAAAAGTTTCGTGCTTATGTGGAAGGTTCGAAGTTCACAGTCATCACCGACCATGCGAGTCTGCGTTGGCTTATGAACCAAACAGACTTAAGTGGACTCCTTGCTCGTTGGGCGTTGAAGTTCCAAGGGTTTGACTTCACCATAGAGCACAGGAAGGGAAGCGCAAACGTTGTGCCCGACGCGTTATCACGAGTTCACTGCGAAGATGAGATAGTGGCAGGAATCGAAGTTGATAATCTACCAGATATCAATTTAGCGTTAGAAGAATTTGACGAGTCAGAATACCTCGAGTTGAAGGAAAGGTTAGTGGAACATCTTGCAAACTATCCGGATTTCAAAATTGTGGGAAAGTTCTTATACCATCGTACTGAATTCTATTCCGGTGATCAGACGAAGAGAGTGCAGCCTGGAAACTGGTTGTTCCGAGATTACTTCGACCGGGAGTCCTTAAACAAGCCCATGACATTCCCACAAGCGCCCATGGAGGAGTGGCTAAGACTGTGGAAAGAGTGCGCCGCTACTTCTATTGGCCGAATTTATACCGCTCGGTGAAGAGTATGTGGGCAACTGCCAAGTGTGTAAAATGACTTAGTATTGAACTAAAGTTCTTCGTCCACCGATGGGGAAAATCAAGCCTGTAGAAAGAATTTTTCAAGGTCTGTATATTGATGTAGTTGGCCCCTTTCCCAGGTCTAACAACGGGTTTTTAGGCATTTTAGTTATTCTGGATCATATGTCTAAATTTAGCTTTATTTGCCCTCTGAAAAAGTTCACAACCAGCCCAATTATAAAATTTCTGAAGGAACAAATATTTGATGTTTTTCGCGTGCCAGAATTCCTCGTAAGTGACAATGGTAGTCAACTCAGATCAAAGGAGTTTGGTTCATTTTTGACCAAGTGTGGGATTAAACATTCCCTTACCGCAGTATACTCTCCTCAGAGTAACGCTTCGGAGCGCTTGAAATGCTCGATAAACGCTGCTCTGAGAGCTTATATACAAACCGATCAGCGGGAATGGGACTGTCATCTTAGTAGTATAAATACGGCACTTAATAGCTCTGTTCACCAATCGATAGGTTATAGTCCTTACTTTGTCTTATTCGGGCAGCATATGGTAATGCACGGCGATACTTATAAACTTTTGCAGAATATCGACATGACCACAGAAGGTTTGACAGATATCAGCCCTATTCGTTCAGACAAACTCCTAAATATTCGAGATATTGTTCGGGAAAACCTGAAAAGAGCGCATGATCGCAAT
This sequence comes from Campiglossa producta, assembly GCA_964058755.1. Taxonomy (NCBI): domain Eukaryota; kingdom Metazoa; phylum Arthropoda; class Insecta; order Diptera; family Tephritidae; genus Campiglossa; species Campiglossa producta. The sequence continues at coordinate 104,011,652 of CAXKVI010000001.1, read as the reverse complement.
TAGCACCATTATAACCTAAGGTCCCGAGTAATAGCATACAATGCAGGCCAGGAAGTTTTGCGCAGGAACTTCGCCCAAAGCAATATGGCAAAACAATTCAATTCCAAGCTTGCAAAAACTTATCTCAGGGCTAGAGTGCGTGAAAAGTTGGGTTCCGCATATTATATCCTGGAGGATTTAGATGGGAAGGTTTTAGGTACCTACCACGCCAAGGATATGCAACCCTGATAAACTGACCGCCTTTTTCAGCTTTCGGTACAGGATATGGTGCACATACTATACCCGAAACCTGCCTTGTGAGCGCGGCTTTGGTTTTCAAACGCTAGCGCATCATAAAAGCTTTGGGATCTACAATTTACGAACGGGCAACTTCTTTTTGGCAATTTTCCCATCATAATTTAGGTGTTATACCTTCTTCCTAAAGTTGAATAGATTAATAACATGGGAGTGGCAACACCCTTAGCTAGGTATAACACTTAGCAATGCATGATAGTTTTTTTTTACGAAAAGATGAGCAAGAAAAATGGGGAAGAGAGAAATCAAGTCAGACTTCCGGAAACAACGAGTCTTCTTTTCTGGCTGGAGATATCAACGTGACAAGATGTGCTTAAGATTGTGTTCGATATTTCTATTTAATTTAAAAGGTGCATGGCCACCAAAATCTTAAAGTAATCCATCGAAGCGATATTGAAGTCTGTGTGCGATCAATGAAAAGCATAATAACCCATGCGACTACATCTATCGTGGGTTTCGTGAGACCATTTCATCCATCAAGACATACGAAAGAATTCCCGGCAAATGTTGGCGATCCGATCAGCTCAAGATAACGCTGGAAAAGGGCCAGCCTACAATAGACCCAGGCTTGGTTTCTTTTTTTTTTTTAAGTTAACTTCCTAAGCGGCGATATGAAGTTCTGATTGAGATTAAAATTTGAGAAAATGGATGACGATGAAACGGAAGTTATGGCACGGAAATAGAAATTGTAGCCGACTTTCAGGCGTATTTTGCAGACTTTCGGGCGTAGGCGTTTTTCTTATATCTCGGGAACCGCTTAACCGATTTGGATAAAATTTGGCATTATAGATAGTATGATTCATTCTAAGATTATATGCGCGGGTGTTGCAACTTGGGGCAGTTAACAGGGTTGCCACTTATCTAAATTTTTTTTAAATATTGAGCAAGATATGCCAATATTGGTATCAAATTAAATTAAATTATAGATAGTATGATTCATTCTAAGATTATGTGCGTGGGTGTTGCCACTTGGGGCGGTTCACAGGGTTGCCACCTATCTCATTTTTTTTAAATATTGAGCAAGATATGCCAATATGCGTATCAAATGAAAGGTATTATCGACCGTATTCCAAATATTTAAATCTCAAGCAGGGTTGCCACCTAACCGCATTTTATTTATTTTTATTGATATCTCGGGAACCGCTTGACTGATGTGGATAAAATTGGGTATTATAGATAGTATGATTCATTCTATGATTATTGCGTGGGTGTTGCCACTTGGGGCGGTTCACAGGGTTGCCACCTATCTCATTTTTTTTTAATATTGAGCAAGATATGCCAATAAGGGTATCAAATGAAAGGTATTTTCGACCGTATTCCAAATGTGTAAAGCTCAAGGAGGGTTGCCACCTAACCGCATTTTATTTATTTGTATAAAGTTTGACATTATTGAGCAAGATTTGCCAGTATGGGTATCAATTGAAAGGTATTTTCGACCGTATTCCAAATATTTAAATCTCAAGCAGGGTTGCCACCTAGGGTTGCCACCTAACCGCATTTTATTTATTTTTATTGATATCTCGGGAACCGCTTGACCGATGTGGATAAAATTGGGTATTATAGATAGTATGATTCATTCTATGATTATATGCGGGGGTGTTGCCACTTGGGGCGGTTCACTGGGTTGCCACCTATCTCAATTTTTTTTAAATATTGAGCAAGATATGCCAATATGGGCATCAAATGAGAGGTATTTTCGACCGTATTCCAAATATGTAAATCTCAAGCAGGGTTGCCACCTAACCGCATTTTATTTATGAGTACTGGCCTAAGGTGCTAGACCTTCTAGCATACAAGTCACATCAGTGTTGTGAGTTCGACTCTCACAATGCCGTGAAGAAAAGTCTATGAAGAGATGTAATTCCAGTTTCATCGAAACATATGTCGACTTGTCTGGTTCCTGCAGCGCGTGGGTAAATTTTTCTCAAAAAACACATTTTCATACAATCCCGAAAATTGCTTCACAATACCGTCGGTATTTACAGCAATAGACTACAAGTCAAAAGCAACAAAGAGTTTAAATGTTATAAATGGAAAAATATTCGTGCTAAATGAAGCATAGAAAATTCTTTCATAGGTTTCACACCAAGTCCTAAAATTCGCTAATCTTTCATATAAGTTAGCATTGAAATTAAAGAAAATGTTCTATATGGAAGTATAAATATATGCATAAATGGACACTGAGAAAGGTTTCCTTCAAGCTGGGTAGTGGCCTAAGGTGCTAGACCTTCTAGCATACAAATCACTTCAGTGTTGTGAGTTCGACTCTAACGATGCCGGGAAGAAAAGTCCATTTTCATAATAAATTTAAAATATATTAGAAATTAGTAATAATAAGAAAAGATGGAGTTGCTCTAAATAAAATTTAATTAGTTTTCATTTATTTATAATTAAAGAAAAAAAGTAAATTTTTGGAATTTCAACTCAAGGGCGTAAAAAGGGTTGAAATGTGCAAAGCGATATTCTTGTTGCAGAATACCATACATATGCATATTGTGTTCGTATAATAATATATTTTCTAATTAGAATACACTTTGAGAGAGAGAGATGATTTTAGAAAGAGATTTTATTTACGATTTTTAGATAGATAGCTTGCCAACGCATCTCATCGGGCGCCTGCTGACAACGTTGGACATCATCAACCGTAAGTGCTCTTATTTCTCCATCTCTTACCGGTTATACTTTAATTTTATGCGTATTTAATGTGTGTGTGTACCTGAGTGAACGAAAGAAGAGAAAAAGTGACGTGAAAAGAAAATGATTGTACATAATTACATACATAGCTGATCACGTTACTCTCTTTCTTCTCTACCTAAAATTAATTTAATTTTCCTTTTGTTGCGAGTTGCCAACTTTGCATATTTTTTTTTTGCCCCTTGTAAGAAAAAAAACTGAATATATAAATGAATTTGAAAAAATAATAAAAATATGTTCTACCTTGCTACATTCTAAGTAGATTTTTCATAATATGATAATTTCCTTACGAAAATTTGTCTAAATGTTTTTAAACAAAAACAATACGCGACTTATATCTAATAAACTCACACATGAATTATTAATAAAATGTAAATTATAGGTGTGAATTCAAAAATGAATCCGTGCTAGTTTTTTTTATTAAAAAGATGTGAGGATATGTGAGCCTTCGTTCGATTATGGTTAGGATCGGTGAATTTAGAAGAGGTAGGTATATCTCGTTTGGTTGGGTAGGGCGAGCTTAGACCTGGTCGCAACTAGCATGCACGCTTAGCCACGCACAAGTCCTCGTCATAGGTGGTACGAATGGGTGCCAGGATCATTGTAACCATCACAAGCTGTAGTTCTCTCCGTTGATGTAGTGACGCTAGTGGTGGGAATAAAGTTAGGGATGAGCGATTCTTGAGAGCATTCGCCACAATATTTTATTACAGTAAAACCCGCTTAAGTACTGCGAGCGAAATTTCCAGCCTTTAGAGGAACTCAAGCGGGTTGTGGACTTAAAAGAACCCACTTAAGTACCTTTAATGGGAACTTAGGGGAAAATGTAAAAAATGAGATGTAGTTACATGGGTACACATATCTGTGGCAAGGGCGAACGTTCCAAGTTGAGTTTGGTCAAAATTGAATTATTAACACCGTCGAATTCTCCGTATTAAGATCTATAATCACACAATTTTTACCGGATTTGCTCAAAAATCTTGTATTTCAAAATTCCATACATTTACAGTACAATTTTTAATTTCAAATCTACTGAAAAACTTAAAAAAATAAGTTTGGTCGTTTGCCCTTATTGCGACAGATATATGTATCTATTTTTATATTACATTCACCTTGACAACGGTTTCACTGTATGCTTATGTCATGTGACCAATAAATAAATATAATGTTGACATGTTTTTTTTTCAGGAATCCCACACAGTCAAAAAGGCTTAATTTTCTGAGTGCAGATTCAAGCTTGCAAAGGGTTGATGCTAATCAATGTCGTCAAAACAACGAAGAATCGTCAAAAGGCCTTGAAATCGAAAGCTTCGATCGCCAATGGGATTTAGTTAGGTGTAAAACATTTCAGACTTCAAACAGTATTCCAACAGAAATAAATGCCATTACATCTTTTTTCTTGCAACAAAAAAGTCCTGAATCTAGTACAATAGATTATAATGAATATACAATTCAAGTGACTAGACGGACACAACTGCGGAATTCCATTTTTACACGCCCTTTTGCACCACTAATTTTACCAAATACTATCATATGTAAAGCAGAAAATTACAAAAGTTCTACCAATGAATACGAAGACGACCCATTAGAACATGAAATGTTACTCACTGTCGGTAAAATTGATAATCACCTCCGAAATCAATGTCTAACAGATGTAAGTCCCAAAAGTACTCCGATATGTTCGCGATGTAAACGGTGTCAAGAAAGTATATCAGATATCATCGAGCCATTTGCGCTGCCATCAACATCACAATTCCCATCTCTTAATTTTAGCCGATTAGAAAAACTTCGCACGCATCCAAATTTGGAAGACGTTCATGAATATTGGCGGAGAAGGTCTTTAGAAAAGAAAGAAACTTCCTTTTCAGTAAAGATCGCACAGAGCACTGAATTATACAAACCAAGCTTGAATTATACCATTAATTTTCAAGACACTATTGAAGTCCTTAAAAAGTAAGTTCACAATAGAAAACTGTTTTAAAATTGATATCAATGTCTTTGAATTTTTCAGCACTTTAAAGGAAATTAATGATTTAGATGATGTTCTTGAACAATTCCAAAATGATAGTTTTCTCCAGAATTTAAGTAATCTACTTGGGTAATGTATATAATATTTTTTACTTCTACTCTCTTTGAAGGTTAAGAAAACGGTTTTTGGAGTTTCATTCAGAGTCTTGCAAGTAACGCTACTTTGAGATGTAATCAATTTTTCCCCGTACGATACTACGTTTGTTCATTGTATTTTTTGTCGCTCTCACTTATAATACGGTTTTAATTCTGATGTGAGGGTGCTAGATATATCCCAAAAAAAAGTAACGAGATACAACCCTGTTAAAAGCAAACGAGAAAGCATCCATGGTTTCCAGTTTCTGTTCCAAATTTGGTTATGATCGACCCACGCGTTTAGGTCGCTTATAAAGCTTCAATGTCGTTCTTCTCTTTTTATCTAACCCTCTATCTATCCCTATGACTATCCCGATGCTTATTCCTTTTCCTATCCCTATCTTTTAAACCTCCCCATCCCTATCCCAACTCTCACCAACACCTTTCATGTGTAGGGGGATTCACTAAATTTTTTTTAACCACATTTGCTGACGGAAACGATAAAACTCAATCAGCTGTTTTGTTTGTCGTCTTTACAAATGATAATTTATCACGGTTTCTGTTGGCGGGGTTAAAGGCTTAATTATACATCGTTATCGCTAACGCCATACCCATAACGCTAATCAGCTGTTCCAACCAAACTTATTGAAATCAATGTAAACGATTAGTGATGCCATAACATAACGATAACGCGTGTGCATTGATTTTCAAAGGGTGGTTGGAACAGCTGATTAGCGTTACGGTTATGGCGTTAGCGATAACGATGTATAATTAAGCCTTAATTTTTTGAACAAACCCAACAAACATTTAGGCTCGAGTTACGTTAGATCTCAGGTCAAGAATTAAGGGGTCTCAACAAAAAGGGCATTTTTTATATGAAAAAAACGCTGCTTCTCAAGTTGAGAAGGGGATAGTTTTCAACTTGCACCTTTCATGTGTAGGGGGATTCACTAAATTTTTTTTAACCACATTTGCTGACGGAAACGATAAAACTCAATCAGCTGTTTTGTTTGTCGTCTTTACAAATGATAATTTATCACGGTTTCTGTTGGCGGGGTTAAAGGCTTAATTATACATCGTTATCGCTAACGCCATACCCATAACGCTAATCAGTTGTTCCAACCAAACTTATTGAAATCAATGTAAACGATTAGTGATGCCACAACATAACGATAACGCGTGTGCATTGATTTTCAAAGGCTGGTTGGAACAGCTGATTAGCGTTACGGGTATGGCGTTAGCGATAACGATGTATAATTAAGCCTTAATTTTTTGAACAAACCCAACAAATATTTAGGCTCGAGTTACGTTAGATCTCAGGTCAGGAATTAAGGGGTCTCAACAAAAAGGGCATTTTTTTATATGAAAAAAAAAAAACGCTGCTTCTCAAGTTGAGAAGGGGATAGTTTTCAACTTGCACTTTAATGGGTTTCTCTAACTGGACTCAAAGGTATGAATGCGACTCTGAAAATAAATACCAAAAAAAAAAAAAATAAACCTTGATTTTAATAAGTTAAAACGCCATGAATTAGTTGAAAAAAATTTTATTTACATAAATTTTAGTCTAAGCTCAACGAAAGCACATACTGCTGCCAGAGAACTTTTCAGACAAAGAAGAGTTCAGGATATTTAAACTTTTAGGTTCCGCTAATAGGCACGTTATTGTTTGCAGGTTTTTTAAGCTTTTCCAATCCAAGGGAAACGTTTTATTCGCACTATTTCCCATTTAGGTACATTGCAGAAGCTAAGAAACCTTAAATATCTTTTTTAAATTTTATAGTGCCTAGGAAATAAAAAAAAATTACAGCACCTACCACTTTCAAATACGCGCGAATAATTTTTGAGTAGAGTGCTTTGCACGTTAAAATTACAGATACATGGCCATCACGCGCTGAAATAATTGTATATAAATGAGCTATCAGCCGACAGGTGTCAGGAAAAGCTGTAGGTATGTTTTTATGCTATTAACAGCTATTAGGTAGTGGTACACTAAGAGCTGGCTATGAAAAAAAATGATAAGGTGCAGTAAAAGTGGTGATATAAATACGTTCCTTACTAGTTAAGAATCGGCGTAGCGGCAGAAGTCCTTCCCGGGGAGGGATGCGTTGGCGTTCGTTCAAACGTGTAAATTTTTATTGGAAATAAAATCATAAGGTGCAGTTCTGAAATTTGGAGAGGTTACAGTTTTTAACTCTAGAAATAAGGTAAAATTATTGGCAGAACTCTAGTTCGGGGATAAAGGGTTGGCAGAAGTCGACAAAGTTGTAAAATTTTTCTTTAAATTTTAATGATAAGGTCAGCTGAGGACTAAGTATTAGAGCGTATCACCAAAAAAAAGTCGGCCGTACCTCCCCTCATGAAGTGTTTTTGAAAAACATTAAAAAAATTTTTTTTTTCTGGCAACCCTAGATGTCGCCCAATTGCATTTTTCTTCATATCTTCGGCAATTATTGTCGGATTTTAAAGTGTGATACACCAATTTTGTTGTCTCAGGGAGTGGGTTTTTCCAAAAAAAAAAGTTCATTGAGCTCATTCGTTTCCTTGTGGTGCTTACCCACCATATCTCAGTTTCTACCACCCTAATGTAACAACCTAATGTCAGTTTATTTAAGACCATAAAAAATCAAAAAAAAAATTTGGGAAGAAAGTATTTCGGTTCAATCAATGGAACCAGAAATATAACACAATTTATTTTTAGTCTAAAGCCATACAAGAAAAAGTAAATTTTATTTATTTTCCTCGCTCGCGAAACAGTGAATTGTTTATCTAATTTTTTCTGTTTTATGTTTTGCCCTTGACATCATAATCGATTGTCATTTTACTTGGTGCGTATTAAAACCTGTAAAAACTTTAAAAATGCGGTTTGTTGATTGTGATTTAAAAAAACAACTGCCAACTAAATGCGATATTATTAACTTCGGGTTATATCTGCGTCATAGAAGTGATCGGCGTAGAAAGTTTGGAGTATATAAGCAGGACATTTTAAGGAAAGTGCGTCTTTTGTGGCAACGTGCAGGTATTCCAATTTTATCAAACAGTGTTACGTGTAGATAATTAGATAGAGTTGTGAATAAGTACTATAACGTAGTGAAACATCAATCGAAATACGTTGAAAACGAGTGGAATACATTATTTGTGATATCGCGTTGCGTATGTAAAATTGAAAAAAATAATTTATGTAACTGCACAGCCTGCAATAAAATTCCAGATGATACTAAAACTTTTTTCATCGATCAGTGTGGTCCACGATTAATGACTCTTGATAATGTAGATGTGTGGTCGACGAACGACATACAACAAATGACGACAGTTTGTCCATCAAAAACTATACGTAGTGACCTTCACTCTATTGGGTACATACCAGACATCAAAGAAGAAGAGGCATTTGAAGACAATGTGAGCGGAACGAAAAAAAAATATATATCAATTGAGGATATTTCCTTGCGCAATTTTTGTTCGGCTTTGGACCGCAGCGACACCTCTGTTCGTTTCGGTGCATTGCTTGCGACTATGCTGATAAAAGATTTGAGAATTTCAATTGCTGCAAAAGCCAAACAGGAGGGATCAGCAGAATCCCTTGCACAAATTAACGAGTTGTTTGATGGGCTTATCATCGACAAAAACAAAGTATATAGGGAACGTATGAAGTACCGCAAACAAGCATTAGCGGCGGCCAAATGTGATGACTCTGTAAAGAGAGGCAAATGTGATCCGGAATGTTGTGTTAAATGAAGAGCATATCACCATCGTAAAAGAGCCCGGTTCGAAATTTCTCGGCTATGCCACGCCCACTGAAAGTTCTGCAACTGGAATATAGAGGAGCTTTGTGGGATATTTAGAACAACAACATATAAGTACGGATGACTTGGTTGCCATTTGTTGTGATGGAACTCCTACCAACACTGGCTACAAAGGCGGGGTAGTTGCAAAAATGGAATGTCATCTACAAGACCGTTGCAATGGTTTGTGTGTATTTTTCATTTTAACGAATTGCCTTTTAATGCACTATTGAGATCCTTGCTTGGAAAACAGAAAGATCCTGGAGTATGGCCGGGAAATATTGGAACTTGCATTCAAAACTGTATGCTTTATTTTGTAAGTTTATACAACGCCTATTTTTAACTCTCTTTGACTTGTCTGTTTTTTCTCAAAACCAAATTTGACAAGGGATGACGGAAAATCATCATCTCTGACTTGTTTCGTATAAGGCCATTAAAATTACACTTTATAGTTTTATGACTTTTTTTGTCCGCAGACGGACGATAGATCATTTCTGTATCATATCGATGCGCTGAATTCATTGGTGTTATATGTTTTGCAAAGTTAGGCCAAACAAAATATTTTTTTCCTTATAAGCATGCTGGCGCATGCAAAGGAAATATTTATTATTATTCGCTTACTTTGCAGACCGGTCAAAGGCATTGAATTTATCGTATCGAAATAATATATAAATGATCCATACCACATTTGTTGGATTTTTCAACTATAACAGTGTTATCAATATATTCTAACTTGTTTTCTTTTGTTAGGTTAAAAAAAATTTCCAACGCATTCCAATGGGTGAGATGCCAGATAATATTGAGGACTTCAATATTCGGGGCGACCAATTATATTTACTAGAGTTCGCCCAGTGGTTGAAATTCAACCACAAAACCTTATTTTATTTTCCTTGTATAATTTTTGGTTTCTATACATTCCTATTCATTTTGCCTTTTCCCTCCCTCTTTACACCATTCAGTAATATCTATAGTTTCAATGTTGATAATTATTTATTCTTCTTAGTTCGTCTTCATACGTATTTCTTTCTTTTCCTTTCCTTTGCTATCATTTGCTTTTATTTCCTTTCCTTTCCTCTCCTTTCATCTCAATTTATATCTTTTGCCTTTCTTTCCTTCCCTTCTCTTTTCTTTCCTTTCCTATTCGTCCCTCTCCGTTCTTTTCCTTTTCTCTTATTTCACTTAATTTTATTTCCCTTCTTTCTTTTTTTTGTTCTTTTCTTTTATTTACCTTTCTTTTCGTTTCTTTTAATTTCTTACCTGACCTTTCCTTCCATTTCCATTACATTCCTTTTTCCTTTTATTTTCTTTTTCTTTTCTTTCCTCTCGTTTCCTTTGCTTTAGTTTCCTTTCATTTTATTCATTTTTTTTTTTCATTTCATTTCTTTTCTTTTATTTTTTTCTTACCTTTATTTTCATTCACTTTTTTTCCTTAGATTTCTTTTCCTGTCATTTCGTTTCCTTACCTTTCCTTTTCTTACCTTTCCTTTTCTTACCTTTCTTTTTCTACCGTTACCTTACTTTCTTTTTTTCCTTTCGTAACTTCTTTAGATTTCTTTCTTTTCCATTCATTTCCTTTACTAATTTTTTTAGCTTTTCATTTCCTCTCTTTCCTTTATTTTTATTTTCATTTATTTTCCATACCTTCCTCATCGCTTACTTTTCTTTCCTTTCTTTTTCTCTTCTGTCCTTTCTTTGTCTTTCTCTATTTGCTTCTCTTTTCCACTCCTTTACCTACATTACATTTCCTTTCTTAACTTCCTTTTTTCTTTTCCATTCCTTTCCTTTCCCTACCTTTATTTTCCTTTTATCCATTCCTTCCTTTCCCATTCTTTCCTTTCTTTTATATTTTATCTATTTCTAATGCAAGTGTACCTATGTACATACACACATAACAGCGGCCCTATAAAGTGAATGCGTGTTTAGCACTTGTAGTGGTGTGACTTTCAAATCATATTATAATTTTTATATATTATTATAATATAAAAGTCACTGGAAATTATTTGGAACGCATAATAATAAAAAGACATGCTCGTAAAATTTCTGGAATTAGCGCTTTTGGAAATTGGTGATTCAACAAATATTTTATATATTTTAAGGAAACATTTAAGCACACGCTAATAAGTTGTTTTTAATATTTGACAAGTATCAGGAGCACATAATTTCAATTGTAAAGTTTAAAGGAGGTTAGGTACTATCTTAGCTCCTCAGCCGCTTTTTTCCGATCATTAAAATGCACGATTAGATTCAAGGAATAAGTAAAACAATAAGATTGCGTCTTAGACCAAGAATGACTTTATTTCGGCTTATCGCCGTCTTTTATATGCTTACAATCTACCTTATGAGTAATCTAATTTACAAACTTACATTTCTAAGTTGTTAGTCATGCTTATGACTCTACGTTATTGTGCATGCATACAAACATATATATGGGTTCAATGGAGTTTATGTTATTGGAGAAGTGCAGCGTAAGCTAAATTGATTTGGCCTAGTTATTGCCAAAAGTATATTGAACTGTGGACATTTTATTTTGCTTAGCTGTCATGCTACACTTCCTCTCTTTAAAAGAATGCTCATACATTTTGGTTAATGTATGAGTATTCTATTCAATGACTTATTGAGTAACAGTTAATTATTAGGTAATAATGCAATAACTGCTTAGGCCAATGCCACGTACATCTATGCTCTGGGCTCGCTAACAGGAATCTTTGGACGGATGCGTTCATCGCACCATGCTGTAACACGCCTCAACCTACGACGCCAGCCAACCCGGTTACACCAGGTCCACAGCTAACTAGGCTGAGGCACAGCCTTGGTCTTCGCCCACCAACACCTGGGCGAACACATCCGTCTCTCACGCCTATGGTTAACTCGACATCGACCCCACCGGCGCACTTCCAAATCTTACAGCACAACTGTAACGGATTAACTGGTAAGATCGCAGAGATAACTAATTTGATGACGCAATATGACATAAAACTTGCCGCAATCCAAGAAACCAAGCTCAGTCCAAGGTCGGACCTCATTACCTATGGCGGATATAACATTCACCGGAAAGACCGTCATAGAGTAACAGGAGGACTGGGAGGTGGTCTAGCGTTCATAACGCACAACTCTGTACAGTATCATCTATTTGATACCGACATCGAAGGAACGGATGATATCTTAGAAAGCCAAGGTATTACCATCCGCACAGGAGATGTCGATCTGCAAATCATTAACATCTACATACCCCCTGTCTCAAGTTGCCCCACCGGTTATCTCCCCGATATTAGCTTGCTACTACGAGGAGATAACCGCGTGATCCTGGGCGACTTCAATGCGCACCACGACATGTGGCACTCAAACTTGCCAGCAGACAATAGGGGGCATGTACTCGCAGAACAAATAGATGATACGGCTTTCTGTACATTGAACGGAGACTCCCCAACGAGAGTATCGGGTAACTGCTATAGTTCGCCAGATATTTCTATCGTAAGTGCAGGACTATTGAACAACACGAATTGGCGACCCATACTCACGTTGGCGTCTGACCATCTCCCAATAGTCATTACCATCGAACGACCGACGGACTTTATAACACCTGAGCATGGTACATACATCAACTTTACCAAGGCGGACTGGGACAGTTTGCAGACATATACGGACGAATCCTTGGCTGCTCTATCCATTCCTACGGACGTACGCAAAGGCGAACGAGACTTCCGCAACATCATTGACTTGGCCTCTAAACGCTTCATTCCTGCGGGTCGAATATCCCGAATAAGACCAAATTTCCCCGCGGAGGCAGCGGCCATGGCTAGAGAAAGAGATGAAGTGCGAAGTCTCAATCCCGCAGACCCCCGTATAAGGGATCTCAACGCGGAAATTCGTAGGTTGGCCGATAAACACAAACTGGCCAAATGGAAACAACACCTAGAGCAATGCAACCTCTCTGACGGTGTTGGCAAATTATGGACTACGGTCAAAGCTCTATCTAATCCAACACAACACAAGGATAAAGTAGATATTACTTTCGGTGACAGGGTGAAGAAGGACCCTAGGCGATGTGCGAACTCCTTCTGTAGACAATTTGTCCTACATTCCCCACCCGATAGAGCTAAACGTAGAACCATGCGACAGGCGCGTAAATACAAAAACCAAAACACGCCCATTGTCATCACTGCCTCAGAGGTCAAGGAAGCCATCAGACAGGCTAAGCCCTCAAAATCCATCGGCCCCGACGGCATTGCCATGAAGATGCTGAAACATCTAGGCCAGGAGGGACACAAATACTTAGCGGCTCTATTCAAACTTTCACTGAACACTTTCGTCATTCCTGAAATATGAAAGGCGAGAGTGGTTAAAACCTAGAAAGCCGGCAAACATAGGCGATTCATATCGCCCTATATCACTTTTGTCGCCGGTAGTAAAGACGCTAGAGTCCATTTTGCTCCCGTATTACACCGCAAATCTGCACCTGGCTAATCATCAACATGGCTTCCGTAAGCTGCACAGCACCCCCACCGCACTCAATGCCATTACAACGCAAATAAATAGCGGTCTAAATCAAAACCAACCAAATCACAGGACTGTGTTAGTGGCACTTGACTTGTCGAAAGCTTTTGACACAGTCAACCATGCCACTCTCATACAAGATCTATTAGAAACACAAATACCTGATGGGTTAAAGAGATGGACCGCTAATTACTTGAATGGGCGGCAGGCGTCGGTCAACTTTAGAAACGCAACATCAAAACCAAGACGAATTAGACAGGGGGTGCCACAGGGTGGTGTCCTATCCCCGACACTGTTTAATTTCTATCTATCGAAGATGCCCCCACCACCAGAGGGTGTCTCCGTCGTTTCTTATGCCGACGACTGTACAATAATGGCGACGGGGAAGGGTCCCTATACTGATGAACTCTGTAATAAAATCAACGGTTACCTCTGCCACCTTTCCAGGTTTTTCACAGAGCGAGATCTGACGATATCTCCGACTAAATCAACGGCGACGCTTTTTACGACGTGGACGCACCAGGTGAGAAATGAATTAGACATTTTCGTTGACGGCACTAAGCTACCAACTGTCAGCCACCCAAAGTTATTAGGGATGACATTGGATAATACTTTCTCATTTGCTGGTCATGTGTCTGCAATGGTCTCAAAGGTACGTGGTCGCAACAAGATCCTCAAGTCACTTGCCGGCAGTACTTGGGGAAAAGACAAAGAAACGTTGCTGACTACATATAAGGCCATTGGCCGACCAGTCTTTGACTATGCTGCACCCATATGGTCGCCTAATGTACATAACACCAACTGGGCGAAGTTACAAGTCTGCCAAAATACTGCCATCAGAACTGCTACGGGATGTCTCCTCATGTCTTCCGAGTCTCACCTCCATCAGGAGGCAAAACTGCTCAATGTGAAAGAGCATGCGGAAATGCTGAGCAAGCAATTCCTTCTGAACTGCCACAAGCCAGCACATCCAAACCGTCATCTTTTGGACATAGATCCGCCCCCGAGAGACATAAGGAAACATCTCCGTAAACATTATGATGAGATCCGGCATCATATTACCTTGCCGTTTGATCTGCAGAATCATAAACGGGCTCTAACCGACATCCACACCGAGTCGGTAGATACTTTTGTCGGATCTCTACCTGTGAACCCCGTTCTGAACAGTCCTCCACCGGATATTGCTGAAGAAGAACGCACCTTACCAAGGGAGACAAGAGTTACCTTGGCACAGCTTAGGTCTGGATATAGTGTAAGGTTAAACTCCTACTTGTCCAGACTTAATGACACAATCTCAAACACATGCCCTGCATGTGGTAGGACCCCCCATGATACTCTACATCTCTTCAATTGTTCATTTGAACCTACTCTTCTAACCCCTCTGTCCCTCTGGACAAACCCTGTTGAAACTGCACGTTTCCTTGGACTCCCTTTAGAAGAGCTTGATGAAGATCTTCGGAATGATCATACACTCTAGACAGGGCAATGCATTGTTAACAACAACAACAACAACAGGTAATAAAATGTTTGACCCAATTAGCTTATCGTTTATTGTTATGCAGTCGGAAAAAGGTTTTCTTACTTTATTTTGTTTACATTCGTTTCAGCTGTGTATTTATTGTACTGACTTGTCTGTGTTTTCTCAAAACCAAATTTGACAAGGGATGACGGAAAATCATCATCTCTGAATTGTTTCGTATAAGGCCATTAAAATTACACTTTATAGTTTTATGACTTTTTTTGTCCGCAGACGGAAGATAGATCATTTCTATATCATATCGATGCGCTGAATTCATTGGTGTTATATGTTTTGCAAAGTTAGGCCAAACAAAATATTTTTTTCCTTATAAGCATGCTGGCGCATGCAAAGGAAACACTTATTATTATTCGCTTACTTTGCAGACCGGTCAAAGGCATTGAATTTATCGTATCGAAATAATATATAAATGATCCATACCACATTTGTTGGATTTTTCAACTATAACAGTGTTATCAATATATTCTAACTTGTTTTCTTTTGTTAGGTTAAAAAAAATTTCCAACGCATTCCAATGGGTGAGATGCCAGATAATATTGAGGACTTCAATATTCGGGGCGACCAATTATATTTACTAGAGTTCGCCCAGTGGTTGAAATTCAACCACAAAACCTTATTTTATTTTCCTTGTATAATTTTTGGTTTCTATACATTCCTATTAATTTTGCCTTTTCCCTCCCTCTTTACACCATTCAGTAATATCTATAGTTTCAATGTTGATAATTATTTATTCTTCTTAGTTCGTCTTCATACGTATTTCCCTCTTTTCCTTTCCTTTGCTATCATTTGCTTTTATTTCCTTTCCTTTCCTCTCCTTTCATCTCCATTATATCTTTTGCTTTTCTTTCCTTCCCTTCTCTTTTCTTTCCTTTCCTATTCGTCCCTCTCCGTTCTTTTCCTTTTCTCTTATTTCACTTAATTTTATTTCCCTTCTTTCTTTCTTTTTTTTTTGTTCTTTTCTTTTATTTTCCTTTCTTTTCGTTTCTTTTAATTTCTTACCTGACCTTTCCTTCCATTTCCATTACATTCCTTCTTCCTTTTATTTTCTTTTTCTTTTCTTTCCTCTCGTTTCCTTTGCTTCAGTTTCCTTTCATTTTATTCATTTTTTTTTTCATTTCATTTCTTTTCTTTTATTTTTTTCTTACCTTTATTTTCATTCACTTTTTTCCTTAGATTTCTTTTCCTGTCATTTCGTTTCCTTACCTTTCCTTTTCTTACCTTTCTTTTTCTACCGTTTCCTTACTTTCTTTTTTTCCTTTCGTAACTTCTTTAGATTTCTTTCTTTTCCATTCATTTCCTTTACTAATTTTTTTAGCTTTTCATTTCCTCTCTTTCCTTTATTTTTCTTTATTTTTATTTTCATTTATTTTCCATACCTTCCTTATCGCTTACTTTTCTTTCCTTTCTTTTTCTCTTCTGTCCTTTCTTTGTCTTTCTCTATTTGCTTCTCTTTTCCACTCCTTTACCTACATTACATTTCCTTTCTTCACTTCCTTTTTTCTTTTCCATTACTTTCCTTTCCCTACCTTTATTTGCCTTTGCTTTTCTCTAATTTTTTCCGTTCCTTACCTTAACTTACCTTTATTTTCCTTTTATCCATTCCTTCCTTTCCCATTCTTTCCTTTCTTTTATATTTTATCTATTTCATTTTGTTTTATTTTTATTTATTTTATATTATTTCCTTTCCTTTCATTTCCAACAAATTTCTTTTTTTTACTTTCAATTACTTTTCTATTTCTTATTTTACTTTTTTTTTAATTTTATCAATTTTCCATTTTATTTTATTTCACTAAGCCTAGCCACGAAGGGCCTTGTGCATGATCTAGCTTATTTGTCTGAGCAAGCATTTGCTTTTATGAATACCCACTCACAGATTTTCTTCACTCATTAAAGTTGACGGGCTGGCTCATGTTTATTATTGCTGCCAACAAAACAACTCACACTCGGACTCTCCCAACTGCAATGAGTGCAAACACAACAATGCAAGTGTACCTATGTACATACACACATAACACCGGCCCTATAAAGTGAATGCGTGTTTAGCACTTGTAGTGGTGTGACTTTCAAATCATATTATAATTTTTATATATTATTATAATATAAAAGTCACTGGAAATTATTTGGAACGCATAATAATAAAAAGACATGCTCGTAAAATTTCTGGAATTAGCGCTTTTAGAAATTGGTGATTCAAAAAATATTTTATATATTTTAAGGAAACATTTAAGCACACGCTAATAAGTTGTTTTTAATATTTGACAAGTATCAGGAGCACAGAATTTCAATTGTAAAGTTTAAAGGAGGTTAGGTACTATCTTAGCTCCTCAGCCGCTTTGTTCCGATCATTAAAATGCACGATTAGATTCAAGGAATAAGTAAAACAATAAGATTGCGTCTTAGACCAAGAATGACTTTATTTCGGCTTATCGCCGTCTTTTATATGCTTACAATCTACCTTATGAGTAATCTAATTTACAGACTTACATTTCTAAGTTGTTAGTCATGCTTATGACTCTACGTTATTGTGCATGCATACAAACATATATATGGGTTCAATGGAGTTTATGTTATTGGAGAAGTGCAGCGTAAGCTAAATTGATTCGAATACTTTGGCCTAGTTATTGCCAAAAGTATATTGAACTGTGGACATTTTGTTTTGCTTAGCTGTCATGCTACACTTCCTCTCTTTAAAAGAATGCTCATACATTTTGGTTAATGTATGAGTATTCTATTCAATGACTTATTGA
Source organism: Campiglossa producta (assembly GCA_964058755.1). Taxonomy (NCBI): domain Eukaryota; kingdom Metazoa; phylum Arthropoda; class Insecta; order Diptera; family Tephritidae; genus Campiglossa; species Campiglossa producta. Next base: position 103,994,004 of record CAXKVI010000001.1, on the reverse strand, counting down.
GTAACAGTTAATTATTAGGTAATAAAATGTTTGACCCAATTAGCTTATCGTTTATTGTTATGCAGTCGGAAAAAGGTTTTCTTACATTATTTTGTTTACATTCGTTTCACCTGTGTATTTATTGTACTGACTGGTTAAATTTTTTTTTGTATATTTTGAACATGATATGTTGTATTTTGTTTGTGTGACTGTTTATCAAAATGGTTAATGGTGTTAAATGTTTGGTTGTGTTTTTTTTTTTTGTTATTATTAGTGTAGTTACATTGCTTTAAGTCTATTCTTATGAATTATAATTTCTTTAGTGTTTTTATTGCTGATAAAATTTCTTGCCGTTCCTTTTAGTTTGGTCTTTATCATTGTTATTGCTAAAAGTTCGTGCTCATCCTTGATTTGATCAAGTATATCGAGGGCATCTAAGAAACTGTGTAAGTTTTCTGGCTTCCCATCAAACTCTGGGAGTACTGACGAGGCAGTTTTAATGAATTCGAGTACTGTTTGTACCATTGTGACGTTTATGATTGGGATTTTTACTTTACTGGTATCTTCCCATTGACTTAAAGAGGGTGATGGAGTCCGGCTTCGAACATTTTCTGATAGAAATACGTCAAAATCAACTTGGAGGTTTTCCTCTAATGTGGTTGGTATTGTTACTTCTATATTGTGTCTAGCTACTGAAGATACGAGCTTATCTCGTACGGCAGTGAAAAATTGATAAGCTTCTTTTTGGTGTTCTATGGTAAGTATGCGATTTGCTGCATTGATCACCTGTCTAGTATTATTAAGGGCTTTCAAGATTATGTTCAAATGTTTTACTATAGTTTCTTTTGTTATGGGAGTGCTCTTGTTTATACATTTGTATGATTTACTAGCTTTAATTTTTTCTTCCAGTAATGTGTCATGGATTTCTTTCCATTGATTCATTTCTGGATGAAAACTTTTGGCATTTTTGGGAAGTAGTTACTTTTTATTGGGAAAATTATACACGTTGTTGTACATTGTTTAATTGTCTCAATTTATGATGTAATTTTTTATCAAGATTACCATAGCGACAATTAAACATGTAACTACGCATGCAAACGCGGTCAACCACTTATCGGAAACTTCTTCTACGATAGGGTGTGGTTCGTATTTAACTATTTTGGAATCGGAGGTGTTTTCACCTGAATTTTCTTTACCTACTTCGTATCCCGCAATTCCTATTAATATGCCGTTTAGTGCAATTTTCCACCAAGTCATTTTTATGTAAAAAAAATCTTCCTTTAACCTGTGAAAATTTTTTAATATTACCGTGTTAAATTAAAAATGTGAATGAGAAAAACAATTTTCCTTATTGTTAGTTCTTGTTATTTAATTTAATGATAAAAAAATGTATATATTTTTTTTTTTTTGTATTTTTATTAGCTTAGTTTCGTCCCTATCAATAGGATTTTAATTGAACTACTTTGGTTTCCTTTGTTTTGGGAGTGTAATGGGGTGTGGTTGCTGAGTGACCGCGCTCAATCCAGACTCTTGCGTCCTCGTTCGTGCACTCTGGGCAACGTTGAGCTACCTAGGCTCGCGGCAGAAAGAGAGGGAGCCCCGGTGGGGCCACTCTGACATACTTGGTTTAAGGGCTCACCGGGGTCTTTTTCGCAGCGTCTGTACACCATGAGGTGCGGCTGTAAGCGAGCGTCTGTCTTGAAGCAAGCGGCTCGCTATATAAATGTGCAAAACTTTTCCCTCCCAATCCAGGGTGTTATGCGATACCGTGCCCATTGGACGTTTGCAGCCGGGAGGCAAATCGTGGCTGTAGTCGAACGGAACCTCACTGATACCGGGCCGCCTCAGGGAGTAACTATGGTCTTACCGCGGTATGGGGCTCTGCCGTGGCGGACGACACACTTCCCCTTACACTACCCTTGACCCTAAGCTGGCCTTGTCCGGCGAGGGGTCGTACGAACAAGATGAAGAACACACAAAATACAAAGCAATTAACCACTTCGTTTACTCCGCAGCAGAGAAGAACTATGCTGGAGCAAGCGAAAACACAACGCCGGAGGACAAACTCCGCCTCAAAGTTAACTGGGAGGCCGACAGCGATGGAAACTACGGGTCAGTCATCCCCCAAACTGCTATCAAGTAAGAGTGACTTGATGGGAGCAAGCAGCAGTGCGGCTGCCTACGCAGTCAAGCAGAAAACGGCGGAAGGTAAACTTCCATCAAGCGCTGGTACGAAACCCAATCTCTTCACATCTGGGGCAATGGTATCACGACCTGGTTTCAGAGTTAAAAGATAAAAGAAAGGCCGCAAGGATCCTTAAAAAATATGAGGGAGCATCGCAGGAGAAGCTGTCGCCGGAAGAAAGGAAGATGGTGGAGGAAGCGAAAGCTCTGATACCAAATTTCCAGAGGCCCTATGTGCCTAAGAGGGTGAACGGTAATCCCTTCAAACGCCAGAGATCGGACGGAGAGGTAAACCCCCATCCGAAGCGGCATCAGGTCAACCCCGTAGTGGGAAAACTCAGCTTTGCTGAAGTAACCAAGGACAGAATCCTTCTAGGTTTCATTGACCGAGGTAACGACCGTTGGTCGATCCCCAAAGACCGGTGGCTGTATGTCCGGAATGAAATGGGCAGGGCCCTCCTCGACTTAATGCTTGAGTCTCCGGGTAGTCCGCCGCGGGCTGGCACCAAGGTCAGATCAAAATATTCGCGTGCGAGGATGCAAGAACTGTCGCACTGTATAAGGCAGCAGTTGCAAGACTGGGTGAAGTCTACCCAGGGGCAAGACTAGATGTCGTCGACTGGAAGGACATTCCTGCTCGGCCAAGGGCAAGGGCATGGATTCCTGCCGTCCCTGCAGAACCCGAGAATATTCTTGAGATGCTGCAGGTCTGGAATCCGTCTCTCCCGACGCAGGATTGGGGCGTCAATCTGGTCGATGATGTGGTTGGGCCCAATAGACAGGTGGTTATCACTCTGAATAAGGAGGCGCTCGAGCCCCTTAAACGGTGCAACGGACGGGTGCATTACGGCTTGGGTCAGATCGTGATCCACGTATACCGTGGCGATGCACAGCGCGCTGCTATTCCGGACGCTCCGGAGGACTCGGAGATCGAGGCATCGGAAGGGGAAGCAGAGGAGTCCGACGCGGAAAGTATGTTATCCGCCACGTCAAATTGCGATGGTGCTGCGAACAACTCGGCGATAGAAGAAAGCCTGCTTGACGAAGAAGGCCTCGACGTCACGATCGTGGCTAAACCTGAGCACACTAACGTTGATGCTGCTTCAGACAGCAGGGTTCCCGCCACGCCAAATCGTGCAGGTGCTCTGAACAACTCCTCGTTGAGAGACAGCCCCCGGAACAGGCCAGACCTCGACGACACGCTGGCGGCAGGGAAGTCTGAGCTCTCTCATGTTGGTGGTGCTTCAGATAAATCTGCACAAATCTAAAGCAGCCTCGGCTGTTTTAAGCAGTCGTCTTTCTAAAGGCGACGTAGACGTGGTCCTTATCCAAGAGCCCTGGGTCAATAGCTCTAGGATCTGTGGATTGGGGACTAAGGGGTACAAGCTCATCCAAGCCAATGATGAGGGCAAGGTCAGAACCTGTATTTTGGTAAAGTCTGAGCTAAACACCTTTCTATTACCCAACTACTCAAATGGTGACGTTACAGCTGCCAGCTTAACAGTCGGCAGCACCAGCCTAACGATGGCGTCGGTCTATATGCCCTATGACGCCGAAGAACCTCCTCCACAAAAGGAGGTGAAAGATCTGGTGGATAATTTCTGTACGGGCCATCTTATTATTGGAGCTGACGCTAATGCTCATCACGTCCAGTGGGGAAGCTCCGATATTAACGCTAGGGGCGAGTCTCTGTTTGACTACCTACTAACAACTAACCTGGTGGTTTGTAACGTGGGTAACGAGCCTACTTTTATATCTAAAGCTCGTAGTGAGGTTATAGACCTCACTATTTGTAGCGAAGGCGCTTATGAGTGGGTCAGAAAATGGCGTGTTCTTGATGAGCATTCATTTTCTGACCATCGGTACATAGAAATTGTGTTAGACTTTATTGTTGAGCAGCCAGTTATGAAACGAAATCCACGCAACACTAACTGGCAGCTACATAACCAAATATTAGGTAGGGACCTACCAGTATTACCTCCACAAGCCCCCTCATCAGTGGGAGAACTGGATGATCTGGTAACGACCTTTACAACGGCGCTCTCAAATGCCCTAGAGCAGGCTTGTCCAGTACCAAAACCACGCGGCAAACATAGACCCCACTGGTGGTCTTACGACCTGGATTCGTTCCGTATATCATGCAGGAAGCAATTTAACAAGGCCAAGAGCATCGGTACGGAGCCTGAATGGCTCGAATATAAAGCTAAACTGAGGGCCTATAAAAAGGCTATAAGGCAAGGGAAGAGAACTTCGTGGAGAAATTTCTGCACCGGGGTCGAAAAAGTCGATGATACAGCGAGACTTAGACGAGTGCTATCAAAAACTCAAACAGCCATTAGCTATTTACGGAAGCCTGACGGATCTTGGACCAGCACGGAAGGGGAAACCCTGGAGCTGCTCCTGAACACACACTTTCCGGGGAACTTGTATGATGCACCTGTAGCATCTGCAACAAACCTGGCGGTAAACATACCCATTACGGAGGAAAGGGTAAGGTGGGCAATCAAAAGCTTTGAGCCGTTCAAGGAAGCTGGGCCAGACGGGATTTTCCCCGCACAACTCATAAACACGCTGGAAATATCAGCTAAATGGCTGGTAGTTCTCTATTCAGTCTGCCTGGCTCTTAATTACATTCCGTGCTCCTGGAGAAGCGCCACGGTAGTCTTTATTCCAAAGGCTGGGAAGGCCTCACACTATGAGCCTAAAGACTACAGACCGATCAGTCTCTCGTCTTTTGCACTTAAAACCTTCGAGAGGATAATTAGCGATTATCTCTCCTCTACTATTGATAGCAACCTTATTTCTAGCTATCAACATGCATACACCAAAGGTAAATCAACGGAAACTGCGCTCCACAGCCTAGTCTCTATTGTTGAAAAATCATTGCATGAAAAGGAGTACTGTCTCGTGGCCTTTCTGACATCGAAGGGGCTTTCAGCAATATAAGGCCGGAGGCTATTAACACTGCTTTAACAAACCTGGGCATAAATAGATCTCTTATTGGACTAATTGATCAATTACTAAAGGGAAGGAAAATAGTTTCTTCACAGGGAACAGTTGATCTTTCACGCTATGTCACAAGAGGAACGCCTCAGGGTGGTGTTCTCTCCCCGCTCCTATGGAACCTCACCGTAAACTCGCTGCTACTAGACACAAGGTGGGGGGGGGGGGGGCGGGGGGGGGGGGGGGGGGTGGTAAGATAGTGGCATATGCAGACGATTTAGCTATTGCATATAGGGGCAAATTCCCACAAACCCTGTGTGACTTGATGCAAGTAGCACTGCGAGAAGTTTCTTCATGATTCTCTCGCTGCGGACTTAGCATCAACCCGGGAAAGGTGGAGCTTGTCCTTTATACCAGGCGGTACAAGATACCACCGTTGAACCTACCAGAACTAGATGGCGTACGCCTGAACTTAGCTGACAAAGCCAAATTCCTAGGCTGTGCGTCTAAAGGAAACGTCCGTCTGGGGCGCAAGCACTATTGGACACTCCTGTATTCTAAGATCTTACAGCTTTCTCCCTCTGAGCACAGATCGGTGTGCGACCACAACAGTCGGAGATTGTTGTTTTAGAATAAACATTCCCAGCAGGGAAGACTGGGAGAACATAGATCGGTGTCCCGCTACTAATGGCGGCACTTTTATATACACCGACGGCTCGAAGTTAGACGGCAGAGTCGGAGGAGGGGTTTACTCAAGGGATTTGGACCTAGAACTCTCCTTTAGACTACCTGATCACTGCAGCGTCTTCCAGGCTGAAGTTTCAGCAATCATGGACGCCGTGACTTGGATAGGTGAACGCACCATCGGACAGGATATCTGTATTTTCAGCGACAGCCAAGCGGCCATCAAATCCCTTGGCTCTTACTCGTTCAACTCTGAACTGACGCTCAGCTGTCGTCGATCTCTTCAAGAGATGGCCCAACAGAACCGCGTGAACCTCACATGGGTCCCGGGACACAGGGACATTGAGGGAAAATGTAGGGCAGACGAACTTGCCAGGCAGGGCACGACCAAGCAGATTCTTCAAGATAAAGAGCGCATAGGTATGCCGTTTGCCACGTGCAAGCTAATGCTGAAGGAGCATACACTCCGCGAAGCCAACGAAAGATGGCTACAAGCCCCAGGGTGCCGGATATCCAAGCAATCCTGGCCAAAATGCAATCTTAAAAGATCTAGACACATATACGCCCTAAAAAGGAAGGAAATCTCCATATTAATAGGTGTTTTAACCGGGCACTGCCTTATTGGTAGGCACGCAGCAAGGCTAGGCGTTCCCTACCGACGATGCTGCAGGAGTTGCAAAGATGATGAGGAAGAGGAAACGGTGGAGCACCTCATCTGCAACTGCCCGGCCTTCAGCGGAGCGAGAAGGCGCTCTCTGGGAGTTCCCTTCCTGGTTAGCTTAAGCCAGGTCGCGGAGCTAGACATAAAGGACTTGATGGCCTTCATCAAGTTATCAAAATGGTTCGAGGAGGGGTAGCGGTGTCGGTTAGGAGTGTCAGTCCCGGGTTTCGGCTATATGGAGAGTCCCGACAGCACTGGGATTTTCCATATGGCCGGGCCCCGGGACTGACTTTCCTAGTGTTTGGTGGTATCACAACGGGCCTTTTATTACTGGCCTAGGTGTGCCTTTGCGGCAGCCACTTCTACCTACCTACCTACCTGCTTTGGTTTCCTGACCATTTCAAAGTGGAATATGTTTATATTTAAAATTATATATTTTTAATTTTTTCATTTTTTACTTGAATTAAATTAAAATTTACTATAAATTTCCTAATGTTCCTGTTGGTGATTCTGCGTTGTTGTTGTTGCTGGGTTCCACCCATTTTTGCGCATATCTTTTAATTTGGTTATCAGCTCCTTCTTTTGCTGCCCGCGACTTATATTAATTATTCGCTGTAGTTCTGCACATTATTTTTAGGGCTGTGCCTTTATTCAGTTAATCGATTACTTGATTAATCAAAATAATGAGTAATCAAAACGAGCATTACTCTAGTAATTTTTAAAAATGGTTAAAAAACTGATTAATTTACTCAATTTCTTATGTGAAAGTTTTCCATGAAATAGCATAATGAACTGGCAGGATCTATATTGCGCTGGCAGGATCTAGATTTGAGCTGGGAGGATCTAGGTTTGGGCTGCAGGATCTGGCTTTGCAGGATCTAGCTTTGCAGGATCTAGCTTTGATGTAGTGAATTAAACTGGCAGGATCGCCATGTAAAGTTTAAAGGAGGTTAGGAACTATCTTAGCTCCTCAGCCGCTTTGTTCCGAGCATTAAAATGCACGATTAGATTCAAGGAATAAGTAAAACAATAAGATTGCGACTTTATTTCGGCTTATCGCCGTCTTTTATATGGTTACAATCTACCTTATGAGTAATCTAATTTACAAACTTACATTTCTAAGTTGTTAGTCATGCTTATGACTCTACGTTATAGTGCATGCATACAAACATATATATGGGTTCAATGGAGTTTATGTTATTGGAGAAGTGCAGGGTAAGCTAAATTGATTTGAATACTTTGGCCTAGTTATTGCCAAAAGTATATTGAACTGTGGACATTTTATATTGCTTGGCTGTCATGCTACACAATGTAAGCAATTATACAAAAAAAAATTCAATAAACTGGTATGTCCAGATGGGGGTTGGTGGGGCAACTGGTCCCACTGTCACACTCGGACTCTCCCCAATTGCAATGAATGCAAGCACAACAATGCCAGTGTACCTATGTACATACACACATAACAGCGTAGTGGTGTGACTTTCAAATCATATTATAATTTTTATATATTATTATAATATAAGTCACTGGAAATTATTTGGAACCATAATAATAAAAAGACATGCTCGTAAAATTTCTGGAATTAGCGCTTTTCGAAATTGGTGATTCAATAAATATTTTATATATTTTAAGGAAACATTTAAGCACTCGCTAATAAGTTGTTTTTAATATTTGACAAGTATCAGGAGCACAGAATTTCAATGTAAGCAATTATACAAAAAAAAAAAATTCAATAAACTGGTATGTACAGATGGGGGTTGGTGGGGCAACTGCTCCCACTGTTAAATTGCATTTCGAAAATATCGTTGTGTATAAGAAAAGAACTGAAAGCTAGTAGAATGGGTGTTATTGAAGTTATTAACATCGTCATATATATTATATCTGTAAGGTCTTTTTGTGTTTGATCCTAATTTTCAGGATATTTAAACTTTTAGGTTCCGCTAATAGGCACGTTATTGTTTGCAGGTTTTTTAAGCTTTTCCAATCCAAGGGAAACGTTTTATTCGCACTATTTCCCATTTAGGTACATTGCAGAAGCTAAGAAACCTTAAATATCTTTTTTAAATTTTATAGTGCCTAGGAAATAAAAAAAAAATTACAGCACCTACCACTTTCAAATACGCGCGAATAATTTTTGAGTAGAGTGCTTTGCACGTTAAAATTACAGATACATGGCCATCACGCGCTGAAATAATTGTATATAAATGAGCTATCAGCCGACAGGTGTCAGGAAAAGCTGTAGGTATGTTTTTATGCTATTAACAGCTATTAGGTAGTGGTACACTAAGAGCTGGCTATGAAAAAAAATGATAAGGTGCAGTAAAAGTGGTGATATAAATACGTTCCTTACTAGTTAAGAATCGGCGTAGCGGCAGAAGTCCTTCCCGGGGAGGGATGCGTTGGCGTTCGTTCAAACGTGTAAATTTTTATTGGAAATAAAATCATAAGGTGCAGTTCTGAAATTTGGAGAGGTTACAGTTTTTAACTCTAGAAATAAGGTAAAATTATTGGCAGAACTCTAGTTCGGGGATAAAGGGTTGGCAGAAGTCGACAAAGTTGTAAAATTTTTCTTTAAATTTTAATGATAAGGTCAGCTGAGGACTAAGTATTAGAGCGTATCACCAAAAAAAAGTCGGCCGTACCTCCCCTCATATGAAGTGTTTTTGAAAAACATTAAAAAAAAATTTTTTTTCTGGCAACCCTAGATGTCGCCCAAGTGCATTTTTCTTCATATCTTCGGCAATTATTGTCGGATTTTAAAGTGTGATACACCAATTTTGTTGTCTCAGGGAGTGGGTTTTTAATAAAAAAAAGTTCATTGAGCTCATTCGTTTCCTTGTGGTGCTTACCCACCATATCTCAGTTTCTACCACCCTAATGTAACAACCTAATGTCAGTTTATTTAAGACCACAAAAAATCAAAAAAAAATTTGGGAAGAATGTATTTCGGTTCAATCAATGGAACCAGAAATATAACACAATTTATTTTTAGTCTAAAGCCATACAAGAAAAAGTAAATTTTATTTATTTTCCTCGCTCGCGAAACAGTGAATTGTTTATCTAATTTTTTCTGTTTTATGTTTTGCCCTTGACATCATAATCGATTGTCATTTTACTTGGTGCGTATTAAAACCTGTAAAAACTTTAAAAATGCGGTTTGTTGATTGTGATTTAAAAAACCAAATGCCAACTAAACGCGATATTATTAACTTCGGGTTATATCTGCGTCATAGAAGTGATCGGCGTAGAAAGTTTGGAGTATATAAGCAGGACATTTTAAGGAAAGTGCGTCTTTTGTGGCAACGTGCAGGTATTCCAATATGTAAAATTGAAAAAAATAATTTATGTAACTGCACAGCCTGCAATAAAATTCCAGATGATACTAAAACTTTTTTCATCGATCAGTGTGGTCCACGATTAATGACTCTTGATAATGTAGATGTGTGGTCGACGAACGACATACAACAAATGACGACAGTTTGTCCATCAAAAACTATACGTAGTGACGTTCACTCTATTGGGTACATACCAGACATCAAAGAAGAAGAGGCATTTGAAGACAATGTGAGCGGAACGAAAAAAAAAAATATAACAATTGAGGATATTTCCTTGCGCAATTTTTGTTCGGCTTTGGACCGCAGCGACACCTCTGTTGCAATGGTTTGTGTGTATTTTTCATTTTAACGAATTGCCTTTTAATGCACTATTGAGATCCTTGCTTGGAAAACAGAAAGATCCTGGAGTATGGCCGGGAAATATTGGAACTTGCATTCAAAACTGTATGCTTTATTCTGTAAGTTTATACAACGCCTATTTTTAACTCTCTTTGACTTGTCTGTGTTTTCTCAAAACCAAATTTGACAAGGGATGACGGAAAATCATCATCTCTGACTTGTTTCGTATAAGGCCATTAAAATTACACTTTATAGTTTTATGACTTTTTTTGTCCGCAGACGGACGATAGATCATTTCTATATCATATCGATGCGCTGAATTCATTGGTTTTATATGTTTTGCAAAGTTAGGCCAAACAAAATATTTTTTTCCTTATAAGCATGCTGGCGCATGCAAAGGAAACATTTATTATTATTCGCTTACTTTGCAGACCGGTCAAAGGCATTGAATTTATCGTATCGAAATAATATATAAATGATCCATACCACATTTGTTGGATTTTTCAACTATAACAGTGTTATCAATATATTCTAACTTGTTTTCTTTTGTTAGGTTAAAAAAAATTTCCAACGCATTCCAATGGATGAGATGCCAGATAATATTGAGGACTTCAATATTCGGGGCGACCAAATATATTTACTAGAGTTCGCCCAGTGGTTGAAATTCAACCACAAAACCTTATTTTATTTTCCTTGTATAATTTTTGGTTTCTATACATTCCTATTTATTTTGCCTTTTCCCTCCCTCTTTACACCATTCAGTAATATCTATAGTTTCAATGTTGATAATTATTTATTCTTCTTAGTTCGTCTTCATACGTATTTCTTTCTTTTCCTTTCCTTTGCTATCATTTGCTTTTATTTCCTTTCCTTTCCTCTCCTTTCATCTCAATTTATATCTTTTGCTTTTCTTTCCTTCCCTTCTCTTTTCTTTCCTTTCCTATTCGTCCCTCTCCGTTCTTTTCCTTTTCTCTTATTTCACTTAATTTTATTTCCCTTCTTTCTTTCTTTTTTTTTGTTCTTTTCTTTTATTTTCCTTTCTTTTCGTTTCTTTTAATTTCTTACCTGCCCTTTCCTTCCATTTCCATTACATTCCTTTTTTCTTTTATTTTCTTTTTCTTTTCTTTCCTCTCGTTTCCTTTGCTTTAGTTTCCTTTCATTTTATTCATTTTTTTTTCATTTCATTTCTTTTCTTTTATTTTTTTCTTACCTTTATTTTCATTCACTTTTTTTCCTTAGATTTCTTTTCCTGTCATTTCGTTTCCTTACCTTTCCTTCCCTTACCTTTCCTTTTCTTACCTTTCTTTTTCTACCGTTTCCTTACTTTCTTTTTTTCCTTTCGTAACTTCTTTAGATTTCTTTCTTTTCCATTCATTTCCTTTACTAATTTTTTTTAGCTTTTCATTTCCTCTCATACCTTCCTCATCGCTTACTTTTCTTTCCTTTCTTTTTCTCTTCTGTCCTTTCTTTGTCTTTCTCTATTTGCTTCTCTTTTCCACTCCTTTACCTACATTACATTTCCTTTCTTCACTTCCTTTTTTCTTTTCCATTACTTTCCTTTCCCTACCTTTATTTGCCTTTGATTTTTCTCTAATTTTTTCCGTTCCTTACCTTAACTTACCTTTATTTTCCTTTTATCCATTCCTTCCTTTCCCATTCATTTTGTTTTATTTTTATTTATTTTATATTATTTCCTTTCCTTTCATTTCCAACAAATTTCTTTTTTTACTTTCAATTACTTTTCTATTTCTTATTTTACTTTTTTTTTAATTTTATCAATTTTCCATTTTATTTTATTTCACTAGGCCTAGCCACGAAGGGCCTTGTGCATGATCTAGCTTATTTGTGCTTCTTTTTTTCAAAACATCATGTCTGAGCAAGCATTTGCTTTTATGAATACCCACTCACAGATTTTCTTCACTCATTAAAGTTGACGGGCTGGCTCATGTTTATTATTGCTGCCAACAAAACAACTCACACTCGGACTCTCCCAACTGCAATGAATGCAAACACAACAATGCAAGTGTACCTATGTACATACACACATAACAGCGGCCCTATAAAGTGAATGCGTAGTGGTGTGACTTTCAAATCATATTATAATTTTTATATATTATTATAATATAAAAGTCACTGGAAATTATTTGGAACGCATAATAATAAAAAGACATGCTCGTAAAATTTCTGGAATTAGCGCTTTTCGAAATTGGTGATTCAACAAATATTTTATATATTTTAAGGAAACATTTAAGCACACGCTAATAAGTTGTTTTTAATATTTGACAAGTATCAGGAGCACAGGAGTTTATGTTATGGGAGAAGTGCAGCGTAAGCTAAATTGATTTGAATACTTTGGCCTAGTTATTGCCAAAAGTATATTGAACTGTGGACATTTTATTTTGCTTAGCTGTCATGCTACACTTCCTCTCTTTAAAAGAATGCTCATACATTTTGGTTAATGTATGAGTATTCTATTCAATGACTTATTGAGTAACAGTTTATTATTAGGTAATAAAATGTTTGACCCAATTAGCTTATCGTTTATTGTTATGCAGTCGGAAAAAGGTTTTCTTACTTTATTTTGTTTACATTCGTTTCACCTGTGTATTTATTGTACTGACTGGTTTAATTTTTTTTTTGTGTATTTTGAACATGATATGTTGTATTTTGTTTGTGTGACTGTTCATCAAAATGGTTAATGGTGTTAAATGTTTGGTTGTGTTTTTTTTTTTGTTATTATTAGTGTAGTTACATTGCTTTAAGTCTATTCTTATGAATTATAATTTCTTTAGTGTTTTTATTGCTGATAAAATTTCTTGCCGTTCCTTTTAGTTTGGTCTTTATCATTGTTATTGCTAAAAGTTCGTGCTCATCCTTGATTTGATCAAGTATATCGAGGGCATCTAAGAAACTGTGTAAGTTTTCTGGCTTCCCATCAAACTCTGGGAGTACTGACGAGGCAGTTTTAATGAATTCGACTACTGTTTGTACCATTGTGACGTTTATGATTGGGATTTTTACTTTACTGGTATCTTCCCCTTGACTTAAAGAGGGTGATGGAGTCCGGCTTCGAACATTTTCTGATAGAAATACGTCAAAATCAACTTGGAGGTTTTCCTCTAATGTGGTTGGTATTGTTACTTCTATATTGTGTCTAGCTACTGAAGATACGAGCTTATCTCGTACGGCAGTGAAAAATTGATAAGCTTCTTTTTGGTGTTCTATGGTAAGTATGCGATTTGCTGCATTGATCACCTGTCTAGTATTATTAAGGGCTTTCAAGATTATGTTCAAATGTTTTACTATAGTTTCTTTTGTTATGGGAGTGCTCTTGTTTATACATTTGTATGATTTACTAGCTTTAATTTTTTCTTCCAGTAATGTGCCATGGATTTCTTTCCATTGATTCATTTCTGGATGAAAACTTTTGACATTTTTGGGAAGTAGTTACTTTTTATTGGGAAAATTATACACGTTGTTGTACATTGTTTAATTGTCTCAATTTATTTTTGATGTAATTTTTTATCAAGATTACCATAGCGACAATTAAACATGTAACTACGCATGCAAACGCGGTCAACCACTTATCGGAAACTTCTTCTACGATAGGGTGTGGTTCGTATTTAACTATTTTGGAATCGGAGGTGTTTTCACCTGAATTTTCTTTTCCTACTTCGTATCCCGCAATTCCTATTAATATGCCGTTTAGTGCAATTTTCCACCAAGTCATTTTTATGTAAAAAAAATCTTCCTTTAACCTGTGAAAAATTTTTAATATTACCGTGTTAAATTAAAAATGTGAATGAGAAAAACAATTTTCCTTATTGTTAGTTCTTGTTATTTAATTTAATGATAAAAAAATATATATACATATATTTTTTTTTTTGTATTTTTATTAGCTTAGTTTCGTCCCTATCAATAGGATTTTAATTGAAATACTTTGGTTTCCTGACCATTTCAAAGTGGAATATGTTTATATTTAAAATTATATATTTTTAATTTTTTCATTTTTTACTTGAATTAAATTAAAATTTACTATAAATTTCCTAATGTTCCTGTTGGTGGTTCTGCGTTGTTGTTGTTGCTGGGTTCCACCCATTTTTGCGCATATCTTTTAATTTGGTTATCAGCTCCTTCTTTTGCTGCCCGCGACTGATATTAATTATTCGCTGTAGTTCTGCACATTATTTTTAGGGCTGTGCCTTTATTCAGTTAATCGATTACTTGATTAATCAAAATAATGAGTAATCAAAACGAGCATTACTCGAGTAATTTTTAAAAATGATTAAAAAACTGATTAATTTACTCAATTTCTTATGTGAAAGTTTTCCATGAAATAGCATAATGAACTGGCAGGATCTATATTGCGCTGGCAGGATCTAGATTTGAGCTGGGAGGATCTAGGTTTGGGCTGCAGGATCTGGCTTTGCAGGATCTAGCTTTGTAGGATCTAGCTTTGCAGGATCTAGCTTTGAGGTAGTGAATTAAACTGGCAGGATCGCCATGTAAAGTTTAAAGGAGGTTAGGTACTATCTTAGCTCCTCAGCCGCTTTGTTCCGAGCATTAAAATGCACGATTAGATTCAAGGAATAAGTAAAACAATAAGATTGCGTCTTAGACCAAGAATGACTTTATTTCGGCTTATCGCCGTCTTTTATATGGTTACAATCTACCTTATGAGTAATCTAATTTACGAACTTACATTTCTAAGTTGTTAGTCATGCTTATGACTCTACGTTATTGTGCATGCATACAAACATATATATGGGTTCAATGGAGTTTATGTTATGGGAGAAGTGCAGCGTAAGCTAAATTGATTTGAATACTTTGGCCTAGTTATTGCCAAAAGTATATTGAACTGTGGACATTTTATATTGCTTGGCTGTCATGCTAAAAAAAGTTCAATAAACTGGTATGTGCAGATAAAAAATTCATGAAAAATCTAATTTACGGCCTATTTAAAAATTCTCAACGGTTGGCAATTTCGAAATATATACACGGTTTTGTTCATTTGCAAAAGCTATGACCAGGGTTCGATAGCTCTCAAAATCCGCCATATAATGGGTTTCAATCAGATGCCCAGATTAAGAGCTATTAGCAGATTACTGAGAGATAGAGCACAATTTCAAGTCACCTCGTAGAAAGTATTGATATACAGCAAAAACTAATAACTTTTATACTTTTTTTTTTTCAATTTTCTTAGGCTAGTTCGACCTAATGGTTTAATTTTATTTTGATACGATGTCAAAGCTCAATCAATTCCAAATCATATTGGTCAAAGCTGTTTGCAAATCAGATCAGAAATACCAAAGTTATAAAAATTTTGTATCACTATATACTAGGGCTCTTGATAATCGACAAATCGACTGGTCGAATAATCGATTTCGACTATTCGTTTCAAAAAATATTCGATTATCACTAATCGACTAGTCGAATAGTTGCTTTTGATTAGTCGATTACTGGTCTGAAGACCCGGGTAATAAGGCGGCAAATTTATACGGTAATTCGCATGCAGGTTTAAGTGGTATCTGCCATTTTCGCCAATTTATTTGCTTCATTTCTTTGAAATTTAAAAAAAATGTAACAGGAGCACAGAATATTTGTGTAGGTAGATATACAAAAATGAAATTTTGAAATGTATGTAAACACAATGAATGCAAACACAACAATGCAAGTGTACCTATGTACATACACACATAACAGCGGCTCTATAAAGTGAATGCGTGTTTAGCACTTCTAGTGGTGTGAATTTCAAATCATATTATAATTAATTTTTTTTAGTTTTTGGCTTGTTGTCGCACACCCTGCTCGGAGAGACCTATCGATACAATCAAATTTTATATACCTTAGAACTGTGGTTATTGCAAAAAAGGGAGAAAACTGTCAAGCATTGCGCATTTATATATAATAGATAGATGTCGTATG
Organism: Campiglossa producta; assembly: GCA_964058755.1. Taxonomy (NCBI): domain Eukaryota; kingdom Metazoa; phylum Arthropoda; class Insecta; order Diptera; family Tephritidae; genus Campiglossa; species Campiglossa producta. The sequence goes on along the minus strand of CAXKVI010000001.1, from coordinate 103,977,954 downwards.
GTCCGGGCTGTTCATACAGGAGAGTGTGACGAAAGTTTAGCAAGCGAGAAGCCCGGTGCTATGAGTACAGTCCGTTGGCTGACAACAGCGTCTCGAACTCTTCGCTTTTATATAACGTGCGAACAACCCTCAATAACACTAAAAACACTTGCTGACTTTATTGTAAAAGTTTATGCTCCTTTCTGGTTTCTGGTTAAAAACCAACCACGTTTTCAAATACATCACATAGATTCGCCAATTGCCACAAGACATTCAAAATATTGTCCGTCCGGTCATAAAAAATAACTCGTACTTTCTACACCCAGAAAATATTTTGATATCGATGATAACCGATACAGATCCATTCGTACGTTCAGATGGATACACGAGGATCTAAGCAGCCCGCATAAAAGCTAATGGATGTGTGCGTCAAATGTTTGGTCCGAAAGAGGATAATTTTATAAATTTCGAGAGTGACAAATATTTTAATGAAATAGATTGGGATAGATTCGAACCGGCTGAACCACAATGTTCTTCGCGAAATAATTGAATTGCCAGGTATGCACAACGAAAACCATTAATTTCTCTTTGCTTCTATTTTATCGGCATTTTCACTGATCTTTTTCGCAGCATATCCTTGTCATTCCCAAAATACCGAGCGATTTGTACATACAGTTCATGAAACTGCAATAGCGGTCACCGATGAACAACGCATGGGCCACATTTTATCTAAGCTCGAGAGCCGGCAGAAATACAGCAAGCTTGAATCCCGACAAAATTTTATGGACTAAAACTCGGTTACAAAACAAGACTAAAAATAAATTGTGTTATATTTCTGGTTCTATTGATTGAACCTATCTTCCCAAAAGTTTTTTGATTTTTTACGGTCTTAAATAAACTGACATAAGTTTGTTACATTAGGGTGGTAGAAACTGAGATATGGTGGGTAAGTACCACAAGGAAACGAATGAGCTCAATGAGCTTTTTTTAGGAAAACCCAACTCCCTGAGACAAAAAAATTGGTGTATCATACTTTAAAATCCGACAAAAAATGCCGAAGATATGAAGAAAAATGCAATTGGGCGACTTCTAGGGTTGCCAGAAAAAAAGCCAGGGAAATAAAAACCGGATATCCTTTAAAACCCCAAATGAACATATTGTAGCTCATAGGGGATTAGCTAGGCAAGCCGGGCTTTTGAGTTTTTATGCAAGGCACGCCACTGGTTGGGCATGAACTAGGGGTGGGACTATTCGAATAAACAATTATTTTATTCGACGAGAATAAAAAATTCGAATAATATTTATTCGAATTATTTATTCGTATTGAACTACTGGATGAAACGCGATTAGTTTGCATATCCAAATGTGTGCATAAGCAGAACTTTTGTTCAACTATTCGAATACTTGACAACTATTCGAATACATGGCAAATATTCGATAGGTGTTTATTCGCTATTGTATTTTTATTCGTATTCGAATAATTAGACTTTATAATTATAGTTTTTGGGACTGTTTTGGATGGTCCCAAATTGACCTCAAAGTGGTCCCAAAATGATCCCACAATGTTCCCCAAATGATCCCATCATGGCCCCAAAGTGGGCCATTTTGAATAAAAAATTGTTAAAAAAAAAAAATAAAAAATAATTCATTATTTTAAACTTGGACTGGTCGTAACTTTTAAACTGATTACGATAGAACGATGGAATTTGGCACAAAGCATACTAGTATCGTTGGGAGTATACCTGATGAATTTGGATAAAATCGCCCTCCAACCATGCCCACTTTCGATATCGAAAATTTCTAAAATAACCTAAATTGACATAATTCGGTAATGGAAATGGGTAAAATGATATAATTTTATAGGTGAATTCCCCTGGTCATTATATAATTTTTTGAAAATTTGACTGGTCGTAACTTTTAAGCTGACTACGATAGAACGATGGAATTTGGCACAAAGCATACTAGTATCGTTGGTAGTATACCTGATGAAATTGGAAAAAATCTGCAACCACGCCCACTTTCGATATCGAAAGCTTCGAAAGTCACCTAAACTGATATAATTAGGTAACGGAAATGGCTAAAATGATATATGTAGTTTGGTAGGATTCTATTATGATTTTTTTGATACATTTTTAAATGTATGTGTGGCATCGTCCACTTTTCAGGGAGGCATATTTGAAATTTTCACGGGTCATAACTTTTAAACTGATTACGGTAGAACGAGCAAATTGGTACAAGGTATACTAGCATAATCGGGAGCATACCTGATGTAATTGGACGAAATCGCTTCTCGACCATGCCCACTTTCGATATGGAAAATTTCGAAAATCACATAAATTGAAATAGCTAAAATGACATAGTTTGGTAGGATGAACCCTCCAATCAATCTATTATGATTTTTTGATAAATGGTTAGATGTGGGCGTGGCATTTTTTGGAATATTCGGTTGGTCAAATCTTTTAAACTGATCACTTCATATAGGTGATGAAATTGGACGAGAACGCCCACTTTCGATATAGAAAATTTCGAAAATCACATAAATTTACATAATTCGGTAATGTAAATAGCTAAGATAGTAAAAACTTTAGGTAAATCCTCCTAGGGCCTATATCATTGTTATCCTGTTCTGAAATTACCGCTTCCTTACTTGTTTTTATTTGTGATTTGATTCCTGAAACAAGTCAAAGATACTTTTTCTTTGTAAGAAACTTGTGACTTGATAAGTGTTACAACTAAACTTAACCGATAGTTCACAGTATTTCTACTGTACTGTACTGCAGTAAATCAGGTATGTAGACATGCCAATCATATATTATATATATATTGACCATTTTGGATAAAATTTTGTATGTGGAAGTATGCTTCATTCTAAGATTTCTTAAAGCAACACCCATGTATGCCGTTTGAGACGCCCACCTATTCTACATATTTTCGGAAATCTCTTTTGAAAAGTTTATGTTGGTAAGTAAGACTATGCGACTAAATCAGAAACACCGAGCTCGGTCACCCAGGTACTTTGTTCGCTAAACATCCAAGTATTTTCGTTTTCTCCCAGTTTGCACGAATCAAGAAGTAGGTATCTTTAGTTTGGTTCAAGATCAAGACAAATAAAAGGTATCTATGAATTGGTTGAAAGTTCAAATCACAAATAAACATTATCTTTGAATTGGCTGAGAGTTCAAATCACAGATGCTGTTGTTGTTGTTGTTAACAATGCATTGCCCTGTCTAGAGTGTATGATCATTCCGAAGATCTTCTTCAAGCTCTTCTAAGGGGAGTCCAAGGAAACGTGCAGTTTCAACAGGGTTTGTCCAGAGGGACAGAGGAGTAGAAGAGTAGGTTCAGATTAACAATTGAAGAGATGTAGAGTATCATGGGGGGTCCTACCAGGACCAGATTGTATCATTAAGTCTGGATAAGTAGGAGTTTAACCTTACACTATATCCAGACCTAAGCTGTGCCAAGGTGACTCTTGTGTCCCTTGGTAAGGTGCGTTCTTCTTCAGCAATATCCGGTGGAGGACTGTTCAGAACGGGATTCACAGGTAGAGATCCGACAAAAGTGTCTACCGACTCGGTGTGGATGTCGGTTAGAGCCCGCTCATGATTCTGCAGATCAAACGGCAAGGTAATATGATGCCGGATCTCATCATAATGCTTACGGAGATGTTTCCTTATGTGTCTTGGTGGCGGATCTATGTCCAAAAGATGACGGTTTGGATGTGCTGGCTTGTGGCAGTTCA
>CAXKVI010000001.1:103673068-103974033 GCA_964058755.1 Campiglossa producta | reverse complement strand
CCAAATCGTGGTCTGAACAAATCGTTGTTGAAAGATAAGTCTCCAGACGAGGTGGAACTCGACGATACGGCGGTGGCAGGGAAGTCTGAGCGCTCTCATGTTGGTGGTGATTCAGATAAACCTGCACAAATCTAAATCAGCCTCGGCTGCTTTAATCTGTCGTCTCTCTAAAGGCGACGTAGATGTGGTCCTCATCCAAGAACCCTGGGTCAACAGCTCAAGGATTTGCGGTTTGGGGACTAAGGGTTTTAAGCTTAACCGAGCCAGCGAGGGGGCAGGGTTAGAGCCTGTATTTTGGTTAAGTCTGAGCTGAACGCCTTTCTCTTGCCCAACTATACTAATGGTGACGTCACAGCTGCCAGTTTAACAGTCGACAGTACCAGCCTGACGATGGCGTCGGTCTATATGCCCTACGACGCCGAAGAACCTCCGCCACAGAGGGAGGTAAAAGACCTGGTGGCAAATTTTTCCATGGGTCATCTTATTATCGGAACTGACGCCAATGCTCATCACGAACCTACGTTTATTACTAAAACCCGTAGGGAGGTCATAGATCTCACTATTTTCAGCGTAGGCGCTTATGAGTGGGTCAGAAAATGGCGTGTTCTCGATGAACATTCATTCTCCGACCACCGGTACGTAGAATTAGTTCTAGACTTTTCTGTTGAGCAGCCGGTTATGAAACGCCACCCACGTAACACTTACTGGCAGCTACATAATGAAATACTATCTAGGGACCTACCAGCACTGCCCCCACAAGTCCCCTCATCAGTAGGGGAGTTGGAGGATCTGGTAAAGACCTTTACAATGGCGCCCTCGAATGCCCTAGAGCAGGCCTGCCCAACGCCAAAACCACGCGGTAAACATAGGCCGCATTGGTGGTCCTACGACCTGGACTCGCTCCGCAAATCATGTAGGACACAATTTAATAAGGCCAAGAGCCTTGGCACGGAGACTCAATGGCTCGAATATAAAGTTAAACTTAGAGCCTACAAAAGAGCTCTGAGGCAGGCAAAGAGAGTATCGTGGAGAAATTTCTGCACTGGGGTCGAAAATGTCGACGATACAGCGAGACTTAGACTAGTGCTCTCAAAAACTCAAACAGCCACAAGCTATTTGCGCAAACCTGGCGGATTCTGGACCAGCACGGAGGTAGTGGCATATGCAGACGACTTAGCTATAGTAGTATATAGGGGCAAATTCCCACAAACCCTGTGCGACATGATGCAAGTAGCACTGCGAGAGGTTTCCTCATGGTGCTCGCGCTGCGGACTGAGCATCAACCCGGGAAAAGTAGAACTGGTTCTTTTCACCAACCGCTATAAGATAACACAGTTAATACTACCAAAACTGAATGACGTGCGCCTGAACTTGGCTGACAAAGCCAAGTTCTTGGGCACAGTTCGGGATAGGAAACTAACCTGGAAGAAGAATGTTCTTCAGCGCCAGAAGAAAGCGTGTATTGCACTCTACACGTGCAAAAGAGTCATTGGAAAAAATGGGGGCTCAGCCCCAAAATATGCAAATGGATCTACACTGCAATAATTCGACCAATCATGCTCTATGGAGTTGTGGTATGGTGACCTGCGCTGAGCAAGGCAACAAACCTTAATCTGTTAGGTAAAGTACACAGATCTTGCATGATCTGTATAAGCGGTGCGTTAAGAACAATGCCCAATGAAACACTCCAGGCCATTCTTGGCATTGTGCCACTCGATATGGAATAAGGGAAACGTCCGGCTGGGGCGCAAGCACTACTGGACACGCCAGTATTTTGGGATCCTATAGCTTTCTTCCGCTGAGCACAGATCGTTGTGCGACCACAACAGTCGGAGATAGCGGTTTTAAAATAAACATTCCCAGCAGGGAAGAATGGGAGAACAAGGATCGGAGTCCCGCCACTCATGGCGGCACTTCCATTTATACTGATGGCTCGAAGTTAGACGGCAGATTTGGAGGAGGGGTTTATTCAAAGAATCTGAACCTTGAGTTCTCCTTCAGACTACCTGATCACTGCAGTGTCTTCCAGGCTGCAGTTTCAGCAATCATGGACGTCGCGGCTTGGATAGGCCAACATACTATCAGACAGGATATTTTTATTTTCAGAGACAGCCAAGCGGCCATCAAATCCCCTGGGCTCTTACTCGTTCAACTCTGAACTGACGCTCAGCTGTCGTCAATCTCCACAAGAGATGGCCCAACAGAACCGCGTGAACCTCACATGGGTCCCGGGGCATAGGGACATTGAGGGAAATTGTAGGGCAGACGAACTGGGAGGCAGGGCACGACCAAGCAGGTTCTTCGGGATAAAGAGCGCTCAGGTATGCCGTTTGCCACATGCAAGCTTATGCTGAAGGAGTACACACTCCGCCAAGCCAACGAAAGATGGCTGCAATCTCCAGGATGCCGGATATCCAAAGAAACCTGACCGAAATGGGATCATAAAAGATCAAGACAAATTTATACCCTAAGGAGAAGAGAAATCTCCATACTAATAGGCGTATTAACTGGGCACTGCCTCATTGGTAGGCACGCAGAAAGACTAGGTGTACCCTACCGAAGATGCTGTAGGAGTTGTAAGGATGATGATGAGGAGGAAACGGTGGAGCACCTCATCTGCAACTGCCCGGCTTTAAGTGGCGCGAGAATGCGCTTTTTGGGAGTTCCCTTCCTGGTTAGCCTACGCCAGGTCAAGGAGCTCGATATAAAGGACCTGATGGCCTTCATCAAGTCATCTAAATGGTTCGAGGAGGAATAACGGTGTCGGTTTAGGAACGTCGGTCCCGGGATTCTGCGGGATTGGTTTTTTTTTTTTCAAAAATTATATTGATTTCCTTTTTAAGAAAGGTGAAAAAATACCGTAATTTTTTCAGATTTTTAAATTTAAGTCTAGAGGTCTATCATCGCTAGTTTAGATTTTGCAGACTTAACCTCCCATTTGGTATAAAAACGACAAATCACTGTTGAAAAAAAACATTTACCTGGACATATTGTAGTATGCCAGAGCAAGTCACTAACAACAACAAAGCCACACGCTGACTTCTAAACGTTATGCTGTGGAATGTACCTACCCATTTTGCTTTGTCAACAGAATTCTAATTACGTTCATTTTCTCACGCTAAGTACATGAACGACGCAAGCTAGAGAGTTGTATCAGTTGCATGCGCTAGCTTCTTATATGTAGCTATGTGCGACAGCACTGCTAGCATCTCCACGCTTGCTATATGTACGTGTGTGTGGGGATGCATTGAATGTAGCTCCACGTTAGATATGTTTGAATATGTGTTGATGACTTAACTACACACAGCTATACTCAGAGCTATGTACATATGAATGCATGCCCATATGTGCAAGCGAGAGTCTTGTCTTAGGTTTAGCCAACAAGAATATTTCTTACGTTTGTAGTAAATAAGAAGTAAGTATGTATAGGTTATTTTCTAAGATATTTTAAGGTATAAATAAGCCGAATATTCTGAATAAAAGAAGAGATTTTACTTGTAATTTCCGATCAGTTTGATTAATTTATATGTAGTTTTCAGCTTTTCTGATCTATTAGGGTCAAGTGCAAATAAAATACGATTTATTCCACCATTTAGCCCAACGTTTCGATAATTATCCTTATCTTCTTCAGGGGCGATTTTGGTATTTCAAAAAAGATTTTATTATTAACTTAACTAAAAAAATGATGCTACCATCATTGTATGAAATACCAAAATCGCCCCTGAAGAAGATAAGGATAATTATCGAAACGTTGGGCTAAATGGTGGAATAAATCGTATTTTATTTGCACTTGACCCTAATAGATCAGAAAAGCTGAAAACTACATATAGAAGAGATTTTACATCCAGCACTCCAGAGTGCTGATCCATTTAATTTTGTGTGTTTGCATTTATTACATGGCGATCCTGCCAGTGATACTGATGGCAAATTGCTTATTGTAGCAATTGCCTAAATTCACTGCGGGAAGACCGGCTAATAAGTTGTAAATTTTTAAAAAATATCCTGAAGGATGCAACGATTCTAATTTCCAACCAGGGCATGAATTAAATTGCCTGGATCGAACGAGTATAAAAATATCCTGAAGGACGCAACAATTTTCAATTTCCAACCAGGGCATGAATTAAATTGCCTGGATCGAACGTGTATAAAAATATCCTGAAGGATGCAACAATTTTCAACTTCCAACCCGGGCATGAATTAAATTGCCTGGATCGGACCTGCACTGAACCAAAAAGTGTGTATTAATTAACCAACTTTAAGAAATTTGCCGCATAACCTGATCAAATTCAAGAAGATGACTGCAAATAGCAGCGAAGTGGAATATTGAAGAAGCTCAAAAACTCAAGCAAAGAAGACGGATTTTCAAGACGCCACCTGACCAAATTCATTTATCTAATTTTACTTATATTTTTTTTTTTGAACATTCGGGTTCGGCCTAACGGCTGCCTACTCTACAAGCAAAAATTAAATTTTTTGCTGTATAAACTCAGCCATCAAAAGTAATAAATAAAAATTTTTTTTTCTCTCTCTTGATTTAGTATGTCCTCAGAAGAAGACATACAAACCCAATCTCAATTTGACCAAGCCTTTTCAAATGTGGTTGGGTTGGCTTTAGAGGCAGAAGAAAAAATTAAAGAAGAAAAAGTCAGACAAGGCCCTAAGCCGCTGACAATAGAAGAATATAAAAAGAGAAATAAGGTTCAACAAATTCAAGAACCAGTAATTCCGAAGCCAATCAAACCAAAAAGGAAAAGAGGAGGTATTAAATTTACTAATAGAAAAGCTTTGGCTCAATTATATGAAAAATTGAATTTAGCCATCAGCTGGGCTAAAAAAAAGAAAAAAAAAATTTATGAAGACAACAATAATAAATTTTCTGTTTAATTAAATATGCCTAAAGATTTCTTTGCTGTTTTGGACGAAGTTCAACAAGAAATTGATAAGGAGTTCGAAACTCCTGATTGTGAAAAAATACTTAAATGGTTCACTGGGTATTGGGAATATTTAGAAATGCCAAGGGCACCAACCCTTGAAGACGTAATTAATCCCACTACCCTTGAAGAAGAAACAGTAAGAGCAATGAGAAAGGCAGGATTACAACCTCCTGGTTGTTAAGAAGGAGAAATATGTAAATAAAAATATAAAAAATTTGAATAGATGAATTTTGAAAAAAAAAAAATTTTTAATAGAGTTGATTATGGGAAATTTGTCTCGTAATGGGAGGTAAGGAATCGAAAGTCAGTGACCCAAACGCAAATGTGGTAAACACAGTTCAGATTGTAGACCACACTGAAGCTCTAGACGCAATAAAAATTTACATTGTAGTTATCGTTGTTATATCGAGTTTATTCTTGAAATTTTATTCAACCCACAATAAATTTCTTAAGAAGAGATACCAGAGCCGCGCAGACGGTCTGGATAAAGTTTAATTTAAATTTGTTCAATACTCAATGGATAAATGGGGAGAAATCTCGAATGAACTCGCTGAAAATAAGGTAAATGCAGAAAAGTCTTATAAATGCATATGCAAGAACACTAAAATTAAAACTGAGACTATAAAGCAACATTTAAGTGTTCTACTTTCTTCGTTAAACAATATAGGAAAAGTCATACGTAAAGTAAATAATACCCTAACGAAAGCTCACCAATTGGAATCGTATCAGATATTTTCGAGCGTTAGAGATAAATTGGTATCCTCGTTATCCAGGTATAACGTTGACGTTGAAGTACCAACCTCCTACGAGCAACATATCGATATCGCTTTCGACGTTTGGTTGTTCGAAGGTGGATCAGATACCGAGGAAGAACAAAAAGACCCCATAAATACCAATAAATCTGCTCAAACAGAGATTGTTGTGCAAGAAGAAACATCTACACAAACAAAAACTGTCACGTCAATTGAACAGAATTCACAAACAGATACAAACATGGCACAAACAACAGTAGCATTTATCAAAACTGCGTCATCGATCTTACCTGAGTTCGATGGCAAACCCGAAAATTTATCAAGTTTTCTGGATGCCCTTGATATCCTAGAACAAATTAAAGAGGAACATGAGGCTATTGCAGTTTCAATGATAAAAACTAAATTAAAAGGCACAGCTAGAAACTTCAATTCAAGAAATTAAACAAAAACTAAAAAGTAAAATAAAGGGTGAGTCAGTAGAAGTTTTAACTGCAAAACTCTTAAACATCCAACAGCGTAGTAAAACTGCAAATCAGTAAACTGCTGAGATTGAAAAACTCACAAAATCATTGGAAGGAGAATACATATCCGACGGTCTAACAACCGACCTCGCAACTAAGTATGCTACACAAACAGCTGTCAAAGCTATGTGTAAAAACTGCTCCAATGAAAAAGTAAAAACCATTATGCAAGCTGGAACGTTCACCTCAATGAACGAAGCGGTATCTAAATTTACAAACAGTTGCACAGAAGTAACTGGAAACCCAAACTCACTTTTGCACATACGCCAACAAAATTATTTTCGCGCTAATTTCCGCAGAAGTTACCAAAATAACTCTTATAGAGGTAACCAAAGGCGCACATTTCCATCAAGATTAAATAACAATAATAATTGTAATAATAATAACAATAATAATAATCGATCTTACCAAAGGTCAGGTCGAAATTTTGGAGCACGAGGCTCTAATCGTAACAATACCAGAACGGTAAGAAATGTAAACCAACAGGAAAACCAGCAGACTCCATCTCAACAGTAAATTCTGAAAATAAAAAATTATATGTTTTTAATTTACATCTCAACAGCTACATATCCTCCAAAACAACTCTAAATAATTTTATTTCAACCCTCCTGATTGATACAGGTGCGGAAATTGAATTCCCTACAAAATCTGCCTAGGCTGAAATTTTCTCAGACTAGCCGTTTTCTAGTATTCTAGCCTTAAACATTGCCATGTTTTTTGGATTTCCCGTTTTGGTTTGAAAATTTGCGAAACATGAAAAAATCAAAATTGGCTGCTGAAGCCGAATTCGATATCAGAATTTGTTCGGCCCTAACCTAGCAAAAAAGTCCAATATTATTTTGTGATGGTTTTGTTAGGTTAGATCATGGCTTTGGATTTAGCTCGCCAAAATACATGAAAATTACATTTTGTTTCTTTTTTGGCTGCGCCATTTGAAGACTGTAAAACTGCACCTTCGTAGAGGAAGCATATATTAAGCAAAAATATGTTTGAACGTATATGAGCAATGTATATTTTTGGCTATAAGATTATGATGAATATTATAGCCAAAAATATATATAATGATAATTAACCATGTAGAATATCAATAAACAAAATGTAGTAAAAAAAATGGATCAAAAACACAAAAAAAAACGGAAATATGAATTTTTTTAATTTAATACTAAATAAGTTTTGAAAAAGTAACTTTACAAAAAAGTTATATAACCTTTTTTGTAGCCCACTCAATTTCCTTAAAGAATCTGTATCTATCTTTGTTGTATATGGATATTTGCATTTTTGACAATTTTTGAAAAAAAGGGGAAGTCGAAAAAACATGCTAATTTTTGAGGCTAGAATACTAGAAAACGGCTAGTCTGAGAAAATTTTGGCCGATGCATATTTTGTAGGGAATCAGATTTCTTTCAAAAATATGTTCAGGTAAATGATGTTTTACAGCAATGGTTTGTCGTTTTTATACCAAATATGAGGTAAAGTCTGTAAAATCTAAACTAGCGAAGATAGACCTCTAGACTTTAATTTAAAAATCTGAAAAAATTACAGTAATTTTTTTCACCTTTCTTAAAAAGAAAATCAATATAATTTTTGAAAAAAAAACGAAATTTTGGGTTTTTGGCCCAGTCTAATGTATATGTACAATTCATGTGATTCAAATAAAAAAAATTTGGTTTTTATTTCGGTCTTACCCCCTGAAACTTTAGGTATTGATGAGAAAATAAGCCTTGCAAAAAGTTAGCGCTCTAACTTAACCCTTAGGGGTGGCTATTTTTTCGCCCTTTCCCATACATTTTGTATGGGGAAAATGGCATTTTTTTCAAAGTGAATTTTCTTTAAATTTTTGAAATTTCTTTCAAAATATTTTTGCATACTCTTAAAGTTTAAAGTTGAAGCTTTGAACCTTTTAAAACGTTATGCCATGTGCGATTATCTTGACTATTAAATTAATTATAGCCATTTAAAATTTACTAGATTTTATACGTGTTATGTACTTATTTTATTTATTTTCAAAAAGAGAATTTTTTCTAAGTTTTCAGCAGACAAATTACACCGCAAGTCACTTAGGATAAATTTTAACGCTGAAAAGGAGTGCTCAACACTAACTTGGGTAGCTGGTGTACTGTGCACTACTTGTGATAGTGACCACAGTTATGGATGAGTGAATTGTTTTCTCTTCCAATATTCCATTATAGGAACTTCCAAGTCGACCTGCTTTGGAGCATAGTTCTCAATATCAGAAATAGCCGCTAGTAACTCAACATCCTGAGGGTCCTCGTCTAACCTTTCATGGGATGGAGATACATCTATTGAACTCAAAATATTACGAAGCATTGAAGTTGAACTTTGTGATTGAGCATCCGGAAAAGATACGTCAGCTATCTCATTGCCTGATGACGGAAAAAGGTCCTCTTCGATTTCGGACTTGTCAGCACTGTCAGTGTTATTTATTTCTGCTACCTGAACTAACGGCTTAAACTATGTTTAAATAATTGAGTACATATGTTGACGACATTATACCAACCAATAATTATGATCAAATACTTGTCAAAAAGGCGCCGCGGCCTTTTGAGTTTTCTGATGCGAGGTGACAAATAAAAGGAACGATGCACAGCACTACGTTGTGTAAATATTTAATAGTTCAATTCGCGTTATATACACGCCAAAAGTATTATTTTCACAGATGGTTTGCAAAACAAAACTTATCACAAACCAAGCAGAATGGGGCTATTATATTCTGACATAGACGGCTCTATAATGTCATCTTCAATTAATTTATTGACGTGTTTACTAATTTGGCTTTTATGAGCTTGTGGAATTCTATAATTTTTTACATAAACTGGATTATAAAAATTATTAGTGGTAACGGGTTCTGATTCTAGTGAAAATATGTCAATAAATTTTGCGCATAGTGCATTAAGTTGTTCAGTAACAAATTTTGGAAAGTTTTTATTTAATCTTTTTAATTTTTCTTTAGTATTTTCTACTGTTTCCGGTTTATTTTTTACTACTGTGTAATCATCTAAATTCTCTGTGTTAATTTTGAAGTTTTGAATAGTTGCGTTTTTATCTGTTGTATTTATGACTCTAATAAAGGTTTGCTTTGAATTTACTAAGGTGTTTGCTATAAAAATACCTTCGGATAATTTTTGATGAGGTATCAATAATTCAGAATTGCCATTTTCAATATGAACTTGTCGGACTACTTCCGATCTTGCTGGTATTGTTATGCAATTAACGGATGGTCTATTTGTCATTTCTATTATAATGTTTTCTGGGTAATCATATGGACGCAGTATTAGGCTGTCTCCATTTTTATTGTAATCTAAAATGCAATTATATTTTTTAATAAAATCAAGTCCCAAAATTCCGTCACATGGGATTGGGAAATTATCTTCAACTATGTGAAATTTATGTTTAATTAGTCCAATGCCCTTTAAATCAGTTTTTTGTGAATAATTAATTGTGACATTATTGTCAATTTGACCCTTTTTTATAATTGAAATCATTGTTAAATTATATAAGGTTAAGCAGATTTTGACATTAGCCAAGGCAAAGCTTCCTTATTAGAGTTGCATTTACGAAGGATGCAAAAAAGGGGAAAAGAAATCCCCCTTTAGGAAAATTGTAGTAGAAAAGGAAGGAACGCCGTTCGAAAAATTTCAGGATTTTTTTCCGCAAATCTGTTTTTTCAACATTTATTTTTTTAAATTATTAGGAAAATTAAATAAATTTTAAATTCAACTGTAAAAGCATGCCCTTTTTGTGGGTAGCAGTAAACATGTACGAACTAAGCTTATAAAACGGCAATGTTTATAATTGGATCCTTTTTTAATAACTTTCATCAATCGCCGGTATGAAAACAATCTCTTAACGTCTGTGGCAGCGGTCTCACGAACTGGCCTCGGAGATCCAAAGGAGAAAAAAGCTGCACCTGAGCTTTCAGCACAAGGAGCGACCACGATGGCAACTACGGGTCCGGACTCCCACGATACATCTTCCCTCCGCTCTGCGTACTTGGAAAAACGATTGGCCGCAACGACCCTGAAGAAATATGAGGGAGTCTCGAAGGAAACGCTGTCGCCGAGTTCCAGGAAGTCGATGGAATTGGTGCAATCTCTGATACCGGATTTCCAAACCACTTATGTGCCAAAGAGGGTAAGCGGAAACCCTTTCAAACGCAAGAGATCGGACGTGGAGTTAAAACCTCACCCCGGAGTGGGCAAACCAAGCTTTGCCGAAGTAACTAAGGACAGGATCCTTATAGGCATTCTTGACCGAGGCAACGACCGTTTGGCCATCCCCAAAGACCAGTGGCGACACGTCCGGAACGAACTCGCTAACGCTCTTATTGACGTTTATTTGAAGACTCCGGGTGGTACAGCGGGTCACGGATGCGGGTTGGCACCAGGGACAGATTAAAATAGTCGCGTGTGACGACGCTTGAACTGTTGCAAGACTGGGTGAAGTCTACAAAAGTGCAAAAATCGGGGTCGTCGACTGGAATGATATTTCGGCTTGGCGAAGTGCAAGGGTATGGATTCCTGCCATCCCTGCAGAGCCTGAGAGAATTCTAACGATGCTGCGGATAGACAAGTGGTCTTTACCATGAATAAGGAGGCACTCGAGCCCCTTAAAAGTTACAATGGACTAGTGCATTAGAGTGTAGGTCAGATCGTTATCCACGCTGCCATCTCCGCTGCAACGGGGGACTCGGATATCGAAGAACTGCAAGAGGAAACAGAGGAGTCCGACGCGAAAGCTTGTTATCTGCCACAGCTTTTTCGCAAAGTGACGTGAACAGCTCGGAGATGGAAGATAGCTTGCTGGACGGGGAGCAACCAATCCTGAGCGCATTATCTCTGATCCTTCAATCAGCAGGGCTCCCGTTACGCCAACTCGTCGTTGAGAGACAACCTCCGGGATGGGGCAGACCTCGATGATATGGGTACGCCAGGGAAGTCTGAGCGCTCTCATGTTGGTGGTGCTTCAGATAAATCTGCACAAATCTAAAGTATCCTCGGCTTCCTAAATGCGACATGGATGTGGTCCTCATCCAAGAACCCTGGGTCAACAGCTCGAGGATCTGCGAATTGGGGACTATTGGCTTCAAGCTTATTCGAGCTAGCGAGGAGGGCAAGGTCAGAACCTGGTGAAATGTGAGCTTCTTGTAAGAATGCACACAAGCCTTTTCCTTGATTTAAATTCAGCTTCAAACGATGAGGTAACGTATTTGTATGCTGACAAAAGACTGCAGAACAGGAAAGATTGCTTTTATTTAGTTAAAATAATAAATTTTCATAAAAATCTTACCAAATAGACAATTAATTTTTCAAAATAAAAATAAAACAAACTTCAAAAGCTTTCAGTGTTGCTGTAATTTTGTTCGTATCAAGAATATTGGTTTTTACTACCATTTTCATACGATTTTGAAAAGAAGTAGCACTGTCAATCAGATATGGAAGCATGAAGCCGAGATGTGTCAAAAACGTCTCGGACTGATTAACCTTATATTATTAAACAATGATTGAAATATCCGCACCTGTATCAATCAGGAGGGTTGAAATAGAATCATTTAGAGTTGTTTTGGAGGATATGTAGCTGTTGTTTGCTGGTTTTCCTGTTGGTTTATATTTCTTACAGTTCTGGTATTGTTACGATTAGAGCCCCGTGCTCCAAAATTTCGACCTGACCTTTGATAAGATCGATTATTAATATTGTTATTATTATTATAACTATTATTGTTATTGAACCTTGATGGAAATGTACGCCTCTGGTTACCTCTATAAGAGTTATTTTGATATTTGAGGTGAACGTTCCAGCTTGCATGATTGTCTTTACTTTGTCATTGGAGCAATTTTTACACATAGCTTTGACAGCTGTTTGTGTAGCGTACTTAGTTGCGAGGTCGGTTGTTAGACCGTCAGATATGTATGCTCCTTCCTATGATTTTGTGAGTTTTTCAATCTCAGCAGTGTACTGCTTAGCTGTTTTACTGCGCTGCTATTTAGGAGTTTCGCTGTTAAAACTTTATCGCACTTTTTAGCTTTGCTTTTATTTCTGCTATTGTGCTTTCATTACTAATGAAGTTTCTTGCTGTGCCTTTCAGCTTAGTTTTTATCATTGATACCGCGATAGCCTCATGTTCATCTTTGATTTGTTCGAGGATATCAAGAGCATCTAAAAAACTAGACAAGTTTTCAGGTTTGCCATCGAAATCTGGCAAAATTGATGACGCAGTTTTAATGAAAGATACCACTGTGTGCGCCATGTTGACTTCGGCTTGTGTATTTGTGTCAATCTGTGTGATAGTATTTGTTTGGGAATATGCCGCTTCTCGCTCAACAGTCTCAGTTTAAGCGGACCTATTGGTATTTGGACGAACTTTTCCTTCTTTTGCTATTTCGTCTTTTGTTTCTGGTTCTTCTTCAACATCCGAAATACCTTCTAACAACTTGGTGTCGAAGTCTATCTCTATATCTTGGATATAAGATGTTGGTACTTTAAATTCAATGTTATACCGTGATAACGAATATACTAACCTGTCTCTAACGCTCAAAAGTATGTGGGAAGCTTCCGCCAGGTGAGCTTTTGATAGGATGTGCTTTACCCTTTGTAATATTTTTCCCGTATTATTCAATGACAGTAGTATAATATTAAGGTGTTTCTTTATTGTTTCTAATTTTATTTTTGCGTTTTTGCTTATGAATTTGTATGATTTTTCTGCGTTTATTTTCTCGTTAGTAAGTTCCTTTTAAATATCCTCCCACTTTTCCATTTGTAAAAAAAATAATTTATTTATACTTTTTCCAGACCATCCGGTACTTCTTCTTCAAAAACTTATTGTGGGCTGAATATATTTTCAGGAACAAACTAAGGCAAGTGCAAACCGTTACAATCAGTAGCAACATTTTTATAAACTCCAATGCTTCACTATAGTCAAACACTTTAATCGTATTGACAACATTCGCATTTGGGGTATCTATTTTAGACGTTTTTCCGCCCATACTGAACTTTTGATAAATATTTTTAATTTTCAGGGAAATATTTTCTTAGTTGTCTCATAATTTCCTCTTCTCTAGTGGTTGGGTTGAGCACATCTTCCATAGTTGGCTCTCTGGTCATTCCGATATCTTTCCAGAATTGTTTCAACCACTCAAGAGTTTGCTCATTAGTAAGTTCTTCATCCAATTCATGGTTAGATAGAGTTTTGGAAAAATCCCTGCGGGGTCTAGAAAAATTCCTCGGCATTGCGAATTCAAAATTGAAACAATTTTTTTTTCAACATTTATTTATTAATTTTTTCCTTCTTCTTTTACAAATTATTTCAGTTTTCTCAACTGCTGAATATTTTCTAAAATTTCTAATCTTTCCACAAACAACGCCAAATTTCACTCCTCAGCAACAACAACGCCGGAGGACAACCTCCGTTCCACAATCAAGGGGGGGGATCGACAGCGATGGCAACTACGAGTCGGTCAACCAACCCTCTATCGAGTAAGATTGACTTGATGGGAGCTAGCACCAGTGCGGTTGCCAATGCAGCTAAGCGGAAAACGGCGGATGCTAAACTCCCATCAACCTCTGATATGAAAACCAGTATCTTTACGTCTGTGGCAGCGGTCTCACGACCTGGCCTCGGAGTTTCGAAGGGGAAGGAAGCTGCAACTGAGATTTCGGCAAGGGGAGCGACCGCGATGGCAACTACGGGTCCGCACTCCCGGGAGACATCTCCCCGCCGCTTCACATACCACGAGAAAAGATTGGCTGCAAAGATCGTGAAGAGGTATGAAGGGGTACCGCAGGAGTCGCTGTCGCCGAATTCCAGTAAATCGGTAGAGCTAGCGAAAGCTGTGATACCGGATTTCCAAAATTCTTACGTGCCAAAGAGGTTAAAAGTTAACCCTTTCAAGCGCCAGAGATCGGACCTGGAGTTAAATCCCCCTCCCAAGCGGCATCAGAATACCTCTGGAGCGGGCAAACTAAGCTTTGCTGAGGTAACCAAGGACAGGATCCTTATTGGCGTCCTTGACCGATGCAAAGACCGTCTGGCCATCCCCAAGGACCGGTGGCGTTACGTGCGAAATTAACTCGGCAACATTCTTCTCAACGTTGCTCCGGAGTTTCCGGGTAGTTCGGCGCGAGTAACGGATGCGGGTTGGCACCAGGGTCAGATCAAATTACTCGCATGCGAGGATGCAAAAACCGTAGCACTGTATAAGGCAGCAGCTGCTAAACTGGGTGAAGTATACAAGGGCGCAAAGATAGAGGTCGTCGACTGGAAGGACATTCCAGCTCGTCCAAGGGCAAGGGCGTGGATTCCGGCCATCCCTGAAGAACCCGACAGAATTCTCGGGATGCTACGGCTAATGAATCCGTCCCTCTCAACGCATGACTGGAGTGTCAATCTGGTCGGGGATGCGGTGGGGCCCGACAGACAGGTGGTGTTCACCATGAATAAAGAGTCAATCGAGCCCCTCAAAAGGTGCAATGGCCTAGTACACTACAGCGTAGGCCAGATCGTTATCCACGTATATCGTGGTGATGCTCAGCGTGCTGCCTTCTCGGCTGCTCCGGGGGAACCGGAAAACGAATTACCAGAAGAGGAAGCGGAGGATTCCGATGCGGAAAGCCTGTTATCCGCCACGTCCCTTGCCGATAGTGCTGTGAACAACTCGGAGATGGAGGACAGCCTACAGGACGAGGAAGTCCTCGACGTCACTGTGGTAGCAGCCAACGCTGAGCGATTAACATCTAACGCTACAGGCAGCAGGACTCCAATGGTGATATTGCCGCTATCAGTCTAACGGTCGACAGCACCCGCCTGACGGTGGCGTCGGTCTATATGCCCTACGACGCCGAAGAACGCCCACCACAAACGGAGGTGAAAGACCTGGTGTCAAATTTCTGCACGGGTAATCTTATTATTGGAGCGGACGCTAATGCTCACCATGTCCAATGGGGGAGTTCCGATATCAATGCCAGGGGCGAGTCTCTGTTTGATTACCTCTTAACAACCAACCTGGTAATTTGCAACGTGGGTAATGAGCCTACTTTTATCACTAAGACCCGTAGGGAGGTCATAGACCTCACTATCTGTAGTGAAGGCGCTTATGGGTGGGTCAGAAAATGGCGGGTTCTGGAAGAACATTCATTCTCCGACCACCGTTACATAGAAATGGTTTTAGACTTTATTGTAGAACAACCAATCATTAAGCGCAATCCACGTAACACAAATTGGCAGTTACACAATGAAATATTAGTCAGAGACCTCCCAGTACTGCCCTCACAAGCCCCCTCATCAGTAGAGGAGCTGGAGGATCTTGTTACTACATTTACATCGGCGCTCTCAAATGCTCTAGGACAGGCTTGTCCAGTGCCAAAACCACGCGGTAAACACAGGCCACATTGGTGGTCCTACGATTTGGACTCGTTCCGCAAATCATGCCGGAAACAATTTAACAAGGCCAAGAGCCTCGGCTCTGAGCCTCATTGGCACGAATATAAAGCAAAACTTAGGGCCTACAAAAAAGCTCTGAGACAGGCGAAGAGAACTTCGTGGACAAATTTCTGTACTGGCGTCGAAAAGGTCGACTACACAGCGAGAATTAGACGAGTCCTCTCGAAAAGTCAAACAGCCATCAGCTATTTGCGAAGAACTGACGGATCCTGGACCAGCACGGAAGAGGAAACCCTTGAGCTGCTCTTGAATACACATTTTCCGGGGAATCTGCATGACGCACCACTAGTACCTGCAACAAACCTGGCAGTAAAAATACCCATCACTGAGGAAAGGGTAAGGTGGGCAGTTAAGAGCTTTGAACCGTATAAGGCTGCCGGGCCGGACGGGATTATCCCCGCGCAACTTATAAACACGTTGGAGACATCAGCTAAATGGCTGGTATTTCTCTTCACAGCCTGCCTGGCTCTCAACCACATTCCGTGCTCCTGGAGAAGCGCCACGGTAGTGTTTATCCCTAAGGCTGGGAAGGCATCCCACTACGAGCCAAAAGACTACAGACCGATCAGTCTCTCGTCCTTTGTACTCAAAACCTTTGAGAGGCTACTAAGCGACTACCTCTCAACGACTATTGATAGCAACCTAATCTCTAGCTATCAGCATGCATACACCAAGGGTAAATCAACAGAAACCGCTCTGCACAGCCTAGTATCTGTCATTGAGAAATCGCTGTGTGAAAAGGACTACTGTCTCGTGGCCTTCCTAGACATTGAGGGGGCTTTCAACAATATAAGCCCGGAGGCTATCAACTCCGCTCTAACTAATCTGGGCGTAGATAGACCTCTAACTGGTTTAATTGACCAACTTTTAAGGGGAAGGAAAATAGCTTCTTCACTTGGTACGGTTGAGTTATCACGCTATGTCACAAGGGGAACACCCCAGGGTGGTGTTCTTTCCCCGCTTTTATGGAACCTCACAGTCAACTCGTTGCTACGTGACACAAGCTGGGGGGCGGGAAGATAGTGGCATACGCAGACGATTTAGCTATTGCATTCAGAGGCAAGTTCCCACAAACTCTGTGTGACCTGATGCAACTAGCACTGCGAGAAGTTTCGACGTGGTCCTCTCGCTGCGGACTTAGTATCAACCCGGGGAAAGTGGAACTTGTCCTTTTCACCAACCGGTACAAAATACTGCCACTAAGCCTACCAGAACTAGATGGCACGCGCCTGGGCTTGTCGGATAAGGCCAAGTTTCTAGGCATAGTTCTGGACAGGAAACTTAATTGGAAGGAGAATGTTCTTCAGCGCCAGAAGAAAGCTTGCATCGCTCTTTACACATGCAAAAGAGCCATTGGTAAAAAATGGGGGCTCAGTCCTAGAGTATGCAGTTGGATCTACACGGCCATCATTCGTCCAATCATGCTATATGGAGTCGTCGTATGGTGGCCTGCGCTGAGCAAGGCAACATACCTGAATCTGTTGCGGAAAGTCCATAGATCCAATATGATCTGTATAAGCGGTGCGCTAAGGACAATGCCCAACGAAGCCCTCCAGGTCATTCTGGGCATTTTGCCACTTGATCTCCAGTTGGGGTGCGGGTACTATTGGACACTCCAGTATTCTGGAATCTTACAGCTTTCTCCCTCTAAGCACAGATCGTTGTGCGACCACTACAGTCGGTGATAGCTGTTTCAAAATAAACATTCCCAGCAGAGAAGACTGGGAGAGGACGGATTGGTGTCCCGAAACAAATAGTGGCACTTCCATATACACCGACGGCTCGAAGTTGGACGGCAGAGTTGGAGGAGGGGTTTATTCAAGGGATTTGGACCTTGAGCTCTCCTTCAGGTTACCTGATCATTGTAGCGTCTTCCAGGCGGAAGTCTCGGCAATCCTAGACGCCGCGGCCTGGTTAAGCAAACGTGTTATCGGAAAAGATATCGCTATTTTCAGCGATAGCCAAGCGGCCATCAAATCCCTTGGCTCATACACGTTCAACTCTGAACTGACGCTCAGCTGTCGTCGATCTCTTCAGGAGATGGCCCAACAGAACCGCGTAAACCTCATATGGGTCCCGGGACATAGGGACATTGAGGGAAACTGTAAGGCAGACGAGCTTGCCAGGCAGGGCACGACCAAGCAGGTTCTTCAGGATAAAGAGCGCTTAGGTATGCCGTTTGCCACATGCAAACTAATGCTGAAGGAGCACACACTCCGTCAAGCCAACGAAAGATGGCTGCAATCCCCAGGGTGTCGGATATCGAAACAAACCTATCCAAAATGGGATCTTAAAAGGTCTAGACGCATTTATGCCCTAACTAGGAGGGAAATCTGCATATTGATAGGGGTATTAACCGGTCACTGCCTCATTGGTAGGCATGCAGAAAGGCTAAGTGTGCCCTACCGACGATGCTGCAGGAGTTGCAAAGATGATGAGGAGGAGGAAACAGTGGAACACCTCATCTGCAACTGTCCGGCTTTAAGCGGCGTGAGAACGCGCTTTTTGGGAGTTCCGTTCCTGGATAGCCTAAGCCAGATCGCGGAACTGGACATAAAGGACTTAATGGCCTTCATAAAGTCATCTAAGTGGTTCGAGGAGGAGTAACGGTGTTGGTTTAGGAGTGTCAGTCCCGGGATTCTGCTATGTGGAAAATCCCAACAACTCAGGGATTTTCCATTTGGCTGGGTCCCGGGACTGACTTTCCTTGTGTTGGTGGTATCAAAATGGGCCTTTCAAAACTGGCCTAAGTGTGCCTCTGCGGCAGCCACTTGAACCTAACCTAATCTTTCATTGTTAGTCATAGCCCAATTTAAAGCTCTATAGGCTATGGCTAATTCCCTTTTCTTCCGATACGTTTTTCCTGCTCGAGTCTGCTTTTTCCGCTTTAGCGGTGGAGGAATTTTCGCTTCCTTTTTTGTCTTTTCAGATTGCTCCGCCGCCGATATTCTTCAATGGTTATCGGCTGCGGACCTTGTCTTATTACTGTTGAGGTTTGAGGAACCTCTTCAGTGGCTCTTGCTGATGTTTGGGGAGCCTCTTCAGTGGCTCTTGCAGGGTCCAGGTTATCGTTTTCGACTTCCAATGCAAACCTTTCCCATTTGTCGAAAATGGAGTCAAATTCCTCCTGAGAAATGTCTTGCATTGGGTTTTAGACAAAATTTTATTTTGAGAAACAAAAATCTATTTCGCGAAGAAAATATAAAGAAACTTATTTTCTACCCTAAGCAGATATAAATCTGCTACTTGTCCGGCGCCGGTATGACGCCGAAGAGTTCTAGGTTATATTATATACTTATTCTACTATCCGAGTGGCAGCCGTGTTTCATCCAAAATTTCAAATCCTTCTTAATATGCCTCCTTTCTTTGCAGCCATGTTTCATTCAAAATATCCGAATACTTCTTAATATGCCTTAATGCTTTGTATGATATCCTTCTTAATATGCCTTAATGCTTTGTATGATATCCTTCTTAATATGCCTTAATGCAAATCCTTTTTCAATAATATAGATTAACTTTGCAGCACTGCTGGATTCTCATCGGTCTGCTTCCTTTTGGCTAGCAGTCCGATGAATAGCACCCAGCAGGATCAAGCCAGTCTGCTTCTTTTTACTTAGCAGTCTGGGAGGATCGCCATAAAGTGTTTCCAATAATATTTTCTAAAATGCTTTAGTTTGTAGGCTCTGCCACAATGACGGCAGAACAATAATTGTTTTTTATTCAAATAAATTTCAGCTTAATTGTAGTGCTTCTTAACTCTAAAATTCTTACTTGCTAAATACATATTTACTTCTAAGCCTATGTACTGGCTGTGTAGCTCAGTGCAGTCAATAACATACATACAAGCATATACAGCTCGCAGCTACAAGTAATGCTGTTACATACGTACGCACACATGTACTAAGCGTGGAGCTACTAGCAATGCAGTCGCGCACATTCACACATATGTGGCTAGCGTATGTAAAGCGATATGAAACTCTATAGTTAGTGCCGCTTATATATTTGGGGCGCGTGAGAAAGTGAACGTAATTATGAATACGTTGACTGCGCAAAATGTTTACATTCCACAGCCAAACATTTAGAAGTCGGCGTGTGGCTTTGCTGTTGTAAGTGACATGCTCTGATATGCTACAATGAGTGGAGACTTTCTATTGCGTACGCAATGGAAAAGAATTCCAAATCAATTCTTTTGTGCGTTCACGCACATCTGTCAAATGACTTCAACTCTCCAAAAAATGTAAAAAAAAATCACAGTTTCCCGTGGTAATTGCCAAATTTCAACACTTGGGTTTGTGTCCCTTTGCGTTCGCACACAATTCACTGTGAGATAGTAAAATAAGCATTTCAAAGCATATTTAACACTTTCACTTAAGTTTAAATCGAGTAATATCAAAGATATTTTAGTTGTTTATCCACTTACGGATGATTTTTTTTTTGGAAAAGTGAAGTAATATAAACATATTACACAAAAGAAAATTGTTCACGCTCACCCACGTTCACGCTCAAAAATAAGTGTATATAGGGCTTTAGTGATCTATCCATTCCTACCGATGTACACGTTGGCGAGCGAAACATCCGTGAGGTCACAAAAAAGACTACAGCCCGCCTTATACCAGCTGGTAGAATAAAAAATATAGGGCCAAACTTCCCAGTTGAGGCCGCAGTCTTGGCCAACGAACGTGGCCTCATGCGCAACATCGATCCCTCAGACCCACAGATCGGTGATCTCAACGTGGAAATCAGACGGCTTGTTAACGAACACAAACAAGCCAAATGGGAGGAGCACCTTAGGTCTTGTAACCTCTCTACCGGTGTTGGGAAATTATGGTCCACAGTCAAGTCCCTGTCCAATCCTACGGGTCCGCCAAAGAATGTCGACATCACCTTTGGTGAAAAGACATTTTATGACTCTAAGAAATGTGCACAGGCTTTATGTAGACAATATGTCCCCCATCCTGCACAGGATAGGACAAGACGTGGAATCTCCAGGCGTGCGCATAAATACAAAAACTATGCCCCCGTTCCCATCACCGCTACAAGAGGCCATCAGAAAGGCCAAGAACTCAAAAGCCATCGGTCCAGATGGCATAGCCATGGGGCACCTTAAACACATCGGCGCAGTAGGAGTTAAGTACCTCACTGCCGTCTTCAATCTGTCCTTGACCACAGCTGTCATACCAGATAAATGGAAGCAGGCAACTGTGATCCCACTACTAAAGCCTGGCAAGCCAGCCAACGCTGGGGAGTCATGTCGTCCGATATCACTTCTCTCGCCAGTAGTAAAGACACTTGAGGCGGTCCTACTCCCGCTCTACACATCAAACTTGATGTTAGCCGAGCACCAACATGGCTTCAGGAAAGGTAGGAGCACAACATCTGCTCTAAATGTCATAAACACTCAGATAACTGACGGACTAAATCAAAATAGACCTAATGATAGGACGGTTGTAGTTGCACTTGATCTGAGTCAAGCTTTTGACACAGTTAATCATGGGCAGCTGGTGTCCGATCTGAAAGACTCGTCAGTCCCCCCATGTCTTAAGCGCTGGACCGCCAATTATCTCAGTGGTCGTCGGTCGTCTGTTGTGTTCAGGAACAAAAAATCTAAAGCCAGGAAGATCAAACAAGGGGAACCACCAGGTGGTGTCCTTTCCCCGTTATTGTTTAACTTCTATATTTCGAAGCTTCCTCCTCCACCAGAAGGAGTTACGATTGTTTCTTACGCAGATAATTGCACGATTTGGCAACAGGTACTTCCGTTGATGAGCTGTGCTCTAAAATAAATTTTTATCTCCCCTATCTTGTCGAGTTCTTCGCCGCTTGGAGCTTGACATTGTCGCCAACAAAGTCCTCGGTGACTTTATTCACGACGTGGACGGCGCAAGTTGGTATGGAATTAGAAATTTATGTAGGTGATCAAAAAATACCTACTGTCGCCTACCCAAAAATCTTAAGAGTGACTTTCGACACCATTCACACTTTCGCTGCCCATTAAGCTGCAATTGTCTCAAAATTACAGAGCCGCAACAAAATCCTCAAGTCACTAGCCGACAGCACTTGGGGTAAAGATAAAGGAACGTTGTTGGTAACGTACAAGGCAATTGGTCGGCCGATCCTGAACTATGCGTCGCCGATATGGTCGCCGGGGCTCGCAGACGTTCATTGGAGTCAGCTACGGGGTGCGTCCTTATAGCCCCAACTACATAAAACTTTATTTCGACTTTACCTCGGAATTTGACTTTGACAGATAAGTTCAATATACGTGTTTCAACGAAACATGGCAAATAGAAAACCTCAAAGTTGAAGCAAGGTTGAAATTTGGCAAACTCAAATTTTGCTTGCTTTGACAATCAGATGTTGACGACTTTGCTTGAATTTAAAAATAAAAATTTCGAGAAAATGATAATTAATTTTTTCTCTATTAAATTAAGAAATTTACCAAAACACTCTGAAAGTAAAGAAATAAATAACAAAAACAAATGTATAAAAGAGAAGCGGCGAAGCGTTCATTGTAGCATATCTCTGAAGTTGAGCGCAACGTTTTGAGGTTGCAAATGTCAGGCGAGGTTAACAAAGCTTTATGTAATTGACCCTTATGTCTGCCATACCTCATATATAAAAAAAATTGAAAGCAATAGACCCCAAAGACTCTCTGGATATGTTTAGGAAAATTAAAAAAAAAAACTTTAAGCCATACACTGCTTTAGAACTAAACGAAATTAAAATACCTATTATCCATAAGCACGTTCTTACAGATGCAAATATAGAAGAAAGTAGCATAGAAAGCACATCGGATGCTTCCAGTTAGGGAGCATAATGAAATTCTAAACAAGCAGTACCTACTGAATCATTTTAAACCGCAGCACCCCAATCCTCAACTGTTTGAGCTCACTCCGCCTCCTAGGACCATAAGGACGCATTTGCGTAACCATTTTGATGAGATCCGGCATTACATAACAACGCCGTTTGATCTAGAGGTGCACAGGCAGGCCTTGGAACATATCCATTAAACGTCAGTTGGTCATCAGGCCGCGCTCTGTCCGCTGAACACTGTCTTGCATGCCTCAACACCACGCATTTCTGAAGAGGAGCGTCATCTTCCTCGAGAGACAAGGGTCACTCTGGCTCAATTACGCTCTGGATATTGTAGCAGATTAAACTCCTACATATCCAGACTGAACCCTGATGTGCCGAATGTATGTCCGGCATGCGGCTCATCCCCCCATAATACCACCACTTATTCACTTGCTCTACGGAGCCCACTCTTCTAAGACCCATCTCCCTTTGGTCCAACCCTATTGAAACTGCTAGTTTCCTTGGACTCCCGCTAGAAGATATTGATGGCAATTTCGGCTAAGGAAAAATACGCTTTGGGCAGGACTACACCTCGTTACAACAACAACAACAACAGAGTTTAAGGTAAAGGTAACATACCGTAAAATTTTGTGGCATTAGATTTCACTCGAAGGACGGACTCGACGACTACACAATCGACGATATTCAAAAAAGAAAAACCTGGTAACATTCCACTCAAGCTTTGACTGTATCTCTCATAGCACACATAACCATCGCAACTGGACGACTAAACGAAGTGCTTATTTAGCTCATTTACATCTAAGTTTACGCACGTGTCATTAATTTTTTCCCAATGCCAATATCACGAATATGTTTCCACTTTTTCTTTGCCCCAACCGCTGTGCTGAATTTATTCTCATAATATTTGAGCTTTGCAACTTTTGGTGACTTCCCTCCTGCAACACTTAGGTTAGGTTAGGTTCAAGTGGCTGCCGCAGAGGCACACTTAGGCCAGTTTTGAAAGGCCCGTTGTGATACCACCAACACAAGGAAAGTCAGTCCCGGGACCCAGCCATATAGAAAATCCCTGAGATGTTGGGATTTTCCACATAGCAGAATCCCGGGACTGACGTTCCTATACCGACACCGTTACTCCTCCTCGAAACATTTAGATGACTTGATGAAGGCCATCAGGTCCTTTATGTCCAGCTCCGTGACCTGGCGTAGGCTAACCAGGAAGGGAACTCCCAAAAAGCGCATTCTCGCGCCACTTAAAGCCGGGCAGTTGCAGATGAGGTGCTCCACCGTTTCCTCCTCCTCATCATCCTTACAACTCCTACAGCATCGTCGGTAGGGCACACTTAGCCTTTCTGCATGCCTACCAATGAGGCAGTGACCGGTTAATACCCCTATCAATATGCAGATTTCCCTCCTAGTTAGGGCATAAATGCGTCTAGACCTTTTAAGATCCCATTTTGGATAGGTTTGTTTCGATATCCGACACCCTGGGGATTGCAGCCATCTTTCGTTGGCTTGACGGAGTGTGTGCTCCTTCAGCATTATTTTGCATGTGGCAAACGGTATACCTAAGCGCTCTTTATCCTGAAGAACCTGCTTGGCAAGCTCGTCTGCCTTACAGTTTCCCTCAATGTCCCTATGTCCCGGGACCCATATGAGTTTTACGCGGTTCTGTTGGGCCATCTCCTGAAGAGATCGACGACAGCTGAGCGTCAGTTCAGAGTTGAACGTGTATGAGCCAAGGGATTTGATGGCCGCTTGGCTATCGCTGAAAATAGCGATATCTTCTCCGATAACACGTTTGCTTAACCAGGCCCCGGCGTCCAGGATTGCCGAGACGTCCGCCTGGAAGACGCTACAATGATCAGGTAGTCTGAAGGAGAGCTCAAGGTCCAAATCCCTTGAATAAACCCCTCCTCCAACTCTGCCGTTCAACTTCGAGCCGTCGGTGTATATGGAAGTGCCACCATTTGTTTCGGGACACCAATCCGTCCTCTCCCAGTCTTCTCTGCTGGGAATGTTTATTTTGAAACAGCTATCCCCGACTGTAGTGGTCGCGAAACGATCTGTGCTTAGGGGGAGAAAGCTGTAAGATTCCAGAATACTGGAGTGGTCAATAGTACCCGCACCCCAACTGGAGGTTTCCCTTAGGCGCAGAGCTGATGCCGCCGCTGACCGAAACCCTTCCAGATCAAGTGGCAGAATGACCTGGAGGGCTTCGTTGGGCGTTGTCCTTAGCGCACCGCTTGTACAGATCATATTGGATCTATGGACTTTCCGCAACAGATTCAGGTATGTTGCCTTGCTCAGCGCAGGCCACAATACGACGACTCCATACAGCATGATTGGGCGAATGATGGCCGTGTAGATCCAACTGCATACTCTAGGGCTGAGCCCCCATTTTTTGCCAATGGCTCTTTTGCATGTGTAAAGAGCGATGCACGCTTTCTTCTGGCGCTGAAGAACATTCTAATTCCAATTCAATTTCCTGTCCAGAACTATGCCTAGAAAGTTGGCCTTATCCGACAAGCCCAGGCGCGTGCCATCTAGTTCTGGTAGGCTTAGTGGCGGTATTTTGTACCGGTTGGTGAAGAGGACAAGTTCCACTTTCCCCGGGCTGATACTAAGTCCGCAGCGAGAGGACCACGTCGAAACTTCTCGCAGTGCTACTTGCATCAGGTCATACAGAGTTTGTGGGAACTTGCCTCTGAATGCAATAGCTAAATCGTCTGCGTATGCCACTATCTTCCCGCCCCCCAGCTTGTGTCACGTAGCAACGAGTTTACTGTGAGGTTCCATAAAAGCGGGGAAAGAACACCACCCTGGGGCGTTCCCCTTGTGACATAGCGTGATAACTTAACGTACCAAGTGAAGAAGCTATTTTCCTTCCCCTTAAAAGTTGGTCAATTAAACCAGTTAGAGGTCTATCTACGCCCAGATTAGTTAGAGCGGAGTTGATAGCCTCCGGGCTTATATTGTTGAAAGCCGATTTCTCAATGACAGATACTAGGCTGTGCAGAGCAGTTTCTGTTGATTTACCCTTGGTGTATGCATGCTGATAGCTAGAGATAAGGTTGCTATCAATAGTCATTGAGAGGTAGTCGCTTAGTATCCTCTCAAAGGTTTTGAGTACAAAGGACGAGAGACTGATCGGTCTGTAGTCTTTTGACTCGTAGTGGGATGCCTTCCCAGCCTTAGGGATAAACACCACCGTGGCGCTTCTCTAGGAGCTCGGAATGTCGTTGGGAGCCAGGCAGGCTGTGAAGAGAAATACCAGCCATTTAGCTGATGTCTCCAACGTGTTTATAAGTTGCGCGGGGATAATCCCGTCCGGCCCGGCAGCCTTATACGGTTCAAAGCTCATAATTGCCCACCTAACCCTTTCCTCAGTGATGGGTATATTTACTGCCAGGTTTTTTACAGGTGCTAGTGGTGCGTCATGCAGATTCCCCGGAAAATGTGTATTCAAGAGCAGCTTCCTCTTCCGTGCTGGTCCAGGATCCGTCAGGTTTTCGCAAATAGCTGATGTTTGTTTGACCTTTCGAGAGGACTCGTCTAAGTCTCGCTGCGTTGTCGACCTTTTCGACGCCAGTGCAAAAATTTCTCTACGAGGTTCTCTTCGCCTGTCTCAGAGCTTTTTTGTAGGCCCTTAGTTTAGCTTTATATTCGTGCCAATGAGGCTCAGAGCCGAGGCTCTTGGCCTTGTTAAATTGTTTCCGGCATGATTTGCGGAGCGAGTCCAAATCGTAGGACCACCAATGTGGCATGTGTTTACCGCGTGGTTTTGGCACTGGACAAGCCTGTCCTAGAGCATTTGAGAGCGCCGATGTAAATGTAGTAACAAGATCCTCCAGCTCCTCTACTGATGAGGGGGCTTGTGAGGGCAGTACTGGTAGGTCTCTGTCTAATATTTCATTGTGTAACTGCCAATTAGTATTACGTGGATTGCGCTTCATGACTGGTTGTTCTACAATAAATTCTAAAGCCATTTCTATGTAACGGTGGTCGGAGAATGAATGTTCTTCCAGAACCGCCATTTTCTGACCCGCTCATAAGCGCCTTCACTACAGATAGTGAGGTCTATGACCTCCCTGCGGGTCTTAGTGATAAAAGTAGGCTCATTACCCACGTTGCAAATTACTAGGTTGGTGGTTAAGAGGAAATCAAACAGAGACTCGCCCCTGGTATTGATATCGGAGCTCCCCCATTGGACATGGTGAGCATTAGCGTCCGCTCCAATAATAAGATTACCACGTGCATTACGTTCAGAAATTTGACACCAGGTCTTTCACCTCCGTTTGTGGTGGGGGTTCTTCGGCGTCGTAGGGCATATAGACCGACGCCACCGTCAGGCGGGTGCTGTCGACCGTTAGACTGATAGCGGTAATATCACCATTGGTGTAGTTAGGTAGGAGAAAGGAGTTCAACTCAGACTTGACCAAAATACACGTTCTGACTTTACTCTCCTCGCTGGCTCGAATGAGCTTGAAGCCCTTAGTCCCCAATCCGCAGATTCTCGAGTTATTGACCCAGGGTTCTTGGATGAGGACCACATCCACGCCTTTTGAAAGACGACTACTTAAAGCAGCCGAGGCCACTTTAGATTTGTGCAGATTAATCTGAAGCACCACCAACATGAGAGCGCACAGACTTCCCTGCCGTCCCCATATCGTCGAGGTTTGCCCCATCCTGGAGGTTGCCTATCAACGACGAGTTGTTCCGATTAACTGCCCGATATGGCGTTGCGGGAGTCCTGCTGTCTGCAGCGTTAGCTGTTAATCGCTCAGCGTTGGATGCTACCTCGTCCTGTAGGCTGTCCTCCATCTCCGAGTTGTTCACAGCACTATCGCCAAGGGACGTGGCGGATAACATGCTTTCTCTTCTGGTAATTCGTTTTCCGGTTCCCCCGGAGCAGCCGAGAAGGCAGCGCGCTGAGCATCACCACGATATACGTGGCTAACGATCTGCCCTACGCTGTAGTGTACTAGGCCATTGCACCTTTTGAGGGGCTCGATTGACTTTTTATTCGTGGTGAACACCACCTGTCTGTCGGGCCCTACCGCATCCCCGACCAGATTGACACTCCAGTCATGCGTTGGGAGGGACGGATTCATTAGCCGTAGCATCCCGAGAATTCTCTCGGGTTCGTCAGGGATGGCCGGAATCCACGCCCTTGCCCTTGGACAAGCTGGAATGTCCTTCCAGTCGACGACCTCTATCTTTGCGCCGTTGTAGACTTCACCCAGTTTAGCAGGTGCTGCCTTTTACAGTGCTACGGTTTTTGCATCCTCGCTTGCGAGTAATTTAATCTGACCCTGGTGCCAACCCGCATCCGTTACTCGCGCCGAACTACCCGGAAACTCCGGAGCAACGTTGAGAAGAATGTTGCCGAGTTCATTTCGCACGTAACGCCACCGGTCCTTGGGGATGGCCAGACGGTCATTGCCTCGGTCAAGCACTCCTATAAGGATCCTGTCCTTGGTTACCTCAGCAAAGCATAGTTTGCCCGCTCCAGGGGTATTCTGATGCCGCTTGGGAGGGGATTTAACTCCAGGTCCGATCTCTGGGGCTTGAAAGGGTTAACTTTTAACCACTTTGGTATGTTAGCTCTACCGATTTACTGGAATTCGGCAATAGCGATTCCTGGGGTACCCCTTCATACCTCTTCAGGATCTTTGCAGCCAATCTTTTCTCGTGGTATGTGAAGCGGCGGGGAGATGTCTCCCGGGAGTGCGGACCCGTAGTTGCCATCGCGGTCGCTCCATTTGCCGAAATCTCAGTTGCAGCTTCCTTCAGACGTAAAGATACTGGTTTTCATATCAGCCATTGATGGGAGTTTAGCATCCGCCATTGTCCGCTTAGCTGCGTTGGCAACCGCACTGGTGCTAGCTCCCATCAAGTCAATCTTACTCGATAGAGGGTTGGTTGATCGGCTGGTAGTTGCCATCGCTGTCGATCCCCCCCTTGATTGTGGAACGGAGGTTATCCTCCGGCGTTGTTGTTGCTTTCTCGCTTGCTCCTCCATAGCCCTCCTATGCTGAGGTGTGAAATTTGGCGTTGTTTGTTTTTTAGGTTTTTCGTTTTTATTTACGTTATTTGAGTTCATCTTGCTCGTACGACCCATCGCCGGACAAGGCCAGCTTAGGGTCAAGGGAAGAGTAGGGGAAAATGTGTCGTCCGCCGCGGCAGAGCCCCGTACCGCGGTAAGGCCATGCTTACTCTCTGAGGCGACCCGGTATCAGAGAGGCTCCGTTCAAATACAGCCACGCTTTGCCTCCCGGCTGCAAACGTCCAATGGGCACGGTTTCGCATAACACCCCGGTTTGGGAGGGGAAGGTCTTTGTCGTCGCGCCAGAGAGGCTAGGCTGCTCTCGAAAGAAAGGAAGACTAGGTGGCAAACCTGCTTGAAATTTAAATATTTGGAACACGGTCGCAAATACCTTTCACTTGACACCCATACTAAACAGGGTTACAGGGTTACATTGAAAGTGACAGTCCTTGGCCGAGGTAAAACCCCGGGTGGTTCCACTGCGCAGAGATCCATGGCGATGTCCTGGGTTTTCTGCTCTGAGAAGTGACTGTACATAGGGAACCCATCACTAAGCTACCAACTGTCAGCCACCCAAAGTTATTAGGGGTGACACTGGATAATACTTTCTCATCTGCTGGTCATGTGTCTGCAATGGTCTCAAAGGTACGTGGTCGCAACAAGATCCTCAAGTCACTTGCCGGCAGTACTTGAGGAAAAGACAAAGAAACGTTGCTGACTACATATAAGGCCATTGGCCGACCAGTCTTTGACTATGCTGCACCCATATGGTCGCCTAGTGTACATAACACCAACTGGACGAAGTTACAAGTCTGCCAAAATACTGCCATCAGAACTGCTACGGGATGTCTCCTCATGTCTTCCGAGTCTCACCTCCATCAGGAGGCAAAACTGTTCAATGTAAAAGAGCACGCGGAAATGCTGAGCAGGCAATTCCTTCTGAATTGCCACAAGCCAGCACATCCAAACCGTCATCTTTTGGACACAGATCCGCCCCCGAGAGACATAAGGAAACATCTCCGTAAGTATTATGATGAGATCCGGCATCATATACCTTGCCGTTTGATCTGCAGAATCATAAGCGGGCTCTAACCGACATCCACACCGAGTCGGATTCTATCTGTGAATCCCGTTGTTAACAGTCCTCCACCGGTTATTGCTGAAGAAGAACGCACCTTACCAAGGGAGACAAGAGTCACCTTGGCACAGCTTAGGTCTGGATATAGTGTAAGGTTAAACTCCTACTTATTCAGACTGAATGATGCAATCTCAAACACATGCCCTGCATGTGATAGGACCCCCCATGATACTCTACATCTCTTCAATTGTTCATCTGAACCTACTCTTCTAACCCCTCTGTCCCTCTGGACAAACCCTGTTGAAACTGCACGTTTCCTTGGACTCCCCTTAGAAGAGCTTGATGAAGATCTTCGGAATGATCGTACACTCTAGACAGGGCAATGCATTGTTAACAACAACAACAACAACAACTTGACACCCATATAGGCATATCTTGCTAAATATTAAAAAAAATAGATAGGTGGCAACCCTTTGAACCGCCCCAAGTGGCAACCGCCATGTATATATGTGGCAACTCCGCCTTTGACTTGTAACAGCCCTGTTGCAGGGCAACACAAAAACAATTCAAATAATTAACCGTGGCCTGTTATAACAGAAGGAAACAAATTCTAATTCCGAGATTTCTGATTTTTAGCCACACGTTTGGCAGCCTTTTATCTTTCTAAAATACTAAAAGTTAATTATCATAAACGCAATAAATACTAAATTAAATACAAACGGTGGTCTCTTTATTTCACAAGGACTCAATTGAATACTTAACAATTGGTGATCCCGACGATTCCTTGCGATATATAATTGGAAAAATTTCTAACCAAAAAAGAACCACACACTTACTTGCAACGATGCTTCGCTCACCAGTTCGTGGTGGTGACCAAGACCAACATGGCCCAAAATCATCGAATCTCCTCGAACAACAACCACTACAACAATCAACGCAAGAACCAGCACAACAACCACTGCCATATTCAGGGCCACCGCCTGGTCCACAAAGCAATCCTCACAAGCAGTCAACAATAAGATGACAGGCCACTTTCAGGGTTACTCATATATGAATCCGCAATTGAGCAATGATGCACACGTCATGGCAATAACGCACTTTAAGTTACCTGAATTTTGGATCAACGACCCCGAAATATGGTTTATACATATTGAAGCACAGTTCAGGAATGACAACAGCAACTATCAGGCCGTCGTGGGTGCTCTGAAGCCTGAAGTTCTAAAGGAAGTTTCCGACATTCTCAGGGCACCGCCCATCCAAGATAAGTATTATCATTTAAAGACAAATCTTATAAAACGTTTTACCGATTCAATTGATCGCCAGTTGTATAAATTATTAACAGAACTCGAACTTGGAAATCGGAAGCCCAGCCAACTTCTCAGAGAGATGCGGACACTTGCAAGCAACAGAGCATCAGAGGAACTTCTTCGCAGCAGATGGTTGTCTTTACTGCCTGACATAGTGTGCAAGATTCTTAAAGCCGTACAAAACAAAAGCACACTAGACGAGCTAGCTTAAGCTACAGTGCCATGGAAAACCACACAAATTCGTGCGTAATGTCAACAAGTTTCCAAGATCAGCATGTAGAAGTGCAGGCCATGACAGCTGGAGGGCAGACCAAGCCATACTTCAATAGGGATTCTAATTGCTCCGTAGAGCGTAGGCTCAGCAATCTGGAAAAGGCCATTGAGACCATGGCACTTTCATTGACTGAAT
The DNA here is from genome assembly GCA_964058755.1 of Campiglossa producta. Taxonomy (NCBI): domain Eukaryota; kingdom Metazoa; phylum Arthropoda; class Insecta; order Diptera; family Tephritidae; genus Campiglossa; species Campiglossa producta. The sequence continues at coordinate 103,942,716 of CAXKVI010000001.1, read as the reverse complement.
TTTCTGGAAAGCTCAACAAGAACGGTGAGAGACGATCACGATCTAGAACACGAACTCCAGGTCCGTCAGGTCACTGTGTTTATCACAGCCAGTTTTGTAGTTACAAGCCACCAGCCGGTCAGGGAAACTATTGCGACATATCATCGGGTATGGTGAGACCTTTCATTCCCAAAAATTTGCGCCGCATAGCTTTTGATACCATCCACGGGCCTTCCCATCCAAGCGGTCGCACTGGATTGGTCTCGCAACTGTATACCTTGCCAGCGTTCAAAAATTCAGCGTCCAATCATTTAGCACCAAAAAACATTGACGTTCCAGATACCCGATTTAGCCATGTGCATCTCGATCTGATTGAGCTTCCAGTGGTTAACCAATTCAGGTACTGCCTCACTATAATTGATAGATTTTTTGGGTGGCCAGTCGCGATTCCTTTAAAGGACATGACGGCTCTTTCAGTGTGTAATGCGTTTTACTCAGGCTGGATAGCTCAGTTTGGCACACCACTCACTATTACCACAGACCAGGGTGCGCAGTTTGAATCGGCCCTTTCACATCTATGATGAAGTTGGTTGGAGCCAATCGTGTACGAACCACACCTTATCACCTGCAATCAAATGGCCTCGTCGAGAGATGGCATAGGGCTCTCAAAGCAGCGCTGATGTGTAATTCTCATGCTCCATGGCCGGAAATGCTTCCAACAGTCCTCCTTGGTCTGCGCACTTGTTTCAAAGAAGATTTGAACGCCTCACCTGCGGACCTGGTATACGGTACGTCGCTGCGTCTCCCTGGGGATTTTTCGTTACCGAAGACACTCCAGTCGACCCACCTACCTTTCTGCAAAAGTTTCGAGGACACATCAGAAGTTTGAGGCCTACTCCAACATCTCACCACACAAAATCAAAAATGTTCGTTCTTAAAGATTTGTACACCTGTTCGCATGTATTTCTCCGAATTGATGCAATCAAGAGACCATTGGAGCATCCCTACTTTGGGCCGCACAAAGTTGTAGAGCATTTAGATGACTACGTTTTTAAAATCAATGTTGACGGCGTTAAGTAGTATCCATAAGTCGACTCAAACCAGCCTATATTGCCAAACAAGATGAGCAGTTGGAACTGAATCGAAGTAGGCGATTCCTTAAAAAGCGGATAAACTGAAACACCAACAGCAGCCTCAAGGAGTTAATTTGCCACACCTATCTGCATCTCAGACTCCAGCAAACACAGACAAGCCTACAGGTGCGCGTTCCAAACTGGGCAAACGAGTTTCGTTCCCTTCGCAACCCACGAAGGTCTCTAGGGGGGGGAGTGGCTGTGGCAACTCCGCCTTCGGCTCGTAACAGCCCTGTTGCAGAGCAACACAAAAGCAATTCAAATAATTCTACCGTGACCTGTCATAACAGAAGGAAGCCAATTCTAATTCCGAGAACTGATTTTTAGCCACACGTTTGGCTGCCCTTTATCTTTCCAAAATACTAAAAGTTTCAGGGGCGTCTCCGAAATTTAAGGATGGGGGTACGGGGCTAGCGACCCCACGACCCTCTAAAGTTTTTATTGGTCGAATTTTCGATCACAAGCGATACTAGTTCATATAAATCGATGTCATAAATCCATCAGTGACGAGTTTCACACAGTCGAATTAGTTTTCAAAAATGCACCGCCATATTGGATCCACCATTTTGAATTTAAACAAACCGATATCGGATTCGTAATAAGACAACTCATAAACCCCCGAGTACCAAGTTTCAATAAAATCCAATTAGTTTTCAAAAAAATCACCGCCATTTTGGACCCGCCATTTTGAATTTAAAAAAAACTGACATCGGATTCATAATCAGCGATGTCATAGACCTTCTAGATGCGAAATATATCCAAAAAACCAATGCGCAATGAGATCAGTGTAGGCGTTTTAGTTGCACCGTTTTCTATTTCGAAACATATTTTCAGGAGTTAAACCCTTTCTACTGACCCAAAAAGGCTATTGAATTGCAGGAATATTCGCCAATGAAAACAAAATAACAACACACAAAAACCCAAATTTTTACAGCACTTAAACATGTTAAAATGAAATTAAAATTGCAAGTATCTCATTTTTTTTATAAAAACGAGTAGCGCGACCTCTAAAGCACCTTAAAAAAAAAAAAAATATAGCAGCCTCTTTTTTGTCATAATGAAAAATAATTGGGGGTAGCATTTTAGAATTTCCAAAAAGCCCATATTTGTGAACCACTCTAATACCCATATTGGCATATTCTGCTCAATATTTAAAAAAATTTAGATAGGTGGCAACCCTGTTAATCGCCGCCCACGAGTATAATCTTAGAATGAATCATACTATCTATAATGTCAAACTTTATCTAAATCGGTCGAGCGGTTCTCGACATATAGAGAAAAATAAATAAAATGCGGTTAGGTGGCAACCCTAGGTGGCAACCCTGCTTTAGATTTCCATATTTGCAATACGGTCGAAATACCCATATTGGCATATCTTGCTCAATATTTAAAAAAAAAGTAGACATTTGGCAACCCTATGAACCGCCCAACTGGCAACACCTACGCATATAATCTTAGAATGAATAATACTATCTATAATGCCAAATTTTATCCACATCAACATATTAATAAAAATAAATAAAATGCGGTTAGGTGGCAACCCTGCTTGAGATTTACGTATTTGGAATACGGTCGAAAATACCTTTCATTTGATACCCATATTGGCATATCTTGCTCTATACTTTAAAAAAAAATTGAGATAGGTGGCAACCCTGTGAGCCGCCCCAAGTGGCAACACCCACGTATTTAATCTTAGAATGAATCATACTATCTATAATGTCAAACTTTATCCAAATCGGTCTAGCGGTTCCCGAGATATAGAGAAAAATATATAAAATGCGGTTAGGTGGCAACCCTAGGTGGAAACCCTGTATGAGATTAATATATTTGGAATGCGGTCGAAAATACCTTTCATTTGATACCCATATTGGCATATCTTGCTCAATATTAAAAAAAAAAATATGGTTTGGTGGCAACCCTGTGAACCGCCCCAAGTGCCAACACCCACGCATATAATCTTAGAATGAATCATACTATCTATAATGCAAACTTTATCCAAATCGGTCGAGCTTGAGATTTACATATTTGGAATACGGTCGAAAGTACCTTTCATTTGATACCCATATTGGCATATCTTGCTCAATATTTAAAAAAAAATTGAGATAGGTGGCAACCCTGCGAACCACCCCAAGTGGCAACACCCACACATATAATCATAGAATTAATCATACCAAGGGGATTCATCAAACCTTATAAGCTTACGAAATGTATAAGTTTATACATTTATCAGCTCAGTTAGATGAGGGCCCTAGATAAATTTATGTGTACTTGATGGCAAACAAAAACTGTTTACTTCGAAATTCTGATTAAAACAGTAATTTTCGACCCATTTTCAGCATATTCTTCTATTTTTATCCAGTGTGCATTGAATGCATTAAAAAATTACATGTCGAACGTCGTCATTGCATTGGATAAATTTACACACCTTTTACACACCAAAATCGACGCGGAAGTTTATCAAATTTGTGTAAACTGCGCTCCATACAAGTTTTGACAGTTCATTTACACACTTGATAAATTTAAACGTTTACACGCTTTATAAGGTGTTTATAAGGTTTGATGAGTCCCCCTACTATCTATATTGCCAAATTTTATACACATCGGTCATGCGGTTCCCGAGATATCAATAAAAATAAATAAAATGCGATTAGGTGGCAAACCCTGCTTGAGATTTAAATATTTGGAATACGGTCGATAATACCTTTCATTTGATACCCATACAGGCATATCTTGCTCAATATTTAAAAAAAAAAAATTGAGATAGGTGGCAACCATGTGAACCGCCCCAAGTTGCAACACCCACGCACATAATCTTCGAATGAATCATACTATATATAATGTCAAACTTTATCCAAATCGGTTGAGCGGTTCCCGAGATATAGAGAAAAATATATAAAATGCGGTTAGGTGGGAACCCTGCTTGAGATTTACATATATGGAATACGGTCAAAAATACCTTTCATTTGATACCAATATTGGCATATCTTGCTCAATATTTAAAAAAAAAATTGAGATAAGTGGCAACCCTGTGAACTGCCCCAAGTGGCAACACCCACGCATATGATCTTAGAATGAATCATACTATCTATAATGCCAAATTTTATCCTAATCGGTTGAGCGGTTCCCGAGATATAAGAAAAACGCCTACGCCTGAAAGTCGGCTACAATTTCTATTTCCGTGCCATAACTTTCGTTTCATCGTTATCCATTTTCTCAAATTTTACTCTCAATCAAAACTTCATACCGCCGCCTAAGAAGTTAACTTCAAAAAGTCAGTACAATAAAGACACATGTGAAACAAATGTAAACAAAATAAAGTAAAAAACCTTTTCCCGATGGCATAACAATAAACGATAAGCTAAGTGAGCCAAACATTTTATTACCTAATAATTAATTGTTACTGAATATATCATTGAAATAGAATACTCCTACATTAACCCAAATGTATGAGCATTCTTTTAAAGAGAGGAGGTGTAGCATTACAGCTAAGCAAAACAAAATGTTCACACAAAATTAAGTAAAAAGTTCAATATACTTTTGGCAATAACTAGGCCAAAGTACTCAAATCAATTTAGCTTACGCTGCACTACTCCAGTAACATAAACTCGATTGAACCCATATACATACATGTGTGTATGCTTACCTAAGTACACACATTTATGTATGCATGCGCAACAACGTAGAATCATAAGCATGACTAACAACTTAGAAATGTAAGTTTGTAAATTAGAATACTCATAAGGTAGATTGTAAGCATATCAAAGACGGCGATGAGCTGAATAAAGCATTCCAATTTTAAGACTCAACCATTGCGTTTTTCTTTTGGAATCTTTGTGGGGCATTTTAATGCTCACATAAATGCGGCTAAAGAGCTAAGACATCTCCAAACATTACATGAGTCTCAAATTACTTATGGGACAAAAGGATCTCTCCGGTCGCTTAGCCAGATGGAGCTTAAAGCTACAGGCGTTTGACTTCAAGGTAGAGCACCGTGAGTAGGATGCATATGGGCGGTATAAGCGAGTTAGTAATGGCCACCCAAATTGATTTTGCTGTGCGTAAGAGACGGGGTGGTCTACAAGCGGGTGCTTCAGGACGGAACGGCCGTTTCAACGACTCTATATTGATTTTTGTGGACCATACCCGCGCTCGCGATCCGTGGTTTTGAACCACTTAACCAAATTCATTTTTTTTTTTTTCAAACCGATGAAACAGGCCACCGCGTAAGAGGTAGTCAAGTATCTCGAAAGCGGAGACATTGCACTCCGACAACGGGGGCAGTTCGTTTCGGACTCTTTTGTAGGGTTCCTGAAGATTAATGGCGTGGAGCATGTCAAGACAGCACACTATGCGCCACAGGCGAATGCGGCTGAGAGGGTCAATCGGTTGTTACTAGCCATCCTTCGTACGTATATTTGGAGCTCAGATCAGATCTGTTGGGACCAACACGTCTCGCTGGCAGCATTTGCATTGCGGAGCGCCGTTCATGAGGCCATGAAGATCGAGCGGTGTTTGGTCAAAATGGTGCAACACGGGAGTACATACGGAATCTTGCCGCGGATCGAGGCCCTGAGAGTTAGCTAGTTTCTTGTATTGCCGGTTTTACGAGAGCGGTACCAGTACTTGTGCTGTACCCATCGTGCCGAAACGACCCGGGCCGTTTACTTATATCGACCCGGCCAAGAGCAATACACTCGGGGTGACCCTGTCTGACATTTAGTCAGGGCTACACCTCGCTACAACAACAACAACAACAACAAGGACGTGGACGTTCTGCATAGGGGAGATCGCGCGTGGTTATTAGGACAGAAGTTGATCAAAAACCTTGACGAAGTTTATAAAAAGGGACAACAAATATACAACACCAGAGCTCGGCCAGTAAGATACCGGGAAGGCGAAATTGTATATCGACGGAACTTTAAGCTGAGCAATGCGGCGGAGGGATTTAACGACAAGCTCGCTCAAAAATAGCTTCTATCGATGATACTACCATCCAAAGAAAACGCACTCTACGAGCTCGAGGACTCGGCTGGACGCTCCGTGGGCATTTATCATTCCAAGGACCTCCGACGTTAAGAAAACGCAGTACCCGTGAATGACCGGTCTTTCGTTCGCCTAGCTAACCCGAGGGCAGCTGCAGTTGTAGTATATCAGAGCATGTCACTAACAACAACAAAGCCACACGCCGACTTCTAAATGTTTGGCTGTGGAATGTAAACATTTTGCGGAGTCAACATATTCATAATTACGTTCACTTTCTCACGAGCCCCAAATATAAGCGGCACTAGCTATAGAGTTTCATATCGCCTTACATACGCTAGCCGCAAGTGTGTGAATGTGCGCGACTGTATTACTAGCAACTCCACGCTTGGTACATGTGTGCGTACGTATGTAACGGCATTACTTGTAGCTGGAGCTGTATTTGTTTGTATGTATGTTACTGACTGCACTGAGCTACACAGCCAGCACATAGTCTTAGAAGTAAATATGTAATTAGCAAGTAAGAAGAAGCCGAAATTTAATTGAATAAATATAATTGTTATTCTGCCTTCATTGCGGCAGAGACCACAACTGTTTGTAATTTATTGAGAAGACCACTTTACAGTGCTCGCCCTGTTACGGCCATATTACGGTGACCCTGTGACACGCAAGTAAATACGCTATCTGGCAACCCAAGTTTCCGAACGCTTCCGTTCCACGTCAACAAATGACATGCCACGTCAGCAAAGGTTCAACTGTCAAAACAAACCGCAACAGCCGTGGCGAGTACCAGCAAACCCCAAGTGACTTAACTTAAAATAGCCTTTAACCGCCTAGGCGATTTCGGCGGTCCAACATGTTACGCCAGTCGGTTCTTTGTTGAGCCAACTGGCGCCAATTAGAGACACCGCGTGCTCGCAGGTCTGCCTCTACATGGTCCTGCCTTCGAAGTGGTGGTCACGTGTCCTAGACAGTCTTGATGCCAGAAGGTACTTCGTTTTACCTTCGTTTACCACCAAACCCATTTTTTCCGCTTCTTTTTCTAATTTGGAGTACGCAGAAGTGACGGCGCGGTTGTTGAGGCCAATGATGTCGATGTCGTCGGCATACGCCAACAGTTGTACGCTCTTGTTATATATTGTTCTAGCGCGGTTAAGTTCTGCTGCTTGTATTATTTTCTCCAGCATCAAATTAAAGAAATCGCACGATAGGGGCTCGTCCTGCCTGAAACCTCGTTTAGTTTCGAACGGCTCGGAGAGGTCCTTCCCGATCCTGACCAGCTCGGTGGTGTTGTTCAGCGTCATTTTGCACAGCCGTATAAGTTTTGCTGAGAAACCAAAATCAGACATAGCGGCATATAGGCAACTCCTTTTCGTTCTGTCGAAAGCGGCTTTAAAATCACCAAAGAGATGGTGTGTGTCGATCCTTTTGTCACGGGTTTTTTTCAAGATTTGGCGTATTGTAAAAATCTGGTTGATGGTAGATTTACCAGGTCTGAGGCCACACTGATAAGGTCCAATCAGTCGGTTTACATCAGGCTTCAGTCTTTCGTAGAATACGCTTGATAGGACCTTATATGCGGTACTTAAAAGGCTGATAACACGATAGTTGGCGCAGTTTACGGGATCACCCTTCTTATGGATTGGGCAGAGAACACTTAGATTCCAATCTTCAGGCATGCATTCATCCGACCATATTCTGTACAAGAGCTGGTGCATGCACCTTACCAGCTTTTCATTGCGTCTTTGCACTCTCTATCATCGTACCAGCTTTTTTCGCGTTTGCCGGAATCCAATTACTTCTTCCCACTGCTCGTGCACTCCGCTGGGTTGAATTGTGCTCTCAGAGAGCAGGTGCGTGAGTCGTTCTGCGAAATCATTGGCTGTCTGTTGTGACTGCAGCTTTTCGACGTCCAACTTTCCTTGCGTTTTTTGTGGTGCCTCTTTCATTGTACTTAGGCGAGTACGAATCTTGGCTTCTACCAAGTAGTGATCGAAGTCGATGTTTGGGTCCCGCATCGGACGTACGTCCATAAAGCTGGAAGCATGCCGTCCGTCTATCACAAAGTGATCGATCTGATTGCGTGTTTCCGATCTGGCGATAGCCATGTGGCTTTCGGCGAAGTCTCTTCATGTAGGCTGAACTTTCCGACAGTGGCGCCAAATACACCCTCTTTGCCCACCCTGGCGTTACAGTCGCCAAGCACGACTTTGATATCATGACGGGGGCAGCGCTCATAAGTTTCTTCTTCGGGCAGGCCATCAGCACCCGCCGCTTTATTGTTTTTTAGCCGTGATATAGCTATTCGCACCCCGTTATAGTCGGGTTGTGGAACTTCGATTCCACCGTCTTCGATTGTGGGGTCGGGTTCGTCCTCTTCTCTGGATTGTTGCTCTGTTCCTCCGTTTAGAAAGGCAGAGAAGTGATCCCTCCATAACCCTAGTACTCTCCGAACATCTGTCACCAGGTCGCCGTTGTCATTTTTACAGGAGTTTGCCCCGGGGTTAAAACCTTCCGTCATTCGTCGAATTCTTTGATAAAATTTTCGGGCGTTGCTTCTGCTGGCTAGCATTTCAAGCTCTTCGATTTCTCGCTTTTCCGCTTCCCTTTTCTTCGCCCGGAAAAGCCGTCACGCTTCCCTCTTCATCTTGCGGTAGTGTTCACACACGCTCCTCGTTGCATTCGCTTTTAACGTTGCCTTATAGGCGTTGTCCTTTCTTTTCATTGCGTCTTTGCACTCTCTATCATCGTACCAGCTTTTTTTCGCGTTTGCCGGAATCCAATTACTTCTTCCCACTGCTCGTGCACTCCGCTGGGTTGAATTGTGCTCTCAGAGAGCAGGTGCGTGAGTCGTTCTGCGAAATCATTGGCTGTCTGTTGTGACTGCAGCTTTTCGACGTCCAACTTTCCTTGCGTTTTTTGTGGTGCCTCTTTCATTGTACTTAGGCGAGTACGAACCTTGGCTTCTACCAAGTAGTGATCGAAGTCGATGTTTGGGCCCCGCATCGGACGTACGTCCATAAAGCTGGAAGCATGCCGTCCGTCTATCACAAAGTGATCGATCTGATTGCGTGTTTCCGATCTGGCGATAGCCATGTTGCTTTCGGCGAAGTCTCTTCATGTAGGCTGAACTTTCCGACAGTGGGGCCAAATACACCCTCTTTGCCCACCCTGGCGTTACAGTCGCCAAGCACGACTTTGATATCATGACGGGGGCAGCGCTCATAAGTTTCTTCTAATTTCGCGTAGAATGCATATTTTTCCACGTCGTCCTTGTCCTCGGTCGGTGCGTGCGCACAGATAAACGATATGGTGAAAAATCGTAGTTTTATTCGGATTGTGCCGAGACGGTCGTTCACGGCTGGGAAAGACACTACCTGTTTCACACCACAAAACCGACGCCGAATCTGCGTTCATTAGTGTGGCCGCTCCAGTAGACATTGCAGGTTTGGATGGTCTTATTACCTTGCCCCGTCCATCGCATTTCTTGTATAGCGGTGATGTCAGCTTTTGCCTGTTTGAGGACCCCAACTAGGCGGGCATCGTCACCTTCCCCTCTAAGGGTTCGGACATTCCTTATTTGCTTAATCATATTCCTAGTTCGTTTGCAGTGGTCGTTGTCTAAAGAGTGAGTTATCATATCCGAGGCCTGAATATTGGATCTCATTGGAAGTTTGTTTATGCTAAATTACTTGATTGGTTAAAAGAGAAGGGAAGAGTAAGAACAGTGTGAGATTTCGTTGCCAGGTGTGAGCTCTGCAAGTGCTCAAAAGCGCCAAATGCACCTTCAAGGCCGCCAATGTCAGATCGCTTCAGGCCAGGTATAGTAGGAGCGGTGCGAGATGTCGTTGCCAGGTGTGAGCCCTGCAAGTGCTCAAAAGCGCCAAATGCACCTTCAAGGCCGCCAATGTCAGATCGCTTCAGGACGGAACGGCCGTTTCACCGACTCTATATTGATTTTTGTGGACCATACCCGCGCTCGCGATCCGTGGTTTTGGACCACTTAACCAAATAAATTTTTTTTTTCAAACCGATGAAACAGGCCACCGAGTAAGAGGTAGTCAAGTATCTCGAAATCGAGATATTCCACGTTTTGTTGTACCGGAGACATTGCACTCCGACAACGGGAGGCAGTTCGTGTCGGACTCGTTTGTAGGGTTCCTGAGGATTAATGGCGTGGAGCATGTCAAGACAGCGCACTCTGCGCCACAGGCGAACGCGGCTGAGAGGGTCAATCGGTCGCTACCAGCCATCCTTCGTACGTACATTGCGAGCCCAGATCAGAGCTGTTGGGACCAACACGTCTCGCTGGCAGCATTTGCATTGCGGAGCGCCGTTCATGAACGGGCGGTGTTCGTTCAAACTATGGTGCAACACGGGAGTACATAGGGAATCTTGCAGCGGCTCGAGGCCCTGAGAGAATAGGACGTGGACGTCCTGCATAGGGGAGATCGCGCGTGGTTATTACGACGAAGTTGATGAAAAACCTTGACGAAGCTTATAAAAGGGACAACAAACATACAACACCAGAGCTCGGCCAGTAAGATACCGGGAGGCGAAATTGTATATCGACGGAACTTTAAGCTGAGCAATGCGGCGGAGGGATTTAACGACAAGCTCGCTCGAAAATATCTTCGATCGATGATACTGCCATCCAAAGAAAACGCACTCTACGAGCTCGGGGACTCGACTGGACACTCCGTGGGCATTTATCATGCTAAGGACCTCCGACGTTAAGATAACGCAGTACCCGTGAATGACCGGTCTTTCGATCGCCTAGCTAACCCGAGGGCACCTGCAGTGCTCGCTCTGTTATGGCCATATTACGGTGACCCTGTGACACGCAAATAAACTACGCGATCCGGCAACCCAAGTTTCCGAACACTTCTGTTCCACGTCAACAAACGACATGCCACGTCAGCAAAGGTTCAACTGTCAAAACAAACCGCGGCTAACATCGGACAATTTCAGCTTCCGGTCTTTCTTTCGATGACCGGCAGCCGTGGCGAGTACCAGAAAACCCCAAGTGAGAAAAACTAATTAAAGTGTGCTGCATCCAGAAGTGGATGCGAGTTTTAACAACTTTTTTTCCCGAACTCTAACGGAGAGTGCACGGGAAAGACATTCTCGGTAATATTTTTCCGGTAAATACCATTTTTATGGAGAACAGGGCGTAAAAACAGCAACTTGTGGTAAGTAGGACTGGGAAAGGGAAAATGGAAAAAGACTAGGGTGTAACAGCATTTCATTTGTAACTCCACGGAGACCTCGGTCCCAAAGGGAACCCTTAGCGGCCACCATAGCTATATAGCTTTGCCACGACGCCGCCGGCGTCATTGACCACAACCACCACTACTACCACCATATATGCGCTGCTGGGTGCACCGGCGTCATACCTGAGTGCCACAGTCAACACCGGTACAATCATTGCTACCCCTTAATAAAAGAGCACAGGAAGCGTAAGTCCGCCAGTTAGCAATTTTGAAACCACTACTACTATTACCACGCACCTCGCACTGGGGCACGAATGTACTCTTAATACGGTCATCCACTAAGCGACCGCTATCGCTACCGGCAAGGCCAGTTGCGGCACTAACATAAGCATCTAAAAGCGACTACGATTGCCATCGTCACCACTGACCATATCGCCACCACAGTGCATAAGCATCACCCAGTTTGACCATCAATCATCGCCACCATCATCAGTTAACATCTTCGGAGCAGCTTCATCATCATTTATTGGCGCTTAACCGCCTAAGCGATTTTGGCCGTTTCGTATCAAAGCACGCCAGTCATTCCTTTTTAGCGATAACCGACGCCAATTGGAAACCCCAAGGGAGTTCAAGTCATCCTCCACCTGTTGTTTCCATCTCAGTCGAGGCCTCCCCCTTCCTCTGCTGCCGAATTCAGGCGACGATAGGAAAACCTTCTGTGCTGGAGCTTCTTTGTCCATTCGCATAACATGGCCCAGCCAGCGGAGTCTTTGGGCTTTAATTCGCTGGACTATGGTCAGATCTGCGTAGAGCTCGTACAGCTCATCGTTAAATTTCCTTCGATACTCGCCGTTGGCATCACGGGAAGGACCATAAATCTTCTGGAGAACTTTTCTCTCAAATACTCCAAGGGCCATCTCATCTTCTCTTGACATTATCCATGAATCTGAGCCATACATCAGGACAGGTATGATGAGAGACTTATAGAGCGTGATCTTTGTTCTTCGAGAGAGGACTTTACTTCTCAATTGCCTACTCAGTCCAAAGTAGCACTTGTTGGCAAGAGTGATTCTCCGTTGGATTTCTAGACTGATATTATTTTCGGTGTTAATGCTGGTTCCCAAATAGACGAAATCTCTCACCGTTTCAAACTTGTAGCCATCAACGGTGACTTGGCTGCCAAGGCGCAGGTGCGCCGATTCTTTCTTTGTTGACAGTAGGTACTTCGTCTTGTCCTCGTTCACCGCAAGACCCACTTTTTTCGCTTCTTTATCCAGCCCAGAGAAGGCAGCACTTACGGCGCGGTTGTTAAGGCCAATGATATCAATATCATCGGCATACGCCAGCAATTGTACGCTCTTGTAGAAGATTGTGCCATTGCGGTTTAGCTCTGCTGCTCGAATTATCTTCTCCAGCATCAGGTTGAAGAAATCACACGAAAGGGAGTCGCCCTGTCTGAAGCCTCGTTTGGTTTCAAATGGCTCAGAGAGGTCCTTCCCGATTCTGACGAAGCTGTTGGTATTGCTCAGCGTCATTTGGCAAAGCCGTATAAGCTTTGCAGGGAAGTCAAACTCAGACATGGCGGTATACAGGCAACTCCTTTTTGCGCTGTCAAAAGCGGCTTTAAAATCGACAAAGAGGTGGTGTGTATCGATCCTTTTATCATGGGTCTTCTCCAGGATTTGGCGTATCGTGAAAATCTGGTCGATGGTAGACTTACCAGGTCTAAAGCCACACTGATAAGGTCCAATCAGTTTGTCCACGATGGGCTTCAGTCTTTCACACAATACGCTAGAAAGAACCTTATATGCGATATTAAGAAGACTGATTCCGCGGTAGTTGGTGGGGTTAGCGGGATCGCCTTTCTTGTGGATTGGGCAGAGCACACTTAAATTCCAATCTGGAGGCATGCACTCGTCTGACCATATTCTGCATAAGAGCTGATGCATGCTTTTTACCAGCTCTTCGCCTCCGTGTTTGAACAGCTCGGCGGGTAGTCCGTCTTTTCCAGGGGCTTTGTTGTTTTTGAGCCGGGATATAGCTATCCTCACTTCTTCATAGTCAGGTGGTGGGACGACCTTTCCATCGTCAGGGATTGGGGTATCGGGTTCAACGTCTCCCTCGCAGTTTAGCAGTGAGGAGAAGTGCTCCCTCCATAATTTAAGTACACTCTGGACGTCGGTTACCAGGTCGCCATTATTGTCCTTACAGGAACTTGCCCCGGTCTTTAAACCTTCCGTCATCCGCCGGATCTTTTCAAAGAATTTTCGGGCATCGTTCCTGTCAGCCAGCGTCTCAAGCTCCTCACACTCACGCCTTTCGGCCTCACTTTTCTTTTTTCTGAAAAGGCGTCTCTCTTCCTTATTTGCCTCACGATATTGTTGCCATACACTGCGGGTTGCGCCCGTTGGCAACGTCTCCTTGTAGGCAGCGTCCTTTTTTTTCGAGGCAGTTTTGCATTCCTCATCGTACCAGTTGTTCTTGCGGGCTCGCTGGAACCCTATAGTGGCCTCAGCGGCGGTACGCAATGAGTGAGAGATATGCTCCCATTGCTCGGTTACATCGTTAGGTCGAGGATTGCCCTCTGCTAGCAGGTGTGAGAGTCGAGTTGTGAAATTATCCGCTGTCTGTGTCATGCGCAACTTCTCGACGTCAAACTTTCCTTCCGTTGCTGTGCGCACTTTCTTCGTTGCACAGAGGCGTGTGCGTATCTTGGCTGCGACAAGATAATGGTCAGAGTCAATATTGGGACCACGCAGTGTACGCACGTCCAGAACGGTGGAGGTATGTCTGCCGTCAATCAAGACATGATCAATCTGGTTTCTAGTTCTTTGATCAGGGGACAGCCATGTGGCTTGGTGTATTCGCTTATGCTGGAACCTGGTACTACTGATGACCATATTGTGAGCAGCGGCGAAGTCAATCAACCTTGTGCCGTTGGGGGATGTTATATCGTGGAGACTGAATTTTCCAACTGTGGGACCAAAGACTCCTTCCTTGCCCACCTTGGCATTAAAGTCGCCGAGCACGATTTTGATATCATGCTGGGGGCAGCGATCATAAGTCTGTTCAAGTTTATCGTAGAAGGAGTCCTTCTCTGCGTCGTTCGTCTCCTCAGTCGGCGCATAGGCGCAGATAAATGTTATGTTGAAAAACCTCGCCTTGATGCGGATCGCAGCGAGACGCTCGTCCACAGGAGTGAACGCTAATACTTGGCGGCGAAGTCTCTTTCCTACCACGAATCCTACACCACGCGCTTTGCCGCGTGTCTGGCCACTGTAGTATACGTCACAAGGACCGATGGTCGTCTTTCCTTGCCCCGTCCATCGCATTTCCTGCAGGGCGGTGATGTCGGCCTTTGCGCCTACGAGGACATCAACCAGTCGGGCAGCGGTACCGTCCCTTGAAAGGGTCCGGACATTCCCGGTACATGCCCTAATATCCAAATCGTTATGCCTTATTCGTTTTGCCGGGTCGTCATTTGTTTTCATTGGAATTAAGTTTTTTACCTGGCGGGTCCCAAACCCAGCGCACAACCCGTTTCGGGGTTTTGGAAAATATTTACACATTTATATAGCGAGCCGCTTGCTTCAAGACAGACGCCCACTTGCAGCCGCACCTCATGGTGAACAGACGCTACGCAAAAACCTCGGTGAGCCCTTAAACCAAGTATGTCAGAGTGGCCCCACCGGGGCTCCCTCTCTTTCTGCCGCGAGCCTAGATAGCTCCCGTTGCCCAGAGTGCACGAACGAGGACGCAAGAGTCGGGATTGAGCAAGGTCACTTGGCAACCACACTCCATTACACTCCAGCTTGCAGTCACGTTTTATAAAATAAGTGTAGTGGGTAGATTATTGTAGTGTCGTGTTGGCTAACTGAGCCTTAATGACCGAAGCGGTCGCAGCAACCCTGCGGCAGCCCATTTCACCACACTTCACACCCACATCTACACAGTTACACTTGCACCAACTGTCAACACAATACACACCCACACATAATAAACAAATCACAATTGTTCAACTTTTGTACCCGCAAAATAAAGCGCCAAACTTTTTAATTTAAATTTAAACTAAAGTCTACTTCTTTTTATTTATTCTAAATTGAGTGATCGAGTGAAAAGATGAGAGAAGTGCAGTGAAGTGCCAAGAAGTATATATGGTCCATCTCGCCTAAGTGAATAGCACCTATGGACAGTGAAAAAAACCAAAAAAAAAAAATTAAAAAACTAAAAATTTGAAGTCCACAATAAAAAAAGACGCAATACATATGGACAGTGGAAAAAATATAAAAGTGAACAAATAAATCAATATAAAGAGACAATATACAGTCTACAAGAAATAAGTTGAAAAAATATCTATTTACAAAAACAAAACGTGCACAAGTAAAACCCAACATTAGGGTGACAAAAAAACACAAATTTTAAAAACAAAGAAAATAAAATATAGGAGTTAAACTAAATAAATTAACATCATCGGGCGCGCCGGTCAAAAAACTGCAACAAAACCATAAAACAAGAAAAAAACCCTACAGTCCATTAAAACAAAACCGGGCGCGGAAAAAATATGACACTATCTATTAAAAATTGTTAATTACACATACAAAAGGAAAAAGCGAGGGAAGGAATTACAAAAACAACAACATTAAATATATATAATCAAACAAGGATAAGTAAATTCCCGCCTTAACCCTTGCAAAAAAGGGGTGAGTTGCCAATTATTAAGACGTTCATTTGGTATTTCTACGGATTTTTTCCATAAATTCGTATTACCCAAAATCGAACTGATACACATAAAAATATATACATACATACATATATTAAAATATTTAATATTGCAAAAAAATTTCTATAGAATACGGAATTTTTAAAAAAAGTAACGTACTTACTAAAATAAAAAATCTCACCGCGGACATACTGCTTATTTTTCGTGTTGTCAAGCACAAAATAAATACTTATTACAAAAACAAATATAGGATTCAAGTCTTACTTGCAAATTTATCCGGCAATACCCCCTTTAGCTTGCATTCCCTTGCGCACATAAGTCAAGAAAAGGCAGGATTCCACTGACAAAGTAAGCAGTAGAAAGAATAAAGAAAAGTAAACAAAAATATTTATAGTGTTAGCGAAGCTATTTTCTGTTCTCCTAGTTAAAGTACTACGATTACATATCAACAAAACATATACGGACACAGAAATTAGAGAAAAAGCTATAGTCCAGCATCCCAAAAGAAAAAAAAAAAAAAAAATATAAACAACAAAGCTCCTTGCACTTAATTGCATTGAAACTATCTTTGTATCTACTTATAGGCAAAAAGTCACCCCCGCTAACTTATAAACATTCAAACATAGTGTATCAATACAAGTGTGAACTGTAGCTTTGACAGAAATGTCAAAACACACTTCCACGTCAAATCACAAATGTCAAAACACACATCCATGTCAAGAATCTGGGTTGCTATTGTTGTTTTCGTTGCGATCGAGTTGTGTGCAGCACCGAATATCAATGAAACAGGGTTCTTGTTTGCACAAAAGTGTTGCTGTGTTGCACAACTTTTTCACTCCAGTTTCTAGGGCAACTTTTAAGCGAATCTTTCAGTTTATACTTTATATCAAAGAAGAAAAAGACACAAAATAAAAAACTTAAAACTAGAAAATTTTATTTATTATTCAGAAAAATTTTGAGGTAAGCATCTTCGAAATGAGAAATTAGACAGAAAATGAAATTAGACAGAAATGGTAAATATTTTTTTTGGAAACATGTATATACGATGTTTGTAGATAGATTTATTATCAGATACGTATCTTAGCACAAAGAAGGCTTCAAACCCCAAAATTTGGTATTTGTTTCCTTTAGGGGTCAACTCCTAATAAATTAGCTAGAATTATGGAAGATAGCTCAAAATACGGGGTTTGGCCTCAGGATCATGAATCCGGAAGCGCCTCTTTAATATTTTGCTTCTCTGAAGAAAACCCGCCCCAATTTTGGTACCGGACCCGGGTCAATTTTCGGTTTTTTGACCATAACTTTCCACAGACACAAAAAAATTAAAAAGCGCTTCCGGATTCGTGATCCTCAGGCCAAAAACCGTATTTGAGCTATCTTCCATAATTCTAGCTAATTTATTAGGAGTTGACCCCTAAAGGAAACAAATACCAAATTTTGGGGTTTGAAGCTAATTATTAGCAGTTGTTTGTTATTTGTTTAATAGAAAATAGTGAGCAGACTCGAAAGAGTTATTCTAACTAATAATTTTATATGATTCGCTGTTATTTATGTTAAAAAAAAAATCAAATTTCTAAGTTTTAGCGAACTACTTTTTTATGCAACCTACTACTAATTTTTTATACCAAATCGAATGCAACTCGGCGCAAAATGATGCTCTTTTTCCAAAAAAACAACTCTGATGAACAGGTGTTATACTATGTACACACTAGCGTGTTTTCGAGCTCATTCTGGTTTTCGAGGCAAAACATGCTGAAAACCGATGTTTTCGCCATACAAAATTTTCAACCGAAAACCTGCGAAAACATCATGTTTTATCCCAAAACATCACCGAAAACCTTTCACAATCAGTGTCGGCTCTAAATTTTATCGGTAATAATCGAAAAACATACTGTCACATATCTGATATGTCAAATGTTTTCATTTTGAATTTCGTCGCCCGAATTTATAAAAATCAAAATGAAAATGTTTGTGCTATAAAGTAAATTTGATATAAGTACGCTGACAGTAAAACTTAAAATAAGTACATAAAATATAAACTGCAAAGTCTCGACACAAAAATTGCAAAAACTAAAGCTGCAGTTCCTTGCCATCAATTGAAATATAATATAAAAACAAATATTTTAAACAATAACTCACATTTGTACGTTCACAAAATTTTAATTATTTTTTCTCACAAATCTTAGATCATGTTCACACTGAAGCGAAAACACCTTGTTTTCGCGTAAAACATCCACATAAAACAGGTGCGTTCATACCTGCTATTCTTGTTTTCATTTGACAGTAATCAGCTGTTCTAGAAATTGTGATTTGTGAGAAAAAATAATTAAAATTTTGTGAACGTACATATTATATTTTATGTACTTATTTTAAGTTTTACTGTCAGCGTACTTATTTCAAATTTACTTTATAGCACAAACATTTTCATTTTGATTTTTTATAAATTCGGGCGACGAAATTCAAAATGAAAACATTTGACATATCAGATATGTGACAGTATGTTTTTCGATTATTACCGATAAAATTTAGAGCCGACACTGATTGTGAAAGGTTTTCGTTGATGTTTTGGGATAAAACATGATGTTTTCGCAGGTTTTCGGTTGAAAATTTTGTATGGCGAAAACATCCGTTTTCAGCATGTTTTGCCTCGAAAACCAGAATGAGCTCGAAAACACGCTAGTGTGTACATAGTATTAAACTCATTTTGGAATTTTGACGTCTATGCAGAAGAGTTTACACTTGTATTGATACACTATGATAATCACTGATTACTTATCGAAACAGTTGCGCTTCGAAACGCGCCCAATGATGCGTTCCAAGGTATTTCTTTTTCTTATTTGCGTGATTATTTGTTGTTCATTCATTGTGTATTACCAATATGCGAAAGAAGCTCCTACTATAAAAGTTCATTTGAATAACAATAAGTATAAGACGAAGATACAGTAATTATATGACTAAATTAAAAAGTTCGATTTCTAGATATGCAGCTTTCAACATTGTCTTGGTGGTTTGTGGGCAAAGATTGCAAGAGTCACTAGTTGCTATCAAATCAATTCTACTTTTTAGCCATTTGCCAAAGGGAAAAATACATTTCTGGATATTTACTGAAACTGATTTAATGGCTGAGTCTGCAGAAAGTTTAAATAAGTTTCGCAACTCTATACACTTTGGATTTACTATTTTGCCTTTGTCGTTTCCAAAAGCCACTCGAACGGATTGGAAGCATCTTTTCAAACCGTGCGCAGCTCAGCGTCTTTTTTTACCGGTAAATATATCTGTTACTACACCTTTTGGTATTAGTTTCTTTTAGGGGTCAACTGCGAATATATTAGCTAAAATTATGGGAGATAGCTCAAAAGACGGGGTTTGGCCTCAGGATCACGAATCCGGAAGCGCTTTTGGTATTAGTTTCCTTTAGGGGTCAACTGCTAATAAATTAGCTAAAATTATGGGAGATAGCTCAAACGACGGGGTTTGGCCTAAGGATCACGAATCGGGAAGCGCTTTTGGTATTAGTTTCCTTTAGGGGTCAACTGCTAATAAATTAGCTAAAATTATGGGAGATAGCTCAAAAGACGGGGTTTGGCCTCAGGATCACGAATCCGGAAGCGCTTTTTTAATTTTTTGTTTTAGTGAAAAGTCAAAAAACCGAAAAATGACGCGAGTCCGATACCAAAATTGGGGCGGAATCCATGGTATTTATGTGCGAAACACCTTTCTGAGTTGGCGGCCTTCGGACCCGTCTTTTGAGCTATCTCCCATATTTTTAGCTAATTTATTAGCAGTTGACCCCTAAAGGAAACAAATACCAAATATAACCCTGGGCTACGTCATCCCACGTCCGGGTGGTTGCCTGAACCGTGGCAACGTATCACGGTACGCACTTTTGAACGTTTTTAGGTACAGCCTAATAAAATTACAACAACCACATGAAAACTTGCAACTTTGATTGCCATATCTCTTCAGAGAAGCAAAATATTAAAAAAGCGTTTCCGTATTCGTGATCCTAAGGCCAAACCAAGTCTTTTGAGCTATCTCCCATAATTTTATCTAATTTATTAGCAGTTGACCCATAAAGAGAACAAATACCGTTGTCAACTGCTAATAAATTAGCTAAAATTATAGGAGAGGGCTCAAAAGACGGGGTTTGTCCTCAGGATCAAGAATCCGGAAGCGGTTTTTTAATTTTTTGCTTCTGTGAAGAGATATTTGCAATCAAAGTTGCAAGTTTTCATGTGGTTGTTGTAATCACATTAGGCCGTCCCTAAAAACCACGCAGTCGTGGCGGTACCCACGGTTATATGACACGTCCGGACTTGGCATGGCGTAGCCCAGAGTTATAGTTTATAAGCGAGGCCAAAGGCCGCCAACTCAGTAAGGTGTTCTGCACACAAATGCTATGGATCCCGCCCCAATTTTGGTACAGACCCGGGTAATTTTTCGGTTTTTTGACCATAACTTTTCACTAAAACAAAAAATTAAAAAACCGCTTCCAGATTCATGATGCTGAGGCCAAAGCACGTCTTTCGAGGCTTCCCAAAATTTTAGCTAATTTATTAGCAGTTGACACCTAAAGTAGACAATTGAAGACATGCATGGATGAAGGGGGTATGTCGCATTTTGAGTGAAACGAGAAAATCGGCTTTAAAGTTTTGCTTAAAAATTTGAGGTTTTTTCGAGTCTTTATAGAAAAAACTGACAAAAAAATTATGCAAAACCATGTTGTTGTTGTTGTTGTTGTTGTTGTTGTTGTTGTTGTTGTTGTTGTTGTTGTTGTTGTTGTTAACAATGCATTGCCCTGTCTAGAGTGTATGATCATTCCGAAGATCTTCATCAAGCTCTTCTAAGGGGAGTCCAAGGAAACGTGCAGTTTCAACAGGGTTTGTCCAGAGGGACAGAGGGGTTAGAAGAGTAGGTTCAGATGAACAATTGAAGAGATGTAGAGTATCATGGGGGTTCTACCACATGCAGGGCATGTATTTAAGATTGTATCATTAAGTCTGGATAAGTAGGAGTTTAATCTTACACTATATCCAGACCTAAGCTGTGCCAAGGTCACTCTTGTCTCCCTTGGTAAGGTGCGTTCTTCTTCAGCAATATCCGGTGGAGGACTGTTCAGAACGGGATTCACAGATAGAGATCCGACAAAAGTGTCTACCGACTCGGTGTGGATGTCGGTTAGAGCCCGCTTATGATTCTGCAGATCAAACGGCAAGGTAATATGATGCCGGATCTCATCATAGTGCTTACGGAGATGTCTCCTTATGTCTCTCGGGGGCGGATCTATGTCCAAAAGATGACGGTTTGGATGTGCTGGCTTGTGGCAGTTCAGAAGGAATTGCCTGCTCAGCATTTCCGCATGCTCTTTTACATTGAGCAGTTTTGCCTCCTGATGGAGGTGAGACTCGGAAGACATGAGGATACATCCCGTAGCAGTTCTGATGGCAGTATTTTGGCAGACTTGTAACTTCGTCCAGTTGGTGTTATGTACATTAGGCGACCATATGGGCGCAGCATAGTCAAAGACTGGTCGGCCAATGGCCTTATATCGCCGTGCCATACGAAAACTAACACCAAAAATTTTGTGTCTGAAGAAAACTAACACTTTTATTTTGTGTCTGACGAAAACTAACACTTTCAATTTGTGTCTGACGAAAACTAACACTTTTATTTTGTGTCTGACGAAAACTAACACTTTCAGGTTTTCTCTGAAGAAAATGTACTAGCCAAAAGTGTTAGTTTTCGTCAGACAGAAAATAAAAGTGTTAGTTTTCGTCAGACACAAATTAAAAGTGTTATTTTTCGTCAGACACAAAATAAAAGTGTTAGTCTTCTTACAGAATTTGAAAAGTGTTAGTTTTCGTAAAAAATTTTAAAAGTGTTAGTTTTCGTATGGCACGTCGATATGTAGTCAGCAACGTTTCTTTGTCTTTTCCCCAAGTACTGCCGGCAAGTGACTTGAGGATCTTGTTGCGACCACGTACCTTTGAGACCATTGCAGACACATGACCAGCAAATGAGAAAGTATTATCCAGTGTCATCCCTAATAACTTTGGGTGGCTGACAGTTGGTAGCTTAGTGCCATCAACGAAAATGTCTAATTCATTTCTCACCTGCTGCGTCCATGTCATAAAAACCGTCGCCGTTGATTTTGTCGGAGATATTGTCAGATCTCGCTCAGTGAAAAACCTGGAAAGGTCGCAGAGGTAACCATTGATTCTCGTACAGAGTTCATCAGTATAGGGGCCCTTCCCCGTCGCCATTATTGTACAGTCGTCGGCATATGAAACGACGGAGACGCCCTCTGGTGGTGGGGGCATCTTCGATAGATAGAAATTAAACAGTGTCGGGGATAGGACACCACCCTGTGGCACCCCCTGTCTAATACGTCTAGGTTTTGATTTTGCGTTTCTAAAGTTAACCGACGCCTGCCGTCCACTCAAATAATTAGCGGTCCATCTCTTTAAACCATCAGGTATCTGTGTCTCAAACAGATCTTGTATGAGAGTGGCATGGTTGACTGTGTCAAAAGCTTTCGACAGATCAAGTGCCACTAACACAGTCCTGTGATTTGGTTGGCTTTGATTTAGGCCGCTATTTATTTGAGTTGTAATGGCATTGAGTGCGGTGGTGGTGCTGTGCAGCTTACGGAAGCCATGTTGATGACTAGCCAGGTGCAGATTTGCAGTATAATACGGGAGCAAAATGGACTCTAGCGTCTTCACTACCGGTGACAAAAGTGATATAGGACGATATGACTCGCCTATGTTTGCCGGTTTTCTAGGTTTTAGTAATGGAACCACTCTCGCCTTTTTCCATATTTCAGGAATGACGAAAGTGTTCAGTGAAAGACTGAATAGAGCCGCTAAGTATTTGTGTCCCTCCTGGCCTAGATGTTTCAGCATCTTCATGGCAAGCCGTCGGGGCCGATGGATTTTGAGGGCTTAGCCTGTCTGATGGCTTCCTTGACCTCTGAGGCAGTGATGACAATGGGCGTATTTTGGTTTTTGTTGGGTCATATTTGTGTAAATAATCTTCTTAATGTTAATGGGGTAAACTAAATGTCGGTAGGGTAGTATATCATATATGTCGATAAGGTGGTATCATTTCTAACTACTTTGGCATTTGACGTTTTCTTTGTTGACATTGTTTTTTTCATTATTATTCCTTTTGCTGCTGACACGACCGCCCGCGTTTTCGATTAAACTTAAATTTGCAATTAAGTAGTTTTATAAAGTTGAATTTAAAGCAAGGTATGAAACCGATTAAAATAACGTTCCGGTTTCGGTTTCGGTTTTGTAACACGATTCGGTTTCGGTTCCGGTTTCGTTCTTCAAAATTTATTTCGGTTTCGGTTACGGTTTCGTTCCGGTTTCGGTTTCCAAATAAAAACACGAACGCCAAAAAATTTTACAAAACTTAAGTATGTATGTATTGTTTTGTGAAAAAAATTGAAAAATTTTAAATGTGGGCGTGGCCTTCTTGCTCCTCTTACTTGACTTTCTTTTTTTTTTTAAGTGTATTTTTTTTAATTTCTTAAACAAAACTATTAGAAAACCAAATTTTCGAAGGGTTCAACTTCGAACTTCGGACTTAGTTTTGGAGGCTAACTTCGAAAAACTTAAAAAAGTTGGTTTGGTCCAATACCCAGCCGGCTGCTGTGCATTGTAATAAATATTATTAACGCTACGTATTGATGAAATTTCTGTAATATAACTTAAAAGAAAATTCTACTTTTTCTAATAGAAAAATATTAGAATGGAAACTAAATGCAATAAATCGTCAAAATATATGATACGGGCATTTTTCTCGGATCTCGTAAATTTTTTCGATGCCATCATTCAGCTATACATATTTAGTTTAATTTCCTCTTTAGGAATTTCGACAATCTTCCATTTCTAACTACTTTGGCATTTGACGTTTTCTTTGTTGACATTGGTTTTTTCATTATTATTCCTTTTGCTGCTGACACGACCGCCCGCGTTTTCGATTAAACTTAAATTTGCAATTAAGTAGTTTTATAAAGTTGAATTTAAAGCAAGGTATGAAACCGATTAAAATAACGTTCCGGTTTCGGTTTCGGTTTTGTAACACGATTCGGTTTCGGTTCCGGTTTCGTTCTTCAAAATTTATTTCGGTTTCGGTTACGGTTTCGTTCCGGTTTCGGTTTCCAAATAAAAACACGAACGCCAAAAAATTTTACAAAACTTAAGTATGTATGTATTGTTTTGTGAAAAAAATTGAAAAATTTTAAATGTGGGCGTGGCCTTCTTGCTCCTCTTACTTGACTTTCTTTTTTTTTTAAGTGTATTTTTTTTAATTTCTTAAACAAAACTATTAGAAAACCAAATTTTCGAAGGGTTCAACTTCGAACTTCGGACTTAGTTTTGGAGGCTAACTTCGAAAAACTTAAAAAAGTTGGTTTGGTCCAATACCCAGCCGGCTGCTGTGCATTGTAATAAATATTATTAACGCTACGTATTGATGAAATTTCTGTAATATAACTTAAAAGAAAATTCTACTTTTTCTAATAGAAAAATATTAGAATGGAAACTAAATGCAATAAATCGTCAAAATATATGATACGGGCATTTTTCTCGGATCTCGTAAATTTTTTCGATGCCATCATTCAGCTATACATATTTAGTTTAATTTCCTCTTTAGGAATTTGATACTGAGGTCAAAACGTGTCTTTTGTGACATTGCTCGACAATCTTCCATGAAAGCTTTCCAGAGTACCCTTTGGTAAAAGAAAACATGTTCCCATAAAAAGAAAAAAGGCATACAAAAAAATTCATAACCGTTTGGAACCGGTTCCGGCTTTTGAAACGGTTTCGGTTTCGTTCTTTTTCAGATCAAAATAACGGTTACGGTTTCGGTTTCGGTTTTGAAAAATGAAACGGTTTTAATCGGTTACGGTTACGGTTTCGGTTTCGGTTTCAGTCCTTGATTTAAAGTAAATATAGTGCACGGAGAGTGCTAATATATAAATTGACTTTCACTTGGCTACACACGAATGTATATATTCCAACGCATACAGTCCACTCCCGCTAAGCCAGAGAAGTCCACCCGCACCGCACAAGGGAAATAACTCAGCCCCCACATTTTGGTCCATCGTACCGGATTATCCAGCAAGGAAAAGCATATCACCGCATTAATTAAAACCGCAAGTATTTTGCAAATACATATATACATACATAATTTACATATCCATTAAAGTTGGCGCAAATAAAACTGTACAACTGAAAGTACCAAATCGCTGCGACTTTTATTTGCCCTCTACACACATACAAATATACATTTTAACCAGGATTTCAAATTCCTTTTATGCTTTGTTCTTCGCACAAGTTCAAATCATACGACTTTTATTTGGCCTCTAAGCAAGTATCCAAATACATAATAGCAGACTCCGCTTATACTGCTATACCCTGCACAATTTTGTACTAAGATTACGTTTTCGAATTTTTTTGTAACAAAGCGGCCTTCTACGTGTAGAATCACATACATTTCTACGAATATTTGTAATTAATCCCAACAACAAATATGTCAGCATTTGTTAAAACCCGTGATTCCGTGCTTAATGCAATCAAACGTTATATGACTAAAAGCACGGATGTTGCGATATCTGTAGACCTCGATCAAGTTGAGAGTTATTTGCAACTACTGAATGAACAATGGGCTCGATACAACGCTGCACAAGACGAGGTGGATACTTCATGTGGCATAGATAACGCTGCAATAGAAGAAAGCACACGGAGTCAAGCCGAAACTTGGTACACAACCGCTCTATCTAATTTTAATCGTGTTCGGAAATGTCGTGTAGAATCTCCAAAACACAATGTAACCCAATCCACAACAGTTTCTGCCTCCATTCGCTTACCGAAAATGGAGCTACCTACTTTTTCGGGCGATTCAACTGAGTGGATCAGCTTTTACGATTCATTTTGCTCGCTTGTTGATAGTAATACTGCACTGTCGGACGGGCAAAAAATGCATTATCTACGGAGTTGTTTAAAAGGAGATGCGTTGAAGGTGGTCAGCGGCTTCAAGATCTGTGACGCCAATTATAAGGAAGCATGGGACTTGCTGAAGTCTCGGTTCAACATTATGCGAGTTATCGTCGAATCGCATTTCAAGGCAATGGCCGATGTCCGCAAAGCGACAAGTGACACCGCCAGTGCAATTAAGGCAGTTCTGAACCCATATCAGCAGCATGTTCGTGAACTCAAGGCATTAGGCCGTCATGTTGATTTCTGGAACGACTGGCTCGTTCATGAAATAGTAGGTAAACTATCTTTCGAAACAAGGAAGCAGTGGGAGCTTTCGCTTTTGTCTGATGCACCGCCAACATTTGAGCACCTATCAACATTCCTCGATACTCGGTGTACATCCCTCTCTATGCTGTCAGCAGCAGCGCCGTTACAACCAAGTAAACCTGCTACTACTAGCAAACCTACCAAAGCTCTCCATGCTATATCCGATCCTAACACTAATAGTTGCCCTTGTTGCAGGGGTGCCCACAAAATTTATAGCTGCGAAAAATTCATTAGCCTTGATCCTATCTCTAGATCAAAGTTTAATAAGCAGTCACATCTTTGTATAAATTGCCTAAGTTCGGGGCATTATAAACCTCGTTGCAACAGTTCTTCGTCATGCCGCAAGTGTGGCCAACGCCATCACACACTATTACATGGAACGCCAGTCGTAACCAATAGTGCCGACACCGCCGAAAACCAACAAACAACATCGAACTACGCCGCCGCAGATAACACTTCAGGGAATAACACCACCGCTCTCTCCGCAATCGCTTTTTCGACCGATAACCCCACCCCTGAACGTGTGTCTTCATGTGTAGACACGAATGCTGCCCCGCTACCAGAGAACAAAACAATATTGTTGGCTACTGCTCTCGTTAAGGTACGAAATTGTGCTGGTCGCTTTCAACAAGCCCGTTTGTTGTTCGACTCTGGTTCGCACGCCTCCTTCGTAACTGAGTCGTGTGTACGACGTTTGGGCTTACGTAGGAGTTCGTCTACCGCTTTAATTACAGGCATTGGGTCCTCACAGGGAGGACGCGCTAGAGATCAAGTTTCGTTGTCACTTTCATCGAACTTTTCTGATCAATGCTACGCTATCACCGCTTTAATTTTACCGAAAATCACAGGAAATTTACCGACTCAAAAGGTTAGCATACATTAGTGGCCCCATATTCAAGGGTTGGCCCTAGCAGACCCACATTTCATGAGACCTGGTCCTATTGATCTATTGATAGGTATGGACGTAATGGAGACGTTAATTTGCTCGGAGATCCGAAAGGGCCCATGTGGGATGCCTACAACTCAACGCACTGTCTTCGGTTGGACGATCTTTGGAAGTGTAGATAATCCATCAACGCCGTGTTTCCAAACTTACTTTTGCGAGGTGCAACTCGAACGGGCTTTGACGAGGCTCTGGGAGTTGGAGGACGCACCGGAGAAAAAGTATTTAACAAGGGAGGAACAATTTTGTGAAGAGCACTTCGAAGCAACGCATACCAGAGCACCGGACGGCCGTTTCATCGTCGAACTACCGTTGAAGTCTGACGTACCGCTTGGAGAGTCTCGAACCCATGCTGTTCGTAATCTCCTACGTATAGAAAGGAAACTCGCGATCGACAACGATTTACGTATTAGATATAATGAGTTTATGCAAGAGCTCATAAGCATGAACCACATGGAAGCCGCTGTTGAATCGTCGAATCCAACATTTTATATGCCCCATCACCCGGTGATTAAGGAGTCGAGTGTTACGACCAAATTAAGAGTCGTCTTCAACGCATCCGCTAAGACAACAAATGCGAATTCTCTCAACGACGCACTGTTTGTCGGTCCGCAACTGCAACAAAGTTTGATTTCTATCCTTTTACGTTTCCGAACCCACCGTTACGCCGTCACTGCGGACATCGCTAAGATGTACCGTCAGGTATGTGTTTCACCGAAACACATAGATCTACAGCGGATTGTTTGGCGAAGTGATCCATCACAACCCATTCAAGATTTCAGGATGCTACGGGTAACGTACGGGGTCGCCGCCGCATCACACTTGGCTGTCAAAGCACTTCAACAAAGTACACGTTATTCCACAAATGGTTGTGAAAGGGCCGCTGCAATAATTCAAAGAGACTTTTATATGGATGATCTGTTGACCGGTGCCTCGAGTGCAGATGAGCTTCAATCATTGCAACAAAATGTCTCTGAAATTCTCCTTGAAAGTGGGTTTGAACTTCGCAAGTGGGCTTCAAATTGTGTGGAGCTCAATAAAACGATCTCTAGCGCTTCGGAGAATATCTCGCACTACATCGCAGAAGGTAAAGATGTTCACGCTCTAGGCCTCGTATGGAACACTGAGGAAGATTGCTTTACATTCTCAATTAACCTTAAACAACCGCCTAGGCTTGCTACAAAGAGAGCCTGTTTATCTGATGCTAGCACGCTGTTCGACCCGTTAGGCTTGCTCGCTCCCACTACGATCAAATCCAAGATGTGGTTTCAGGACATCTGGCGCGCTGAGGTTGGTTGGGACGAGCTAATTCCTGATAAAATAGCAGAAAGCTGGTGTGAACATCGATCGGAGCTACTAAGTTTGACGAATCTAAAGGTACCTCGTTGGGTTGGCTGTAAAACCTCGGATTCAGCGACCGAGCTTCACGTTTTCTCGGACGCATCGGAACGAGCCTACGCCGCCGTCATATATGCGCGCACAGTCCAAGGCAATGGACAAGTCACGGTCTCCCTTATTTCGGCCAAAACCAAAGTGGCGCCAATCAAATCTACCACATTACCTCGTTTGGAGCTTTGTGCAGCGCATCTCGCGTCTAAGTTAGTCCGAAGTGTGCTAGAAAGCTGGGACAAACGTCGTTATCCACTATACGCCTGGACCGATTCAACTATTACGCTGGCATGGTTGCAGTGTAATGGGGTGTGGTTGCTGAGTGACCTTGCTCAATCCCGACTCTTGCGTCCTCGTTCGTGCACTCTGGGCAACGTGAGCTACCTAGGCTCGCGGCAGAAAGAGAGGGAGCCCCGGTGGGGCCACTCTGACATACTTGGTTTAAGGGCTCACCGAGGTCTTTTTCGCAGCGTCTGTTCACCACATGGTGCGGCTGCAAGCGGGTGTCTGTCTTGTAGCAAGCGGCTCGCTATATAAATGTGTGAATATTTTTATCAAAATCCCGGAGACGGGTTGTGCGCTGGGTTTGGGACCCGCCACGGAAAAACTTTATTCCAATGAAAAGCAAAGAAAAGCCTCGGATGAGAACCCCCTTTAATGTTGACGACCCGGCAAAACGAAATAAGGACTACGAGAAGGATATTAGGGCATGTACCTGGAATGTCCGGACCCTTTCAAGGGATGGTACCGCTGCCCGACTGGTTGATGTCCTCGTTAACGCAAAGGCTGACATCACCGCCCTGCAGGAAATGCGATGGACGGGACAAGGAAAGACGACCATCGGACCTTGTGACGTATACTACAGTGGCCAGACACGCGGCAAAGCGCGTGGTGTAGGATTCGTGGTGGGAAAGAGACTTCGCCGCCAAGTACTAGCGTTCACCCCCGTGGACGAGCGTCTCGCTGCGATCCGCATCAAAGCGAAATTTTTCAACATAACATTTATCTGCGCCTATGCGCCGACTGAGGAGACGGACGACGCAGAGAAGGACTCCTTCTACGATAAACTTGAACAGACTTATGATCGCTGCCCCCAACATGATATCAAAATCGTGCTCGGCGACTTTAATGCGAAGGTGGGCAAGGAAGGAGTCTTTGGTCCAACAGTTGGAAAATTTAGTCTCCATGATATAACATCCCCCAACGGCACTAGGTTGATTGATTTCGCCGCTGCTCGCAATATGGTCATCAGTAGAACCAGGTTCCAGCATAAACGAATACACCAAGCCACATGGCTGTCTCCTGATCAAAGAACAAGAAACCAGATTGATCATGTCATGATCGACGGCAGACATAGCTCCACCGTTCTGGACGTGCGTACCCTTCGTTGTCCCAATATCGACTCGGACCATTATCTTGTTGCAGCCAAGATACGCACACGCCTCTGTGTAGCAAAGAAAGTGCGCACAGTAACGGAAGGAAAGTTTGACGTCGAGAAGCTGCGCACGACACAGACAGCTGACAATTTCTCCACTCGACTCTCACACCTGCTATCGGAGAGCAATCCTCGACCTAACGATGCAACCGAGCAATGGAAGCATATCTCTCACTCATTACGTACTGCCGCTGAGGCCACTATAGGGTTCCAGCGAGCCCGCAAAAACAACTGGTACGATGAGG
This sequence comes from Campiglossa producta, assembly GCA_964058755.1. Taxonomy (NCBI): domain Eukaryota; kingdom Metazoa; phylum Arthropoda; class Insecta; order Diptera; family Tephritidae; genus Campiglossa; species Campiglossa producta. Next base: position 103,912,363 of record CAXKVI010000001.1, on the reverse strand, counting down.
AATGCAGCACTGCCTCGGACAAAAAGGACGCTGCCTACAGGGAGACGTTGCGAACGGGCGCAACCCGCAGTGTATGGCAACGCTATCGTGAGGCAAAGAAGGAAGAGAGACGCCTTTTCAGAAAAAAGAAACGTGAGGCCGAAAGGCGTGAGTGTGAGGAGCTTGAGATGCTGGCTGACAGGAATGATGCCCGAAAATTCTATGAAAAGATCCGCCGGATGACGGAAGGTTTTAAGACCGGGGCAAGTTCCTGTAAGGACAATAATGGCGACCTGGTAACCGACGTACAGAGTGTACTTAAATTATGGAGGGAGCACTTCTCCTCACTGCTAAATTGCGAGGGAGACGTCGAACCCGATACCCCAATCCCTGACGATGGAAAAGTCGTCCCACCACCTGACTATGATGAAGTGAGGATAGCTATATCCCGGCTCAAAAACAACAAAGCGCCTGGAAAAGACGGACTACCCGCCGAGCTGTTCAAACACGGAGGCGAAGAGCTGGTAAAAAGCATGCATCAGCTCTTATGCAGAATATGGTCAGACGAGTGCATGCCTCCAGATTGGAATTTAAGTGTGCTCTGCCCAATCCACAAGAAAGGCGATCCCGCTAACCGCACCAACTACCGCGGAATCAGCCTTCTTAATATCGCATATAAGGTTCTTTCTAGCGTATTGTGTGAAAGACTGAAGCCCATCGTAGACAAGCTGATTGGACCTTATCAGTGTGGCTTTAGACCTGGTAAGTCTACCATCGACCAGATTTTCACGATACGCCAAATCCTGGAGAAGACCCATGATAAAAGAATCGACACACACCATCTCTTTGTCGATTTCAAAGCCGCTTTTGACAGCGCAAAAAGGAGTTGCCTGTATGCCGCCATGTCTGAATTTGACTTCCCTGCAAAGCTTATACGGCTTTGCCAAATGACGTTGAGCAATACTAACAGCTCCGTCAGAGTCGGGAAGGACCTCTCTGAGCCATTTGAAACCAAACGAGGCTTCAGACAGGGCGACTCCCTTTCGTGCGATTTCTTCAACCTGATGCTGGAGAAGATAATTCGAGCAGCAGAGCTAAACCGCAATGGTACAATCTATTACAAGAGCGTGCAATTGCTGGCGTATGCCGATGATATTGATATCATTGGCCTTAACAACCGCGCCGTAAGCGCTGCCTTCTCTGGACTGGATAAAGAAGCGAAAAAAGTGGGTCTTGCGGTCAACGAGGACAAGACGAAGTATTTGCTGTCATCAAAGAAAGAATCGGCGCACCTGCGCCTTGGCAGCCACGTCACGGTTGATAGTTACAAATTTGAAACTGTGAGGGACTTCGTCTATTTGGGAACCAGCATTAACACCGAAAATAATATCAGTCTAGAAATCCAACGGAGAATCACTCTTGCGAACAAGTGCTACTTTGGACTGAGTAGGCAATTGAGAAGTAAAGTCCTCTCTCGAAGAACAAAGATCACGCTCTATAAGTCTCTCATCATACCTGTCCTGATGTATGGCTCAGATTCATGGACAATGTCAAGAGAAGATGAGATGGCCCTTGGAGTATTTGAGAGAAAAGTTCTCCGGAAGATTTATGGTCCTTCCCGTGATGCCGACGGCGAGTATCGAAGGAGATTTAACGATGAGCTGTACGAGCTTTACGCAGATCTGACCATAGTCCAGCGAATTAAAGCCCAAAGGCTCCGCTGGCTGGGTCACGTCATGCGAATGGACAAAGAAGCTCCAGCCCAGAAGGTTTTCCAATCGTCACCCGAATTCGGCAGCAGAGGAAGGGGGAGGCCTCGACTGAGATGGAAACAACAGGTGGAGGATGACTTGAACTCCCTTGGGGTTTCCAATTGGCGTCAGTTATCGTTAAAAAGGAATGACTGGCGTGCTTTGATAGGCGACGGCCAAAATCGCTTAGGCGGTTAAGCGCCAATAAATGATGATGATGATGGTTGCAAGCTCACCCTAGTAGATGGGAAACATTCATCGCTAATCGTCTCGCTGACATACAAGGAATTCTACCACCAGAGTGCTGGCACCATGTACGGTCAGAACGCAATCCGGCAGATTGCGCGTCAAGAGGTTTAACGCCGCAAGATCTTATACAACATCAGCTGTGGTGGTCGAGTACCGACTTTTTGTACACCGAAGATCAGTTCTGGAAGCAATTCACGCCCGAACCTCATTTAACCGAACTTGGTCTACGCAAGAAGGTTGCCGTTCACATAACGGTACCCAAGGAGAGTTGGCCAATCATGACTAAATATTCCTCGTTTTCAAAACTACGGAGGGTTATCACATATGTCTTAAGATTCATTCACAATACTCGTGCTAGTAAGAACCGCACGCTAAAAATCAAAGATACCCCTAACTGCCAAGAGTTGGCCGCAGCCGAACTACGTCTAATTAAATATACCCAAAATATGTATTTTATTAATGAAATTTCTCATTGCAGGGAGAAAAAACCGATTCCCCTGCGAAGTAGCTTGTTGCGTCTGCAGCCGTATCTTGATCCGTCAGGTGTTTTGAGGGTTGGAGGTCGTCTGAAATCTGCGGATGTCTCGCTCGATGCCAAACACCCTATTATTTTGCCGAAAAACTCACCACTCTCGAAATTAATAATATCTGATGTGTGGAAGATTGCATCTGTCCTTCCTGTAGCTAAAAATAAGTCCGCCAGCTGTTTAAGTGATTTTCGTCCCATAAGCATCCTTCCTGCGTTGTCGAAGACCTTTGAGAGCTTGTTATCTGAACAGATTCATGCTTATATTGATAAGTTCAATCTACTTTCCCCATTCCAGTCTGGTTTTAGAGCAAAGCATAGCTGTTCAACTGCAATAATCAAAATCTTGGATGATATTCGGGCACCCTATGACAGTAACAAGGTAACAATGTTGTGTCTGCTCGACTTTTCTAAAGCGTTTGATTCTGTCAATCACACGTTGTTATGCATGAAGCTTAAGTCTTATTTCGGTTTTGGGGACTCTGCTTTAAGTCTCATGAGGAGTTACTTGGGTGGTAGAGCACAACGAGTGAAGGTGGGATCGCAAGTCTCTAGTCTCAAGTTGTTATTTAATGGTGTCCCTCAAGGTTCTATACTTGGACCGTTATTATTTAGCCTATTTATTAATCACATATTTACCACCTGTCTGTATGCTCAAATGCATGCTTATGCAGATGATATACAACTTTATATGTCTGGAACACATGCGCAAGTTTCTGAACTTTGTGCCAAGTTTAATAGTGATTTGTCAGCTATTTCGTCTTGGGCGCAAAAAAATTATCTTTCCCTTAATAGTGAAAAATCGTATGTGTTACCCATATCTAAAAGGCAAATTAACTCTTCAAATCTACCAGCTTTATACATCAATAATAAGTGCCTTAAGTACGTGTCTAAAGTAAGGAATCTGGGGGTGGTTATTACCTCTAGTCTGTCTTCTACGAATGTCTGCCCCCTTCACCCCACTTGTAATAAGGAAGCGGCTTCCTATACAGCTAATACTACCAATTATCTGCTATTCGGCGTGTATATACAGCAAATTAGATTCCAAATCAGCACATAAGATTGATGTTGCCTTTAATCATGTCACGCGGTATGTCTTCGGGTTGGCTAAGTATATATCTGCGTGGAGAACGAGTCTCTTGGGTTGTGAAATATCTGAGTATCTTAAGGCAAGGAACTGTATATTTCTGTGTCGTGTGATTGCTGATAAAATGCCAACTTATTTATATAACAAGTTAACATTTTCTAGATCTGCTCGCATAAGTGATTTGATCGTTCCCAGCTACAATTATCTAAACTCTGCAAGACTTTTCTTTGTCAATGCTATCCGCATTTGGAACTCTATCCCCAACTCTGTTCGCAATAGCTTAAGTAAAAGCAACCTTAAGAATGTTATATTTTCTTTCTTTGGTAAGGTGTATTCAAATTAAAATCTGAGTTTAGCTACTTATTAGTCTAGTCAATCATTGTTGTAAAATATTGTTGTTAAAGGTCATTGTAACTATTCTTGTCAATCTCATATATTACCATTGTTATTTCTTTATTTTTAATTTTTAATTTTTTTTTTTACTGTTTTTACTTGTTTACATGTTTTTAAATTTGATAAAAGTTTTTAGTTTTAAGTTTTAAAAATTATACCCACTAATATGTAATGATTGTTGCACTATAAAAGATCATACAAGATCTTATTGTGCTAATACTGTCAATAAATGAATGAATGAATGAATGAATAAGTATACCCTACACGCTGGGCCGCGCCTAATGACTGTCGTTCTTCAACACCGCTATTGGATAATTGGTGCCCGTAATTTGATTAGAAGCATATACCATAAGTGCGTTAAATGCACTTGCTTGAATCGCAATACATCTGTCCAGTCGATGGGCGATCTTCCTTCGTCTCGCACCATTTATGCTCGATGCTTCACACGCACCGCTGTAGATTTCGCCGGCCCGTATAGTTACAAATTTGCACATGGAAGAGGGTCAAAGTCAACAAAGGGCTACATTGCTTCGTTTATATGCATGTGTACTGGTGCCATGCATTTGGAGTTTATTGGAGATTTGTCCTCAAGTGCCTTTCTCAACGCTGTCAAACGCTTTATTAACCGTCGAGGTTATTGTAAAGCTATGTACTCTGATAACGGTACGAATTTCGTTGGCGCAGACAGAGAGTTGCGCGAGAGATATGAGAAGAGTATGGCAGATGATAAGTTACGATCGTTTTTCGCCGACTCCAACATAGAGTGGCACTTTAACGCACCAACCGCGCCTCACATGGGCGGATATTGGGAAGTCGGTATCAAGCGCATAAAATACCATATCAAACGCGTTCTAGAAGGGAACTTGTTATCTTTTGAAGAATTCAGCACTCTGCTGACAGAAGTCGAAGCCTGCGTCAATTCCCGCCCCTTATGCGCCGATCCGACCAGCGCAACCGATCTGGAAGCCTTAACGCCGGGCCATTTCCTCGTTGGAGAGCCACTAAAGTCGATCCCAGAACCTGAGGGTCAAGGGTTCTGTGGAAATCTACTTCAGCGATGGCATTTAATTTCCTCTATGCGTCAACACTTTTGGCGCCGATGGCGTGATGAATATTTGTTAAATTTACAACGTCGAACTAAATGGTTTAGAGCCTCACGCAACTACGAAGAGGGAGACGTCGTAGCGTTGTTTGATGAACGAACTCCACCTACGAAGTGGACGCTTGCGCGTGTAATTCGTTGCCACCCTGGTAAGGATGGAAATGTGCGGGTTGTAACCGTAAAGACAAGCAATGGAGAGTACGTTCGACCCGTAGCCAGACTATGCCTTCTACCTACAAAGGAGGATTTGTTTTGCGACTCGTCATCAGAAAATCAATGATATCGTAAGAATTTTTGTTTTTTTTTCTTTAATGATTTCGATTATTCAATTTGTAAAATTGTTGACATTTGCTGATAGTTGAAATCTTAAGTCAATTTTTTCTAAGTTAAAATTTTAAAACAAATTTTTGAAAAAAAAAATGATGAAGTTAATTTCTGATATTGAAATAAGTAAACTGTTTTCGATTGTTAAACTTTAAAAATGTTTGAAAGTTAATTAAAAATTGAATTTTTTGTAAAGGTGAATATCCTTCTAATAATTATCTTAATAACTGAAGACTGAATTTGTAAACATATGATACTCAAAATGCATAAATTGTAATTTCTTGATACTTAAATACTTATGTATTTGACAATACCTTTGAAATATTTATCTTAAAATAAGATTAAGTTGAACATATCATATGTACACATATAGTTCAAGGGCGGCGGTATGTTGGGTCATATTTGTGTAAATAATCTTCTTAATGTTAATGGGGTAAACTAAATGTCGGTAGGGTAGTATATCATATATGTCGATAAGGTGGTATCATTTCTAACTACTTTGGCATTTGACGTTTTCTTTGTTGACATTGGTTTTTTCATTATTATTCCTTTTGCTGCTGACACGACCGCCCGCGTTTTCGATTAAACTTAAATTTGCAATTAAGTAGTTTTATAAAGTTGAATTTAAAGTAAATATAGTGCACGAAGAGTGCTAATATATAAATTGACTTTCACTTGGCTACACACGAATGTATATATTCCAACGCATACAGTCCACTCCCGCTAAGCCAGAGAAGTCCACCCGCACCGCACAAGGGAAATAACTCAGCCCCCACAGTTTTTATATTTACGCGCCTGTCGCATGGTTCTACGTTTAGCTCTATCGGGCGGGGAATGTAGTACAAATTGTCTACAGAAGGCGTTCGCACATCCCCTAGGGTCCTTCTTCACCCTATCACCGAAAGTAATATCTACTTTATCCTTGTGTTGTGTTGGATTAGATAGAGCTTTGACCGTAGTCCATAATTTGCCAACACCATCAGAGAGGTTGCATTGCTCTAGGTGTTGTTTCCATTTGGCCAGTTTATGTTTATCGACCAACCTACGAATTTCCGCGTTGAGATCCTTTATACGGGGGTCTGCGGGATTGAGACTTCGCACTTCATCTCTTTCTCTAGCCATGGCCGCTGCCTCCGTGGGGAAATTTGGTCTTATTTGAGATATTCGACCCGCAGGAATGAAGCGTTTAGAGGCCGAGTCAATGATGTTGCGGAAGTCTCGTTCGCCTTTGCGTACGTCCGTAGGAATGGATAGAGCAGCCAAGGATTCGTCCGTATATGTCTGAAAACTGTCCCAGTCCGCCTTGGTAAAGTTAATATATGTACCATGCTCAGGTGTAATAAAGTCCGTCGGTCGTTCGATGGTAATGACTATTGGGAGATGGTCAGACGCCAACGTGAGTATGGGTCGCCAATTGGTGTTGTTCAATAGTCCTGCACTTACGATAGAAATATCTGGCGAACTATAGCAGTTACCCGATACTCTCGTTGGGGCGTCTCCGTTCAATGTACAGAAAGCCGTATCATCTATTTGTTCTGCAAGTACATGCCCCCTACTGTCTGCTGGCAAGTTTGAGTGCCACATGTCGTGGTGCGCATTGAAGTCGCCCAGGTTCACGCGGTTATCTCCTCGTAATAGCAGGCTAATGCCGGGGTGATAGCCGGTGGGGCAACTTGAGACAGGGGGTATGTAGATATTAATGATTTGCAGATCGACATCTCCTGTACGGATAGTAATACCTTGGCCTTCTAAGATATCATCCGTTCCTTCGATGTCGGTATCAAATAGATGATACTGTACAGAGTTGTGCGTTATGAACGCTAGACCACCTCCCAGACCTCCTGTTACTCTATGACGGTCTTTCCGGTGGATGTTATATCCGCCATAGGTAATGAGGTCCGACCTAGGACTGAGCTTGGTTTCTTGGACTGCGGCTAGTTTTATGTCATATTGCGTCATCAAATTAGTTATCTCTGCGATCTTACCAGTTAATCCGTTACAGTTGTGCTGTAAGATTTGGAAGTGCGCCGGTGGGGTCGATGTCGAGTTAACCATAGGCGTGAGAGACGGATGTGTTCGCCCAGGTGTTGGTAGGCTAAGACCAAGGCTGTGCCTCAGCCTAGTTAGCTGTGGACCCGGTGTAACCGGGTTGGCTGGCGTCGTAGGTTGAAGTGTGTTACAGCATGGTGCGATGAACGCATCCGTCCAGAGGTTCCTGTTAGCGAGCCCAGAGCATAAATGTACGTGGCATTGGCCTAAGCAGTTATTGCATTTCACCGATGACGCGAGCGTGTATAATCTTTGCCGACAAACAGTACACGTAGAGACAGGTGCGAGAAGATGTTGATCCTGACTCACGTGAGAAATTAAACGGGAGGGGGGTATGTAATAGAAACAGAAAGAGACTGGTGCTCGGAGTTGCTCATGTCTAAACTGCTCCTGTGGGAGCAAGAGTGTTGAGCTGCTGCGCGTGATGTTGACGCCATAAGACACGAGCAACAGTCTGGAGTTTGTGTGGCGGGTATAGCAGAAGTGCTGCTAGTCGTTAAGACATTATTATTATTACTATTAGTATTGCTACTAGAAAGTGGCGGTAGGGGTGCGCTTGAACGGCGCTTACCGCGGGACGCCCGAGCGCGCAAACAACAAGGGGCCACGAAAGTACGGGGTCTGTGGGTGTTAAGGTTAAGCCCTGAACATCCAGATTTATGGAGCCATCTCTTACACGAGAAGCATTGCACAGAATGCGACCGTTTAACATATATCTTTTTGCAACAGACACTGCATATCCATTCTCTTGGTCCGGGGTTCGGCTCAACGCCCGCCCGTAACAATAGAATATCTTGCAGCCCTGCTGCAAGGGGGGAGGATGATAGTTTCGGAATGGGACAAAACATACTAAACAGGGTTACATTGAAAGTGACAGTCCTTGGCCGAGGTAAAATCCCGGGTGGTTCCACTGCGCAGAGATCCATGGCGATGTCCTGGGTTTTCTGCTCTGAGAAGTGACTGTACATAGGGAACCTATGCAAAACCATAAAAGACGTTGCATAATATGCAATAAAAAGAATAAATTTATATATAGTGTTTTATATGAAAAAATCGGAACATACCCCCTTCTTCCACAATTCATATTGAAAAGTTGTGTACATACCCCCTTCATCCATGAATTATCTTCTACAATTTTCACGATAGGCAGATTCTGATAAGACAAATATAGATCTGCATAAACACTATTCACCAATGCCAAAAACAGAAATTGAGTGAAAATGCGACATACCCCCTTCATCCATGCATGACTTCAATTACCAAGTTAATATACAGAAAACTACAATTTAAGTTCAGAATTCCCATTTTATGTTCAGAAAGTTACAGTTCAATGTTCAGCTTTATAATAGCTGTGATCCCTTACTGATCGCTTGACAGTTCTACAAGAAGTAGTCAGAAATTGCCAGTAAAAAATCCGCTGACTAAAATTTGCAACACTCCCCGAAGGTAATCCCTTGCGGTACTGCCCGACTGTCGTGGTAGCGATTTTTCATCCCTCCAACCGTGAGGAAGGATAAGATGGGTAATGAGAGGTGCTAGGTATCATATCCGTAGATCAACCAACGAGTTAGCACGTCATTACCTATGTGCATTAGGGTGATTAAAAAAAAATGTAGACTTGGTCTTACCCCCTAAAAAGTTAGGTATTGATGAGAAAATAAGCCTTGCAAAAAATTAGCGCTCCAACTTAAGCCTTAGCCCTCTCCCATACATTTTGTATGGGGAAAAGTTTTGTATAGGAAAAAATGGCATTTTTTTCAAAGTGACTTTTCTTTTAATTTTTGAAAATATTTTTGCATGCTCTTAAAGTTGAAGGCACAGTATAGACAGTAATTGCACTCACTCACACAAACACAGTTATAGTCAAGCAAAACTGTCTTAGCAAAAAGATAGGAGAACAGAAAGCAGCGACACTGTCTTCCAAGATCAACCAACTAAAGCACGAGCAAATACGAAAACTGGGAATTAACATTAACAGCGAATGGTTTGTCAACACCACAAACATAGTTTTTCCTGAAGATGTGAAGTGGTTGTTGTCCTTAGGTAGAAAATTTACAGTCCCTACAACAATTCAAAACTTTTCGCCCATAAACACAATAGCCGAAATGGATCAAGTGTTTGAAACATTAGAAAATGATAATGAAAAAGAAATAGCCAGAAACAAATTATGCAGCAGAATCCTTCAATTTAAGCGCAACAGTAAACATAATCCCGTAGAGAAATTTGTACTAGAGACTTAAAAAAAACGAAAGCTTTTCTTAAACTTCATAAAGATGACATAATCGTAACAGACGCGGACAAGGGGAATAAAACAGTCGTTCTATACAAAGCGGACTACAACACAAAAATTGAAAAACTACTAGGGGATAAGAATACCTATAAAGCGATAAGAGCCGACCAACATCCACACTTCAAAGAAAAAACAACAATATAGTTCTCGAGTTATTTAAAGGAAAGCACATTAGCTTAAAAGAAAAACAACAATTAACCAGCACAGCATCTAAGGCACCTCGTTTATATGGACTGCCAAAAATCCACAAGCCTGAATGTCCCTTACGTCCGATTGTCTCGTCTATCAATGTTCCATGTTATCATCTGTCCAAATACATAGGAACAATTCTTACGTCGTTAATTTCCACCGAATACAACATAAAAAACTCGTTTGAGCTAAAAGAAAGACTGCAGAACTTACCTATACGGGATGATGAATTGTTGGTGTCTTTTGATGTCGTCTCGTTATTTACCAATATACCAACAAATATGGCTTCCAAAATTATAATGCAAAAATGGGATGAAATAAAGGAAAATACAAATATACCCAAGAGCAAGTTTCACAATATTTTAGAGTTTTGCTTAAAAGACAACAATTACTTCGTGCACAATAGCAACATATATACACAAACATATGGAATGCCTATGAGCAATCCCCTCTCCCCAACCATTGCCGACATAATAATGGATGACGCGTTATCACACACATTCTTTGAACTACAAAAACAACACAACATACAAATTAAGTTTCTAGTCAAATATGTAGACGATATTTTCGCCATCATCCCAAGAAAAGACACAAACACAATATTAAGTGTTTTAAATAAATACCATAATCGGCTAACATTTACGATCAAAAAAGAAGAAAACAACAACATTCCCTTTCTAGACACCCGCATACACAGGCTTAACAATGAAGTAATATTAGATTGGTACTCGAAACCAACATCTTCTGGGCGCCTCATAAAATGTCTTACATGCCGCAACACCTGGCATTTCTGAAGAGGAGCGTCATCTTCCTCGAGAGACAAGGGTCACTCTGGCTCAATTACGCTCTGGTTTTTGTAATAGATTAAACTCCTACATATTCAGACTGAACCCTAATGTGGCGAATGTATGTCCGGCATGCGGCTTGTCCCCCCATAATACCAACCACTTATTCACTTGCTCTATGGAGCCCACTCTTCTAACACCTATCTCCCTTTGGTCCAACCCAATTGAAACTGCTAGTTTCCATGGACTCCCGTAAGAAGATATTGATGACAATTTAGGCTAAGGAAAAATACGGTGGCCGGGTGTTGGGAAGGCGCCGTTATAATACAGCCGGTGTTTTAAACCTCCTGGCTGCAAACCAGTCCAATGGGCACGGTGTCGCGTAACACCCTGGATTAGGAGGTGGTAGCTATTGGTTGTCGATCATGCGACACAGACCAATGGCGTAGACGTGGTCGTGACCATATCGGCAACATTAGCTAGTATCGAATGCGTCGACTTAAGCCCCTACACCGCGGCAAGGTAGCTATATTCGTAGGGGAATTACTATTATTAAGCGGGAATTATATGTGCAATTGATTTAAATTTTGAGTCGAACTAAATTGTTTTCGAGGGTGGTAGTGCTAACTTGACTATCAAGTTAGCGTTACTAGGGGTTATTTTAAAAAAATCAAAAACGGTAATTTTTTGGATTTCACGGTGTGAACGGGAATTAATCCCATATAGCAATATTATTTTTTCAAAGTTGTAAATCACGGCAATTTAGCTGCAAAATATGAAACAAGTCCCGTTTCGATATCTTGTCTCTAACATCGTTTTCATTAGGGTGCTTAGCTAAGTTGACACTAAACTTCCTATATGAAAAAGTGCAAAAATAATTGCCCGGCAAAATAATTCTTTCCTTCTTCAAATTACGGCAAATTATGCCACAAGTCCGGTTTCGATATCTTGTCTCTAACACCGTTTTCATTAGGGTGTACCACATTATTCCCAAAAACAAAATCCCCAAAACAAAAATCCCCAAAATCAAAATCCCCAACGCGAAATCCCCATTTTATGTGTGAAATAAATTCAAATTAGGTTTCAAATCGCCGCGATGTTCAACCTAATTTGAATTTATTTCACACACAAAATGGGTATTGAACTATTGGGTTTGCAGGTAATGAGTTGGCTATTTTGCCAACTGGCGTGAGTTCAATGCCTGATCTATGTCAATATCATTATTTTTTAAACTTTTATGTTTAACCCTCGTGAAGGGTTGACACCTTGCCGGTACGAGGGCTTAAGTCGATAGCCACAGGGCTGCGCTGCCCTTGTGATCATAGCGCCGCCGGTACTACATCACGAGAGAAGCCAAGCCTCTCTGGCGCGACGACTAAGATCTTCCCCCTCCCAATCCAGGGTGTTATGTGACCACGTGCCCATTGGACGTTTGTAGCCGGCAGGCAAATCGTGGCTGTAATCGAACGGAGCCTCTCTGATACCGGGCCGCCTCGGAGAGTAACTATGGCCTTACCGCGGCATGGGGCTCTGCCGCGGCGGACGACACATTCCCCATACTCTTCCTTTGACCCTAAACTGGCCTTGCCCGGCAAGGGGTCGTACGAACAAGAAGAAAAAAAGTAATAAAAACCTTAAAACTAATGATACAACCATGTATACTGCCCAGCAGAGGAGGAAAATGCTGGAGCAAGCGAGAACGCAACGTCGGAGGACAAACTCTATTTCTTTATCAGCCGAGAGATCGACAGCGATGGCAACTACGAGTCGATCAGCTCTGGATAATAAGGGGGCAATCCCCAAAGTAAGTACCGGTACAAACACGGTGAAGCCAACAACGGCTGATGCTAGAGCCCTAGTAAGTGCCGGTACCGAAACCAAGTCTTTAACGTCTGTGGCAGTGGTCTCACGACCTGGCCCCAGAGATCCAAATAAGGGAACGACCGCGGTGGCAACTACGGGTCGAAATTTACGCCAAAAGACATCTCCCAGTCGCTCTGAGTACTTGGATAAAAGAGCGGCCGCGAGGATACTGAAGAAATACGAGGGTATTTCACAAGAGACGCTATCGCCGAATGCTAGGAAGACGGTGGAGATGGCTGAAGCTATCTTACCGAACTTCCAAAGCGATTACGCGCCAAAGAAGGTTAATATAAATCCCTTCAAACGCCAGAGATCGGACGTGGATTTAAAACCTCACCCAAAGCGGCAGCAACACGCCCCCGTAATGGGTAAACTCAGCTTTGCTAAAGTGACTAAGGATAGGATCCTCATAGGCGTCATTGACCGAGGTAATGAAAACTGGGCCATCCCTAGGGACCAGTGGCGGTACGTCCGGAACGCTATCGGTAATGCCCTTCTCGACATTATGGATGAGTCTCCGGGTGCCACTCCGATGGGTTCTGATGCGGGATGGCACCAGGGCCGAATCAAGGTATTCGCTTGAGAGGATGTAAAAACTGTTGCACTGTACAAGGCAGCAGCTGCAAGACTAGGTGAGATCTACCAAGGGGCAAGAATCGAGGTTGTCGACTGGAAGGACATCCCGGCTCGGCCAAGGGCAAGAGCGTGGATTCCTGCTATCCCTGCTGAACCTGAGAGAATTCTCAGGATGCTGAGGATCATGAACCCGTCTCTCCCGACGCAGGACTGGGGTGTAAATCTGGTCGAGGACGCGGTAGGGCCTGATAGGCAAGTGGTCTTCACCTTGAATAAGGAGGCACTCGAGCCCCTTAAACGGTGCAATGGACGAGTGCACTACGGCATGGGTCAGATCGTGATCCACGTATACTGCGGCGATGCACAGCGCGCTGCTATTTCGGCTGCACCGGAGCACTCGGACATCGCAGTGCCAGAAGGGGAGTCGGAGATGTCCGACTCGGAAAGTATGGTATCTGCCACGTCAAATGGCGAAGGAGCAGTGAACAGCTCGGAGATGGGAGACAGCCTGCTGGACGGGGAGGACCGCAACGTCACAGTGATAGCAGCTAGTCCTGAGCGCACCACAGTTGACGCTGCCACAGTTAGTAGGATCTCTGCCACGCCAAACCGTGGTCTGAAGAAATCGGCGTTGAAAGATAAGCCTCCAGACGAGGTGGAACTCGACGATACGGCGGTGGCAGGGAAGTCTGAGCACTCTCATGTTGGTGGTGATTCAGATAAACCTGCACAAATCTAAAGCAGCCTCGGCTGCTTTAATCAGTCGTCTCTCTAAAGGCGACGTAGATGTGGTCCTCATCCAAGAACCCTGGGTCAACAGCTCAAGTATTTGCGGTTTGGGGACTAAGGGTTATAAGCTTATTCGAGCCAGCGAGGGGGGCAGGGTTAGAGCCTGTATTTTAGTTAAGTCTGAGCTGAATGCATTTCTCTTGCCCAACTATACCAATGGTGACGTTACAGCTGCCAGTTTAACAGTCGACAGTACCAGTCTGACGATGGCGTCGGTCTATATGCCCTACGACGCCGAAGAACCTCCGCCACAGAGGGAGGTAAAAGACCTGGTGGCAAATTTTTCCATGGGTCATCTTATTATCGGAACTGACGCCAATGCTCATCACGTCCAGTGGGGAAGCTCCGATATCAATGCTAGAGGAGAGTCGTTGTTTGACTATTTGTTAACAACTAACCTGGTTGTTTGCAACGTGGGTAACGAACCTACGTTTATTACTAAAACCCGTAGGGAGGTAATAGATCTCACTATTTGCAGCGAAGGCGCTTATGAGTGGGTCAGAAAATGGCGCGTTCTCGATGAGCACTCATTCTCCGACCACCGGTACGTAGAAATAGTTCTAGACTTTTCTGTTGAGCAGCCGGCTATGAAACGCAACCCACGTAACACTAACTGGCAGCTACACAATGAAATACTATCTAGGGACTTAACAGCACTGCCCCCACAACTCCCCTCATCAGTAGGGGGTTGGAGGATCTGGTAAAGACCTTTACAACGGCGCTCTCGAATGCCTTAGAGCAGGCTTGCCCAGTGCCAAAACCACGCGGTAAACATAGGCCGCATTGGTGGTCCTACGACCTGGACTCGCTCCGAAAATCATGTAGGACACAATTTAATAAGGTCAAGATCCTTGGCACGGAGACTCAATGGCTCGAATATAAAGTTAAACTCAGGGACTACAAAAAAGCTCTGAGGCAGGCGAAGAGAGTATCGTGGAGAAATTTCTGCACTGGGGTCGAAAATGTCGACGATACAGCGAGACTTAGACGAGTGCTCTCAAAAACTCAAACAGCCACAAGCTATTTGCGCAAACCTGACGGATCCTGGACCAGCACGGAGAGGGAAACCCTAGAGCTGCTCTTGGATACGCACTTCCCAGGGAACTTGCATGAGGAACCCGTAGCACCTACAACAAACCTGGCTGTATACATACCCATCACGGAGGAAAAGGTTAGGTGGGCGGTTAAAAGCTTCGAACCGTTCAAGGCTGCCGGGCCAGACGGGATTATTCCCGCACAACTCATAAACACGCTGCAGACGACTTAGCTATAGTATATAGGGGCAAATTCCCACAAACCCTGTGCGACTTGATGCAAGTAGCACTGCGAGAGGTTTCCTCATGGTGCTCGCGCTGCGGACTGAGAATCAACCCGGGAAAAGTAGAACTGGTTTCTTTTCACCAACCGCTATAAGATACCACCGCTAACACTACCAAAACTGAATGACGTGCACCTGAACCTGGCTGACAAAGCCAAGTTCTTAGGCACAGTTCTGGATAGGAAACTAACCTGGAAGGAGAATGTTGTTGTTGTTGTTGTAACGAAGCGTAGCCCTGCCCAGCGTGTACTTTTCCTTAACCTAAACTGTCATCAATTTCTTCTAACGGGAGTCCTAGGAAACTTGCAGTTTCAACAGGGTTGGACCAGAGGGAGATGGGTGTTAGAAGAGTGGGCTCCGAAGAGCAGATAAATAAATGGTTGGTATTATGGGGTGACGAGCCGCATGCCGGACATTCATTCGGCACGTCAAGGTCTAGTCTGGATAAGTAGGAGTTTAACCTGCTACAGTATCCAGAGCGTAATTGAGCCAGAGTGACCCTTGTCTCTCGAGGAAGATGACGCTCCTCAGCCGCGACGCGAGGTGGTTTGGCGTGCAAAACGGCGTTCAGTGGACAGAGCGAGACATAAGACGCAACGGACGTGTCATGGATGTGCTTCAGGGCCTGCGTATGTACCTTTGGATCAAACGGCGAAAGTGTGAGGTGCCGGATCTCATCAAAATGCTCACGTAGATGTGCCCTTACGGTCCTAGGAGGTGGCTCATACTCAAGCAGTAGTCTGTTGGGATGTTGTGGTTTGCAACAGTTCAACAGGTACTGCTTGTTTAGCATTTCATTGTGCTCCAAAACTGGGAGCATTTCCACCTCATGATGTAAATGATGTTTTGGAGACATAAGGACGCATCCCGTGGCGGTTCTGAGTGCGGTATTTTGGCAGGCCTGCAGTCTTTTCCAATGAACCTCAGCAAGCCCCGGCGACCATATCGGCGACGCGTAATTCAGGATCGGCCGACCAATTGCTTTATAGGTTGCCAGCAACGTTTCTTTGTCTTTACCCCAAGTGCTGCCGGCTAGCGACTTGAGAATTTTGTTGCGGCTTTGTAGCTTAGAGACAATTGCGGTTGAATGAGCAGCGAATTTGTGCATGGGGTCGAAAGTTACCCCTAAGATTTTGGGGTGAGAGACAGTAGGTAATTTTTGATCGCCTACGTAGATTTCTAACTCCATGCCAACTTGCGCCATCCAGGTCGTGAATAGTGTCGCCGAGGACTTCGTTGGCGACAATGTCAGGCTCCGGGCAGTGAAAAACTCAACAAGAGAGGGGAGATAACCATTGATCCTGGAGCATAGCTCATCTACGGAAGTGCCAGAAGCCAGGATCGTACAATCGTCTGCGTAAGAGACAATCGAGACTCCATCTGGTGGGGAAGGAAGCCTCGAAATATAAAGATTAAACAGAAGCGGGGAAAGGACACCACCCTGCGGTACCCCTTGTTTAATCTTTCTCGGTTTTGATTTTTTGTTTCTGAAAACTACAGACGATTGACGACCACTCAGATAATTGGCGGACCAACGCTTAAGACAGGGGGGGAGCGATGAATCTTCCAAATCGGATACCAGTTGTCCATGATTTACTGTGTCAAAAGCTTGAGACAGGTCAAGAGCAACTAGAACCGTCCTGTGATGAGGGCTTTTCTGGTTGAGTCCGTCAGTTATCTGAGTGTTAATGGCATTTAGAGCAGATGTTGTGCTCCGTATTTTTCTAAAGCCATGTTGGTGCTCGGCTAACCTCAACTTTGATGTGTAAAGAGGAAGTAATACCGCCTCCAATGTCTTCACTACTGGCGAGAGGAGCGATATCGGACGATAAGACTCCCCTACGTTAGCTGGCTTGCCAGGCTTTAGTAGTGGGACCACGACTGCCTGTTTCCATTTTTCAGGTATGACAGAAGTGGCCAGGGACAAATTGAAGACGGTAGTGAGGTATTTTACTCCCTCTTCGCCGATGTGTTTTAAATGCACCATGGCTATGTCGTCAGGGCCCATAGCTTTAGAGTTTTTGGCTTTCCTGATGGCCACTCGAACCTCTGTAGCGGTGATGGAAACGGGGGCATTGTTTTTGTGTTTATGCGCACACCTGAAGATCCTACGTCTGTCCCTGTCCTGTGCAGGGTGTGGTACAAACTGTCGGCAAAAGGCCGTTGCACTTTTCTTCGGGTCACTAAACGTCTTATCACCGAAGGTGATGTCTACGTTTTTTGGTGGGCCCGTCGAATTTGACAGGGATTTGACTGTGGACCATAATTTTCCAACACCGGTAGAGAGGTTACAAGACCTCAGATGCTCCTCCCATTTGGCATGTTTGTGTTCATCTACCAACCGTCTGATTTCCGCGTTGAGACCACTGATCTGTGGGTCTGCGGGATCGATGCTACGTATAAGGTCACGTTCATTGGCCAGGGCTGCAGCTTCAGTTGGGAAGTTTGGCCGTATATTCTGTATTCTCCCAGCTGGTATAAAAAGGGCTGCAGCTCTATTTATGACCTTACGTATTTACTTTTCACCTTGGCGTACGTCAGTCGGTATGGGAAGAGCACCAAAGGAGCTCTCAGTAAACTCAGTAAAGCCAACCCAGTCAGCCCTCCTGAAGTTTACGTAGGATCTCTTCTCAGAGGTGGTGAAATCCGGGGCACGATCAACGGACAGGATGATTGGCAGGTGATCTGATGCCAAAGCCACCATTGGGCGCCAGTTTATACAGTTTATTAGACCTGGACTAACAATTGTTATGTCCGGGGAGCTACTGCAATTTACTGCCATCCTCGTGGGGGCGTCCGTGTTCACCGCGCAGAATGTGGAAGCGTCAATTTGCTCGGCTATTTCCCGTCCTCTGCCGTCAGCAGAATGGCGTGAATGCCACATGTCATGGTGTGCATTAAAATCGCCCATAATGACACGGTTATCGCCCCGTAGGAAATCGCTTAAATCAGGGCGATAACTTCTGGGACAACAGGTGACGGGAGGTATGTAGATGTTTATCAGCTCGAGATCAACACCTCCAGCTGAAATGACAATACCCTGTCGCTCTAAGGGTATGTCCTCTTGGTCGGTGTTGAATGCAAATTCCCTATACCGCACGGTTTGGTGGATGATGAACGCAAGACCACCCCCACCGTCCGTACGATCATGCCGGAGAATGTGGTAGCCACCACTCGCTCTGAGATCCGAGTGGGTGCCAAGTTTAGTCTCCTGGATTGCAGCAATTTTGATGGAGTTTTGCTGCATAAACTTGGTGATCTCCACAATCTTGCCAGTTATACCATTGCAGTTTAATTGCATTATTTTGAAATGCGGGGGAGAGGCAATGGTCACTCTGGGAGTCAGGGACTGGTGCGCTCGCCGTGGAGGTAATATGCTAGTCCGTGATCGTCGTCGCAGTCCTGAAGGCGACAAATTCCGCTCGTTGGGAAACGAGGTAGAATTTGTCGGCAATGTGGGCTGCACAGCTCGACAACACGGCGCAACATACGCATCAGTCCATAGATTTCTGTTTGCGAGCCCTGAGCATATGCGCAGGTGACATTGGCCAAGGCAGATATTGCACTTGACCGATGGCACTCTGGACGCATATATTCTGTGCCGACAAACAGTGCACATAGTGTGAGGGACCAGGAGCTGATGGCCTTGATTCACACTTGTGCCGGTACCGGAAGAAGTAGAGGGGAGGAGAATATTTTGGGGCGGGAGTTGTAGCTCAGCAGTGCTCACAACATCGATAGATGTGCTACGTAGGGAGTAGCTATGAGCTGCTGTGTGAGGTGTTAGCGCGCTAGGGCGCGAGCTACAACTGGGAACACACAATGTTTGCTGAGCAATAGATATATTGCGAAGGGGAGGCGATAGCGCTACGCCGGAGCGTCGCGAGCCACGGGACGTTCTAAGACGTGAACAGCAAGGTGCCACGAAGGTTTTGAAAAAACTAAGAGGCCGGTGTGTTTTTGGATCTAGTCCGGAACAACTAGACTTATGTAGCCAACCTTTACAAGATGTGCATTGCACCGAATGCGAACATCTGGTATAAATTTTCTTCCGGCACACGCAGCAGAACCATTCTGTTGGACCAGGGTTTAGCTCAACGCCAGACCGGAACAACAGAATAGGGAGCAGCCCTGCTGCAAGGAACTGCTCCAGGGATGACAATTTAAGGGGGAGGAATCGTGACACGTTAGACAGGGTCACTTCGGGTGTACTGCTCTTGGCCAGGCTGTAATAAAAAAAAATACAGCCTGGGTCGTTTCGGTACGAAGGGTACTGCGCAAGCACATGTACCTTTCTCGCAGAACCGGCAGTACGTAGAAACGCAAGGAAGGAGAATGTTCTTCAGCGCCAGAAGAAAGCGTGTATTGCACTCTACACATGCAAAAGAGCCATTGGAAAGAAATGGGGGCTCAGCCCCAAAATATGCAAATGGATCTACACCGCAATCATTCGACCAATCATGCTCTATGGAGTTGTGGTATGGTGGCCTGCGCTGAGCAAGGCAACAAACCTTAATCTGCTAGGTAAAGTACACAGATCTTGCATGATCTGTATAAGCGGTGCGTTAAGAACAACGCCCAATGAAGCACTCCAGGCCATTCTTGGCATTTTGCCACTCGATCTGGAAGGGCACCGGGTAGCAGCAGCATCGGCTCTGCGTCTAAGGGAAACGTCCGGCTGGGGCGCAAGCACTACTGGACACGCCTGTATTTTGGGATCCTATAGTTTTCTTCCGCTGAGCACAGATCGTTGTGCGACCACAACAGTCGGAGATAGCTGTTTTAAAATCAACATTCCCAGCAGGGAAGAATGGGAGAGCACGGATCGGAGTCCCGCCACTCATGGCGGCACTTCCATTTATACTGATGGCTCGAAGTTAGACGGCAGAGTTGGAGGAGGGGTTTATTCAAAGGATCTGAACCTTGAGCTCTTCTTCAGAACACCTGATCACTGCAGTGTCTTCCAGGCTGAAGTTTCAGCAATCATGGACGCCGCGGCTTGGATAGGCCAACACACTATCGGACACGACATTTTTATATTCAGCGACAGCCAGGCGGCCATCAAATCCCTTGGCTCTTATTCGTTCAACTCTGAACTGACGCTCAGCTGTCGTCGATCTCTACAAGAGATGGCCCAACAGAATCGCGTGAACCTCACATGGGTCCCGGGGCATAGAGACATTGAGGGAAATTGTAGGGCAGACGAACTTGCGAGGCAGGGCACGACCAAGCAGGTTCTTCGCGATAAAGAGCGCTTAGGTATGCCGTTTGCCACATGCAAGCTTATGCTGAAGGAGTACACACTCCGCCAAGCCAACGAAAGATGGCTGCAATCTCCAGGATGCCGGATATCCAAAGAAACCTGGCCGAAATGGGATCATAAAAGATCAAGACAAATTTATGCCCTAAGGAGAAGAGAAATCTCCATATTAATAGGCGTATTGACTGGGCACTGCCTCATTGGTAGGCACGCAGAAAGACTTGGTGTGCCCTACCGACGATGCTGTAGGAGTTGTAAGGATGATGAGGAGGAGGAAACGGTGGAGCACCTCATCTGCAACTGCCCGGCTTTAAGTGGCGCGAGAATGCGCTTTTTGGGAGTTCCCTTCCTGGTTAGCCTACGCCAGGTCACGGAGCTGGACATAAATAATACTGGCCTAGCTGTGCCTCTACGGTAGCCACTTGAACCTAACCTATGTAGGTAATATGTTTTAAATTTTTATTTAATAAATTAATCAGCTTTTTGTTTTACAATTGTATTCTGTAACTCAGTCCCATCTCAAAACACTTAATTTGAGATATTTCCTTATTCGTATGACACTACGTCCTTTCTTTGTATTTTTCATAGAAAAAATAGTCAGAACAACAATTTACAAAGAATGCAAAAAAACCAAAAAATACTTCAGAATAAACATTTCAAATAATAATTCCCACACAGCAAATTTTGGTAGAGAGCTTAGGTTCGCCATCAAAAAGAAAACAACATTCCCCATTGATCCCATATGTGATAAAAAATTGACAATGATAATAGTTATTTTTGTAAAGCCTATAGTTCTCGAGCTAGAGTCACCATTTCTCCTTGCATAATATAAAAAAAAATACTAGTCCGGTAAATTTAGTTTATGTTGTAAAACAAAAGATCCCACAGAGCCGTTTTTTTGTCAGGAGCTAAGGTTCGCCCTCAGGAAGAAAACTGAAAAATTCGCATCGATCCGCGTTGTACGAAAAAGGTTATTCTTGGCGAAAGTCAAGAAAAAGATTTTTTTTTTTCTCGATTTTTTACCCCGAATAACTTTTTTACATGGTTTATTGAAACATGGGGATTTTATGTTTGGGTATTTTGGATTTGGGGATTTTTTAAAAGCTGGGTATTTTGTGTTTAGGGATTTAGTGGCACTACCTTTTCATTAGGGTGCTTAGCTAAGTTGACACGAAACACCCTATAAGAAAAAGTCCAAAAATAATTGCCCGGCAAAATTAATTCTTTCCCGGCAAAATCACGGCAAATTAGCTGCAAAATATGAAACAAGTACGGTTTCGATATCTTGTCTCTAAAAGCGTTTTCATTAGGGTGCTTAGCTAAGTTGATATCAAGTTAGCAAAGCACCCCAAAATTCCGGGAAACAATTACCCGGCAAAATTAATTCTTTCCCGGAAAATTAGCTGCAAAATATGAAACAAGTCCGGTTTCGATATCTTGTCTCTAACACTGTTTTCATTATGGTGCTTAGCTAAGTTGACACGAAACATCCTATATGAAAAAGTCCAAAAATAATTGCCCGGCAAAATAATTCTTTCTTTCTTTAAATTACGGCAAATTATGCCACAAGTCCGGTTTCGATATCTTGTCTCGAACACCGGCAAAATCACGACAAATTAGCTGCAAAATATGAAACAAGTCCGGTTTCGATATCTTGTCTCTAACACCGTTTTCATTAGGGTGCTTAGCCAAGTTGACACGAAACATCCTATATGAACAAGTCCAAAAATATTTGCCCGGCAAAATTAATTCTTTCTTTCTTCAAATAAGGGCAAATTAGCGGCAAATTATGCCACAGGTCCGGTTTCGACATCTTGTCTCTAACACCGTTTTGATTAGGGTGCTTAGCTAAGTTGATATCAAGTTAGAAAAGCACCCCAAAATTCCGGGAAAAAATTACCCGGCAAAATTAATTCTTTTCCGCCAAAATCACGGAAAAAAGCGGCAAATTATCCATCTGGTCCAGACTCGATTGCATTAGGGTGCTTAGCTAACGTGATACTTATTTTTTTCTTTCTTACGTAAAACCACTGCGACTCATTTTCATATTAAATTTTCTGAATATGAAATGAAAGTTCCGAGCTTGAATTGGGGGAGCATCGTTTTATTAATCCCGGAGTAATCCCTTGCGAGTATCGGATTGCTCCCTATTACTCCCTATACTTCTGTGTATAAGCATATTATTTCTATAGTTCCCTTTAAGATTGTATGTCCTAGGCGGGGAGTAATAGAAAAACTCCCTTTGACCTCCCAAAAAACAATAAGGTATTTTATTCAGTAATAGAAAAACTCCCGTTGATCTCCCAAAAACCATAATAATAATAATACTTTTAATTGATCACAGCGGAGTAATGGGAGAGTTTTGTAACGCTTCGCCTGCATCATCGCCGTCCACACCACGTCACAATTTCAATTTCCCTTCATGAAATTTTTTTTCTGAAATTACGCAATTGTGCGCGTTTTTGTTTTTCTATTTTTCTAAACTTTTTTCAAGCTTTTCAACGCCTCCTCTATAGAAACAGTGACGTAGAAATGAAGAAATCTCTTCTTTTACTCCAATATCATGTCTATGGGAGTAATCTTTGACAAATCGTTTGGGAACACCTCTATGAGTAATATGGGAGCAAAGAGTGGAGAATTTACTTCTATTGCTCCACGATTATGTCAAAAGAAGTACTCCCTCATTCATCGCTTGAGGGATATCACCTTCTGCTCCACAATGGAAAAAAGCTCCCCTATTACTCTAAAAATCATGATAAAGGGAGGAATCTTTTATTCCTCGTCTCAAGTTATATTGGGTTTCGAAATGATCAAGGAACAATAGAAGAAAATTCTCCACTCTTTGCTCCGATATTACTCATACAGGAGCAATAAGAGGTGTTCCCAAACGATGTGTCAAAGATTACTCCTGTTTTCGGCACTGGGAAGCGTGAATAAACAGGCAATTTCGTTTACTGCATAAGCATTAGCACAGTTTTATTTCCTGATGGAATTAAAGCTTTATAAAATGAACAATTAAATTGGGAAAAATACTTTCATTTGGTTTCGCCTCCCTATCGCTTGCCGCTCAACAAAGTTTTAAAATGGAATGACAAAATGCAATTTCATGCAAGCGATGGGGGTGCCAGATCAACCAAATGCTTGCATTTTCTTTCACATCTTGTTTTTCGTCAACAACAGGGTTACACAAATGAAACATAAAGAACATGAAAATGAATCATAAACATTAAATTAATTTGAATCAGATTCGCCAACATCCCGACCACCGTGAATCTTATCAGATTCACCAACATCTGCCTGGCCAGCACGCACGCCGGTCGTTTAAAGAATCCAGCTTTGGTCTGTACTTCGGCCACTCGAATTTGATTGTCCTTCCCTGGGAACACGCGTATGGTCCTCCCAATTGGCCACTTGGAGCGGTGTACGTTGTTGTCGCACAACAGGACTACATCGCCTATTCGCAATGGCTCAACTGGCTGTTAGCACTTGGTGCGTCGACACAAATCTGGAAGATATTCAGCCAGCCATCTTTTCCAGAAACGATGCTGAGGGAAAACTCTCTATTGGATGAGGGGTCAGTTCCGTGTTGGCAGTACCTAAAATAAAATGGTTAGGAGTTAAGGGTTTGTCGGTGGGTGTGTCTAGTGGAATATGCGTAAGTGGGCGGCTATTTACCAGGTTTTCGGCTTCGCATAACATGCTGTATAAGCTGTGTTCATGTAGATTCTCATTGTACAACGCGTGACCCATGACGTGCTTGACACTGCGCACTAATCGCTCCCAGAAACCGCCTGCGTGCGGATTAAGCGGACAATTGAACACCCATTCGATTCATTCGTTCGCCAGCGCATCAGCTTTCTTGCCATTTTTGAAGTCCGATTGCTGTCGTTGCAGTTCCTTGTTAGCGCCGATGAAGTTGGTAGTATTATCCGACCGTTTGCGAGTTGGGGTGCCTCGTCTGCACATAAAGTTGCGAATGCAGAGCAAGCACGTATCGGTACTGAGGTCCTTAGCAATCTCCAAATGTATAGCGCGTGTAGTTAGGCATGTAAATAACGCTATCCAGCGTTTTTCCCTTCGCCGGCCTACTTCCACGTGAAACGGTCCCATGTAATCGAATCCATAGGAAAATGGTCTTATAAAGGGTGTCAGTCGATCTTCTGGTAGCTGTCATATTATGGGTGGCTGCGGTCGCGCGCGGTCCTTCCTGCATACTTGACATTCTCTCGCCCCACGTCGCATGGCAACCATGATGTGGGGAACCCATCATATATCGGCGATAATAGCCTCCACGTTCTGATGTTTTCCCTTACGATGGTAGAGTCGACGATTAGGTTGGTGACGTGGTCTGCCTTCGGGAGGATGGTTGGCCTGCGACCTTGTATGGGAATCGCTTCAGCGGCATCAATCCGAACCTCGATCCGCAAGACCCATCAACGTATTGTGTTAGCTTACACAAGCTGCTATTGCAACTACTTCCCTGCTAGCAATGCGTCATAGTCTTCCGGAAATGTGCTTCTTTGTACCGCTCGACAAATCATATACTCGGATGTTTCTAGCTCAGCCACGGTGAGATACCTACGTTCTCGCAATATTTGATGCTTCTGCCAAATGTTATTGTAAGAGCGCATCATCCAAGCTATAGCTTTCTTCATCCGGGTGAAACAAGAAAACCTCTTAAAAACGTCGTCACCGTATCTTGTTGTATTCTTGTTCTTCATGTTCCACCAATTTTGTTCGAAGCTCTTCGCTGGTTCGCGCCTGGATCTCAACCGCTGGCCACCCTGATTCTTTCTTAAGCAAAAAATCCAGTCCTGATGCCCAGAAGGACTCACGTTTTCCGCTTCGTTGACCCTGGATTGACCATACTTGGCAACCACCTCCAGTCCGTTTTTTTGCTACCCGCCAAGATCTCGTTCACTCCACATTATGTTGTTGTTGTTGTTGTTGTTGTTGTTGTTGTTGTTGTTGTTGTTGTTGTTGTTGTTGTTGTTGTTGTTGTTGTTGTTGTTGTTAACAGTGCATTGCTCTGCCTAGAGTGTATGATCATTCCGAAGATCTTCATCAAGCTCTTCTAAGGGAAGTCCAAGGAAACGCGCAGTTTCAACAGGGTTGGACCAGAGGGACATAGTTGTTAAAGGAGTAGGTTCAATTGGACAATTGAAGAGATGTAGGGTATCATGGGGGGTCCAACCACATGCAGGGCATGTGTTTGAAATTGTATCATCCACCCAGCAGAAATTTTTGATCATATTCGAGTCTATTTCGAGCCTTCTACGCGATTAAAACAATCATAAATGAGCTCACTTTCTGATCATAAAAGACTCTTTTGTCGGTAGAAAAATTTACCATGCCGGCGACTCCTCTTGATAAGCCTTTTATGATCAGTTTTGACTCTTTTTCGACTCTTGAAAAAATCATTCGCGGGTCGTTTTCTAGTCATTTTTCAGTCGGTTTCTATTCATTTTATGATCACTTTTGACTCTTATTCGACTCTTGTTACAATCATTTTCTGGTCGTTTTTTAATCTTTTTTTAGTCGTATTTCCAAACATTTTCAATTCGTTTTCTTATCGCATTTCAAATGATAGTAAAAAACCACCTCTGGCTACCATCTTTCAAGAAAAGAACGACACCTATATTTTCGGTCCATCGTGTAAGAAAATAAAATTAAGTATGATTTTAAGTTAATTAAAGCTTTTTGATGCAACTTTGTATATGCTATATGTACGGTCACTACAGTGTTGTGAGTTCGACTCTCACAATGCCGGGAAGAAAAGTCCATGGAGAGATGTAATTCCAGTATCATCGAAACATATGTCGGCTTGTCTGGTTCCTGCAGCGCGTAGGTAAATTTTTCTCAAAAAACACATTTTCATACAATCCCGAAAATTGCTTGTAAATACCGTCGGTATTTACAGCAATAGACTACAAGTCAAAAAAGCAACAAAGAGTTTAGTGTTATAAATTGAAAAATATTCGTGCTTAATTAAGTATGAAAATTCTTTCATAGGTTTCACACCAAGTCCTAAAAATTCGCAAATCTTTCATATAAGTTAGCATTGAAATTAAAGAAATGTTCTATATGGATGTATAAATATATGCATAAATGGACACTGAGAAGGGTTTACCTTCAAGCTGGGTAGTGGTCTAAGGTGCTAGACCTTCTAGCATACAAGTCACTACAGTGTTGTGAGTTCGACTCTCACAATGCCGGGAAGAAAAGTCCTTGAAGAGATGTAACTCCAGTATCATCGAAACATATGTTTTTTCTCAAAAAACACATTTTCATATTTATAAATAACTATTTCAAAAGTTATGAAAAATAGTGTCATTAGAATCAGAGTAAAATATTTGTGAAATTAAAGTGCGATCACTTTTCAATCCCCAAGATGATCAACTTCTGTTTGCACTAAATTTTGTTGTTATATTTTCAATAACTCATTTTTCAAGCATACTGATGAGTCGTGTTCGAGTCTTATTTTAATCGTGTAAGTGATCAATCAGTTTTTAATCACCCAAAGTGATCGAAAAGGACTCAGTAAGGTGATTTATTTAAAAGTAGTCTTCCAAATGCTATTCGGGATTCAGTCTGGATAAGTAAGAGTTTAACCTCACACTGTATCCAGACCTAAGCTGTGCCATGGTGACTCTTGTCTCCCTTGGTAAGGCGCGTTCTTCTTCAGCAATATCGGGTGGAAGACTGTTTAGAACGGGATTCAAAGGTAGAGATCTGACAAAAGTGTCAACCGACTCGGTATGGATGTTGGTTAGAGCCCGTTTATGTTCTTACTGGTTCAATATCATGATTTTCCAGCAGGCGAATTCCAGAAATCTCCATCCATCTCCATCTCGTAAATGCTAAAATATGCTAAAATGCTTAAGCAAATGAATTCTCAGAATTTTAGGAGATGACACTTATTTGCGATTCTGATCCACAAGCCGCCTAGCTATGATAATAGTGCGTTATCTGCACTATAGAAAGCGCGCAGGCATCACTGCAAGATGTCAATTTAGTTGTGATTCTTTACAACTCAGAAAAAGCCAGAAGTAAACCGAAAGGCCTGAAGTTACTAGCTACTAATCCCTTACTTTTCAGCGTTACTCTACTTTTTTAATTACAAAATAAATTCTATTTTCGGTAAAAAGATTTGTGTTTGTTTAATAAAGTCGGTTAAGAACAGATTTTAAATTGTTATATATACCTTAATTTAATTATTTATTGAGTTTTTCTCTATAAAATTGTTATACGGAAACAAAAAATGTTTTTTAGTTATAACTTTTAAATAATAAATAATATTACTTTTGTGACTCCGGATTATGATTTCTGGGACTGAAACTCGACTATATTCCTCTCCCGACTTTTTGCGATGTGTTTTTTGCAGTTTTAGTAGGATGGAAAAAAATAAAATTTCCAAAATTATGGGCAAATACATAATTAAATATCAATTTTTCTTATAAATTACACATATTTATTGTTTTTGAGTAATTTTAGGGCCTAAATCAACATAGTTCTACCCTTTTTCCTATTTTTTTTTGCGTTTTAGCAACAACTTTTTTTCGTTGCCAAAATTTGCCAGCTTTTGGAGAAAATTGGAGATTTTACGAGATGGCTAAAATTGCAGAATCGCAAATTTAGCTTTGTATCTGTCAAAACCAGCTGAGCTACGTTATCTGATTCACTTGGCGTTCATCTCTTAAATATGCCAAAAAATGAAGCAAAGATGGAGATTTATAGAGATTTTCTTTCACTGGAATCGCAAAAGTCGCTAAAATTTGGCAAAATGAATTTAGAGATTTTACGTGATGGAAATTAAGCATTAGCGAAAACTGGAATTCATGTACTGGTTATTAATAAGAAACTCTTCTCAAGATTTTCGTAAAAATATGGAAAAAACATAAGAAAATGCGAAGATGTTACTTTTAGGAGATGGAAATTAAGCATTATCGAAAACTGGAATTCATGTACAGGATGACTGCTCGGAGTCGAGTAGCCAAGACAGCGGCTTGTAGTTCCAAGCGCGGTACCGTTGTCAGCTTCAGCGGCGCTCTTTTTGCTTTGCCCATCGCGAACGCTATGCGTATCCGATCATGACCGCTGCTGACCCTCCAATACCCCACGGCTCAATAGGCCGACTTGCTGGCGTCAGCAAACACGTGCAACTCCACGGGTGATTTGAAAAAGTTCTCGTCGTAACATCACGGCATTTTTAACGTTTGATGTCCTTCAGCATACTTAGCCACTTTCGCACATCTCTAAGGCTCGTCCGGTATTCCGTCATCAGCCCTTTGTTGACCTTAGCGAATGATAGCGCGAACTTTAGCTCGTCGTTCACCGTGTCCCAAACCATGCCGAGCACTCTCGGAAAGTTACCCTCGCAAGATCTGCCGAGACTTACCAACGTCTGCTGCTTCTCTCCGTCATTGATAAATCTGGTTACCTGCTGGTTGTTCGACACGAACCGTTTTAGCTCAAAACCGCCTTGTTGGTGCACCCAAACTACTTCCTTGATCACGGGTATTGCCTCTTCGCCGGTGGAGAAACAAAGAACGGAATCATCAACATAATGATTGTGGATAATAGCAGCTGCTGCTTCAGGAAACTCCGTGTGATACTCTCTGGCGTTCTTATTTTTGACGAACTGGGCTGCGCATGGCGAGCATTTGCCCATGTTGCTCCAAAGGAACCTTTGTGCATCTTGATCTTCACGCTGTTCCATGACCTGATTAAACATCTCTACCACGTCTGCGCAAACTCTAACGGGTTTCTGTCTGAATTTCATCAACACCATTATCAGCGACTGACCCAAGTCGGGTCACTTAGCAAGGCTGAGTTTAGTGACACACCGTTCGTTTCTGCAGCGAAGTGTTGTTGTTGTTGTTAACAATGCATTGCCCTGCAGCGGCGTCAAATACAATGCTTAGCTTTTCGAGCTTATTTGGGTTGCGCACTCCAAAATGTGGTAAGTACCAAGTTCTTTCGCCACGCTGCTGTGCTTCCGCCTCGCCCAATCGGCTTACATAAACCTTTCGCATGTATCCCGCCATGATATGCACGGTTATCTCCCCTCTCTTGACGAGTTCTTCGCCGCTCTGAGCTTGACATTGTCGCCAACAAAGTCCTCGGCGACCTTATTCACGACTTGAGCGGCGCAAGTTGGGGTGCATCCTTATGTCTCCCATAACTCAGTTCTTCAGCTTCCAGTTAAGGAGCATAATGAAATGCTAAACAAGCAGTACCTACTGAATTGCTGTAAACCACAGCAACCCAATAGGCAACTGAGCTAAGGACGCATCTACGTAAATATTTTGATGAGATCCGGCACTTTATAACAACACCGTTTGATCCAGAGATGCACAAGCAGGCATTGGAGCATATCCATAACACGTCTGTTGGCCACCAGCTCACACTCTCCCCGGTGAATGCTGTTTTGCATGGCCTCAACACCACGCCTTTCTGTAGAGGAGCGTATTCTTATTGAAACTGCTAGTTTCCTTGGACTCCCGTTAGAAGATATTGACGACAATTTAGGCTAAGGAAAAATACGCGTTGGGCAGGACTACACCTTGTTACAACAACAACATGTGCACATGTTGTTCACGAAAACTCGCATCGTTTGAAAGTTTTCTCTCCAGCGTCATGAACCGCATTTCACCGTTTACCGCGTTTGACCGTTGTTGTTTCGAGTAGAAGTTTAGCTCTCCTCCGCCGCGCTCTTTATATGCGCGTGTGCGCTACTAACTTCACATTCTCATTTACGATAAAGTTTTCAACTAATTGCTCGAGTTTATACTCGCCACTCTGATGCACAAAAAACGAATGCAGGTTCGCTGATAATGGCTGCACACCACTTGATCCATAAACAATCCAGCCAAGCTTCGTCAACACAACCGTCGGCTCACGCTTTCCATCATCTACGACACGTTTCGCCACACCCAAGTGTGCGCTATCCAGCCCAATTAATATATCTGGCACTGCTGCTTCGTAGTTCGCAATATGCAGGTGTTGGGAGAACCGATGCTTCCACTGAAGTTCAGACATGTTCACTATTTGCTTTGGTAACTTCAAGTCATCAACAACCTTGACACCCTTCATGCAGAATCGTCTGCAGCTTGTATCAATACCTGAATTTTCAATGTTACTATGCGATACAGTCTGAGTCACGGAATTGTTCCCAAACCACTGCAGGGTTAGCTTCTCTTTACTACCCTTCAGCGCAAACTGATTTGCTACTCTTTTGTTTAATAATGTCACTGCCGAGCCCTCATCAACAAACGAATAACACGTAACCTCCCGCCCATTCTCATACAACTTGACGGGTACAATTTTAAAAAGAATATTTGGGTTTTGATCTGGCGCTACCGCGTTAGTGAAAACCTGTTGTCTTGATGTGTCTTGTGCCTGAGCTCCACTCCTACTACGCTGTGGCGGTGCCACGCCCACTATAAAAAAATTTATGGAAAATCTTAAGAGAATGGCCAGGGGGATTCACCTATAAAATTATATATATTTAGCCATTTCCGTTACCGAATTATGCCAATTTATATGATTTAGGAAATTTTCGATATCGAAAGTGGGCGTGGTTGGAGGGCGATTTTATCCAATTTCATCAAGTGTACTCCCAACGATACTAGTATAATATAATAATAATGGCGGCGATATACCAACAGGTCATCATAACCTCTAACGAGATTTTTAGCCGAGCTTCTCTTTCCAACTTGTGGTGTGTTGCTTTTGAGTTTTTCCTACAAGTTGGCGGGACCTACAGTTTTTTGCCGACTCCGAACGGCACTTGCAAAGCAAATGAATTTTTTGCTGAGAAGCTTCTCATGGCAGAAATACACCCGGAGAGTTTGCCAAACTACTGCCGAGGGGCGACCCCGTTTAGAAAAATCCTTTTTCTAAATAATTTTTGATGTTACTTTTGCCGGGCATCGAACCGCCACGACTTGGTGTAGAAGGCCGAACACTTAACCGCTACACCACAGCGACCGCCACTAAAATAAATAAAACATTGTTATTAGAATAAGTCACAAAATAATGGCCGAATATGAATTAAAAGATAAAACAAGAAAAAAACAAAGAACGGCTTTCATTTATCTTTTTCTTTCACCCAGCGAAGCGGGTGAGGGTCCGCTAGTATACATATACCGTTCTCGCAGAACCGGCAAAACGTGAAACGAATTCGGCTTCGGTTTTCGGCCGACTATAGGATTCCATCGCTCTATCGTAATCAGTTTAAAAGTTACGCCCAGTCGAATTTTCAAAAATGCCCCCCTTAAAAGTGGGCGGTGCCACGCCCACCATAAAATTTTTTTGAAAAAATCATAAAAGAATGACCAGGGGGATTCACCAATAAAATTATATCATTTTAGCCATTTCCGTTATCGAATTATGTCAATTTAGGTGATTTTAGAAATTTTCGATATCGAAAGTGGGCGTGTTTGGAGGGCGATTTTATCCAATTTCATCAGGTATACTCCCAACGATACTCTAGTATGCTTTGTGCCAAATTTCATCGTTCAACCGTAATCAGTTTAAAAGTTACGACCAGTCGAATTTTCAAAAAATGCCTCCCTTAAAAGTGGGCGGTGCCAAGTGATGAAATGAATGCAGCCTGAAAAAGATTGAATACCAACGTTTTTCGAATATAATTATGCAAATTTTTTTGTTAAACCATCATCATCATTTATTGGCGCACGCCAGTCATTCCTTTTTAGCGATAACTGACGCCAATTGGAAACCCCATGGCAGTTCAAGTCGTCCTCCACCTGCTGTTCCCATCTCAGTCGAGGCCTCCCCCTTCCTCTGCTGCCCAATTCGGGTGTCAATAGGAAAACCTTCTGTGCTGGAGCGTCTTTGTCCATTCGCATAACATGACCCAGCCAGGGGAGCCCTTGGGCTTTAATTTCCTGGCCTTGTTGGTCAGGTCTGCGTAAAGCTCGTATACCTTATCGTTAAATTTCCTTCGATACTCGCCGTTGGCATCGCGGGAAGAACCATAAATCTTCCGGAGAACTTTTCTCTCAAATACTCCGGGCCACCTCATCTTCTCTTGACACTGTCCATGATTCCGAGCCGTACATAAGGACTGGTATGATGAGAGACTTATAGAGCGTGATCTTTGTTTATCGAGAGAGAACTTTACTTCTCAATTGCCTACTATCGTCAGATGCGGAAGTAACCCGTCGCATCATCTTTGTCAGGTATGTTAAAGAGAAAGATTGTCCCTCAAATGAGCATATCCTCAGAATTATTTCTGTTCAAAACTCAGCCCTAGATACCAGATACTGGAGAACCCTTAACCGGATAAGCAGGGCCAGATCGGCGGAAATCGTAATAGCTGTAGCAGTTTTGGGTATGCCGAAGTGAAACTGAGGCTCAAAACCAAACCATCTCTGGCCCGGGTAGTTGATGAAGCTAGGGGTAGTGATTAAAAAGTAATGGCAGAAAAAAAGGCTGAAGAACAAACAGCCTGCAACTCAAAGTCGGCGGAGTTGGCACAAGGTTTGGAGGATAGACAAACTAAGCCTCAGCTCAAATTCACAGCAGGAGCTACGACTGGCGAGACTCCAACAAAAATGGCAGCTAAAACCAAGCACACGCCCTCTGTAAACCGGCTAACTAATCCATCGTGTGGTGAGAACTCTAGACCCGGAGTCAACGAAGAAACGGGGGCAAAATCAGGCATCTAGTAAGGATGCTTTGCTCAACAGCAACCGACGAACAATCTTTGTAATGTCAGCCCTCCCAGTAAATACTCGTAGTTCGATGCGTCTTAAATGCCTCCAGGTGAATCTTCACCATGCCAAGGCAGCCTCGTATGTTCTTAGCAGGTTCTTGAATGAAGGCCACTTCCAGACCTTCTCTATTGAATATTCTGCTAAGAACATAGGTTAGGTTCAAGTGGCTGCCGCAGAGGCACCAGGGTTCGTATTTGCACACACGTGTGCAGCACATTTGTGTATTTTTCGCTCTTACACATGTGCAGTGTGCTACCATAAATTTTTTTTAGCACACAGCTCGCGTGTGTGCATATTTGACTAAAGCACATGCGCACGTGTGTGTTTTTATAAAAAATATTTATGCACGTACTCTCGTGTTGTGTGCAGAAAAAAATTTTTCTTGCACAGGTACTTTTTTTTTACAAATCAAACACACACATTTTTTTCCTGTCAAATTGGAAAAAAATTATAGAGCGATATTATTATTTCAAGATTTACGTTGATTTGTTTAAAATGGAAGAAGGGAATTTTATGAAGTCCTGGTGGAGGAGAAGAAAATCAAATGCCTAACGTGCGACAAGCTACTATATGGTACGAATAAATTCACCATTAAGCGGCACTATGCCCTTACACATAAAATAAGTATTTCCGACCGGAAAAGGGCAAGCCAGCTCCGGACAACTTTTAAAAGGAATAAAGGTTGCTCGATCAACATCACTATCGGCAAGGAAGAGTTTTTAAGGTGTTGTGTTGGCTTGGTAACAGTAAAACATCTTCCCTTTCGTTTATTTGACGATAAGGAATGTTTTAAAACGTTAATCGAACCATACGAGCGGAAGTGTGGGACATCGCTGAATTCGCGCAACATTGTAGACATTACGAGCAAAGCTAGTGAAAATATACGCAAGACTATTTCCAGGTAGTTGAAAAATAAATTGTTTTGCCTGAAAGTGGACATCGCCAGCAGGATGGGAAAGAGTATACTCGGTATAAATGTTCAATATATCGAAAATTTTCAAATGCATATTCATACACTAGGTAAGCATCTGTCGCTTTTACGATATTCCAATGTAATTATTGGATTCTTTTCCTGCCAATTTTTGTTCATATACAATGTTATATATACGTTCATTAGACCGGGTCAAAAAAGAAATAAATAACAATAATAATCCGTTTGGTCAGTAGTATATTCAGGCCTTTTCTGCACACTCACGCATTTTGAGACATACGGCAATTCTGTCATCGGGTCATTCGCCATCGCCTTCGAAATCGTGATGCTTCATGACCTCAGACCAGAGTAACGGATGAATTGTCACTGACCAAAGAGTTATCCGGTAGGGATGTGCATTAGACTGCGTAAATTTTTTTGCAACTTTTCTTTTGGACCGCTCAAGTCTAATGTACATCGGACAGCTGGTTGATCAGTGACAAAAACTGTCCTGAAGCCCTTTAATCATAAGCTTCAACTTTAGCGGCTGACTTTCGGAACCTTTTTTTATTGGCCCGGCCTAATGCACATAAATTTGAAGCTTATATTGAGAGGGTTTCGGGACAATTTTTTTGCCCTTACAAATACTACAGAAATTATTTTTAGTTTCTATCTTTTTCATTTGACATCCGATTTTTAAAACTGATATGTTAACAATATTTTAATATTTAAGCCAAAAATGATATCTTAAGCACGAACAACTCGGTTAGCTGAATGAATATGTAAAAACGACCCCAGAAGAAAAAAGGTCAGCAGAAGAAAATGTAGAGCTTCCCAAGACAATAATTTTGACATACCAGATTTAAAAATTGATATGCATCGACTCATTCGTAAAGATGAAAAAAAAAAAAAAATTTCCCAACTAAAACTTCTGAAGCCTCTTTTTTCGACCTGGTCTAATGTATGTATTTTACCTTTGTGACAGGGATGGTACGCCTGTACAAAAAGGATAAGGCAGTTTTTATAAAGGAGCAAATAATAAGCAGTTTAGAGAAGTATGATCTAGATCTACAGCAAGTATATTCAAACACCACTGATAACGGAGCAAATGTAATTAAAGCAAGTAAAATTTTGAAAGAAGAGCAGGAATGTAGATTATTGGAAGAATCAGAGACAGACGTAACTGAAGAAGAAAATTTTCACTCAAAAATAGCGTCAGTATTTTCCGTTGTTAGGTGTGCAGCACACACAATACAGCTTGCTGCTTACGACATTATAAAAAATTTAGGACCCATGTTGGACGATTGTCGAAGTGCTGTAAAAAAAATACGTAAGATGATTTGTTCCGAAACGAGCAATATACAAATGCCAGTACTCGACAACGCAACCAGGTGGAACTCAACCTATGACATGATTGCGTCTTTACAGAAAATAAGAGATTTTATAGAGCAGCAATGTCCAGATATAGAGGAAATGAATTGGGAATTCATTGACGAGTTTGTTAAAGCATTCGAACCCCTCGCAATATGCACAAAGCAAATGCAAAGTGAGCAGTACCTAGTAGGTGACTTTTATAGAGATTGGTTGTCTTGTGAACTAGAGCTGCAAGATATTGGTTTGACTATATCATACGCAGAGCAGTTACATGCAGCAATGACACGTCGAAAAAAAAACCTTATGGACAATAATGCTTTTATTGCAGCACTATATCTCGACCCTAGATTCAATTTTCAAGGTTCTCTACTATTGTCGTCTGAACAGAAAGCTACTGCCGAGGTAAAGTAATATGGATATGTAACTCGTTATTAGTGACTTATAACAAAATTTATTTTTTCATATAGAATCATTTATTGAAAACGTATGAAAATTTGATGAAGTTAGAAAAGACAAAAAATGCAACTTCAATGAGTCCACAAAGTCAAAATTTAAATGCAATAGAGTACCCAACCACGTCCAGCAATACATTTTCACGATTGGAAAGGCACATTTGTGAAGAAATGGTGGAGAGTTCAAGTTCAGTTGAAATAGATCAGAATTTAAGACAAAAGCTAATCGCATTTTCGAATGGAAGAAAAGTAGCCCTAGATACAGACGTCCTTTCTTACTGGCAAACACATTCAGTAGATAAGGATCTGCAAAACCTCGCCAGCGTGGTCCTAGCAGATCCAGCGACTCAAGTTTCTGTTGAGAGGGCATTCAGTGCATTGTCTCTAATTTTAACAAAGCATCGCGCAAAATTGAATGACACTACATTAAACAATATACTTGTAACAAAATTAAATTTTGATTTGTTCGGAGTTAAAGAATGTGATTTGGATGCTGTATTTACTTCTTAATTAAATGCTACATTTCTGTTTTTATCTAAAAAATAAAACTTTCTTTTCTTCGAAATGAGCCCAAACAGTACTTTTTGTATATCTGAAGGATATGCTTTTTCTCCTTGAGTGCAGCGTAACAAATTCAATCCATCTTATTTTACTTGATCGCTTTTGTTCAAACGTACATATGATATCTGTTCGGTTAAGGACCAAAATTGGCTTGGGAGCTGCCAAAATTTTCAAATAGGCGCGCAGCATTTGTTGAATAGCGAATAATATAAAAATGTGCTGCACACGTGTGTGCAAAATATGCACACTGCCATTGCACTCAGAACAATTATATGTGCAAGTGTTTTTAACAAACAGCACACACATGAGTATGTGCATTCGTATTTTGAATATAAAACACGCACACGTGCAAGTGCTTGGTTTCAAACTGCACACACCCGTGCTGTGTGTTAAATGTTTTTTTGCGCACACAGCTCATGTGCATGAGCAATAAATTTTGTGTGTAGTTTTTTGCACACGTGTGTGTGCCGTGTATGTGCGTGCAAATACGAACCCTGAGAGGCACACCTAGGCCAGTATTAAAAGGCCCGTTGTGATACCACCAACACTAGGAAAGTCAGTTCCGGGACCCTGCCATATGGAAAATCCCGGTATTAACGGAATTCTCCACATAGCAGAATCCCGGGACTGACCCCCCTATACCGACACCGTTACTCCTCCCCGAACCATTTAGATGATTTGATGAAGGCCATCAGGTGCTTTATGTCCAGCTCCGTGACCTGGCGTAGGCTGACCAGGAAGGGAACTCCCAAAAAGCGCATTCTCGTGCCACTTAAAGCCGGGCAGTTGCAGATGAGGTGCTCCACCGTTTCCTCCTCCTCATCATCCTTACAACTCCTACAGCATCTTCGGTAGGGCACACCAAGTCTTTCTGCGTGTCTACCAATGAGGCAGTGCCCAGTTAATACGCCTATTAATATGGAGATTTCTCTTCTCCTTAGGGCACAAATTTGTCTTGATCTTTTATGATCCCATTTTGGCCAGGTTTCTTTGGATATCCGGCATCCTGGAGATTGCAGCCATCTTTCGTTGGCTTGGCGGAGTGTGTATTCCTTCAGCATAAGCTTGCATGTGGCAAACGGCATACTTAAGCGCTCTTTATCGCGAAGAACCTGCTTGGTCGTGCCCAGCCTCGCAAGTTCGTCTGCCCTACAATTTCCCTCAATGTACCTATGCCCCGGGACCCAGGTGAGGTTAACGCGATTCTGTTGGGCCATCTCTTGTAGAGATCGACGACAGCTGAGCGTCAGTTCAGAGTTGAACGAGTAAGAGCCAAGGGATTTGATGGCCGATAGTGTGTGGCCTATCCAAGCCGCGGCGTCCATGATTGCTGAAACTTCAGCCTGGAAGACACTCCAGTGATCAGGTAGTCTGAAGGAGAGCTCAAGGTTCAGATCCTTTGAATAAACCCCTCCTCCAACTCTGCCGTCTAACTTCGAGCCATCAGTATAAATGGAAGTGCCGCCATGAGTGACGGGACTCCGATCCGTGCTCTCCCATTCTTCCCTGCTGGGAATGTTGATTTTAAAACCGCTATCTCCGACTGTTGTGGTCGCACAGCGATCTGTGCTCAGCGGAAGAAAGCTATAGGATCCCAAAATACAGGCGTGTCCCGTAGTGCTTGCGCCCCAGCCGGACGTTTCCCTTAGACGCAGAGCCGATGCTTCTCGATCGAGTGGCAAAATGCCAAGAATGGCCTGGAGTGCTTCATTGGGCGTTGTTCTTAACGCACCGCTTATACAGATCATGCAAGATCTCTGTACTTTACCTAGCAGATTAAGGTTTGTTGCCTTGCTCAGCGCAGGCCACCATACCACAACTCCATAGAGCATGATTGGTCGAATGATTGCAGTGTAGATCCATTTGCATATTTTGGGGCTGAGCCCCCATTTCTTTCCAATGTGTAGACTGCAATACACGCTTTCTTCTGGCGCTGAAGAACATTCTCCTGCCAGGTTAGTTTCCTATCCAGAACTGTGCCCAAGAACTTGGCTTTGTCAGCCAAGTTCAGGTGCACGTTATTCAGTTTTGGTAGTATTAGCGGTGGTGTCTTATAGCGGTTGGTGAAAAGGACCAGTTC
Organism: Campiglossa producta; assembly: GCA_964058755.1. Classification (NCBI taxonomy): domain Eukaryota; kingdom Metazoa; phylum Arthropoda; class Insecta; order Diptera; family Tephritidae; genus Campiglossa; species Campiglossa producta. The sequence goes on along the minus strand of CAXKVI010000001.1, from coordinate 103,873,713 downwards.
TACTTTTCCCGGGTTGATGCTCCGTCCGCAACGCGAGCACCATGGGGAAACCTCTCTCAGTGCTACTTGCATCAAGTCGCACAGGGTTTGTGGGAATTTGCCCCTATAATACTATAGCTAAGTCGTCTGCATATGCCACTACCTTCCCGCCCGCCCAGCTTGTGTCCCGCAGCATCGAGTTGACAGTGAGGTTCCATAGAAGCGGGGAGAGAACACCACCCTGAGGCGTTCCCCTTGTGACATAGCGTGATAAGTCAACCGAGCCCAGTGATGAAACTATTCGTCTACCCCTTAGCAGTTGATCAATAATTCCAATAAGAGACCTGCTTATGCCCAGATTTGTTAAAGCGGTGTTTATAGCATCAGGGCTTATGTTGTTGAAGGCTCCTTCAATATCTAAAAAGGCAACAAGACAGTACTCCTTTTCATACAGCGATTTTTCAATAACAGAAACTAGGCTGTGAAGCGCAGTTTCTGTAGATTTACCTTTGGTGTATGCATGCTGATAGCTACAGATCAGGTTGCTATCAATAGTAGAGTAGAGTTAGTAATTTATTATCCTCTCGAAGGTTTTGAGCACAAAGGATGAGAGACTGATCGGCCTGTAGTCCTTGGGAATAAACACTACCGTGGCACTTCTCCAGGAGCACGGAATGTAGCTAAGAGAAAGGCAGGCTGTATAGAGAAATACCAGCCATTTGGCTGATGTCTCCAGCGTGTTTATGAGTTGTGCGGGAATAATCCCGTCTGGCCCGGCAGCCTTGAAGGGTTCGAAGCTTTTAACCGCCAACCTAACCTTTTCCTCCCGTGATGGTTATGTATACATCCAGGTTTGTTGTAGGTGCTAAGGGTTCCTTATGCCAGTTCCCTGGGAAGTGCGTATTCAAGAGCAGCTCTGGTCCAGGATCCGTCAGGTTTGCGCAAATAGCTTGTGGCTGTTTGAGTTTTTGAGAGCACTCGTCTAAGTCTCGCTGTATCGTCGACATTTTCGACCCCAGTGCAGAAATTTCTCCACGATACTCTCTTCGCCTGCCTCAGAGCTTTTTTGTAGGCCCTGAGTTTAACTTTATTTTTCGAGCCATTGAGTCTCCGTGCCAAGGCTCTTGGCCTTATTAAATTGTGTCCTACATGATTTTCGGAGCGAGTCCAGGTCGTAGGACCACCAATGCGGCCTATGTTTACCGCGTGGTTTTGGCACTGGGCAAGCCTGCTCCAGGGCATTCGAAAGCGCCGTTGTAAAGGTCTTTACCAGATCCTCCAACTCCCCTACTGATGAGGGGACTTGTGGGGGCAGTGCTGGTAAGTCCCTAGATAGTATTTCAACGTGTAGTCTAGAACTAATTCTACGTACCGGTGGTCGGAGAATGAGCGCTCATCGAGAACGCGCCATTTTCTGACCCACTTATAAGCGCCTTCGCTGCAAATAGTGAGATCTATGACCTCCCTACGGGTTTTAGTAATAAACGTAGGTTCGTTACCCACGTTGCAAACTACCAGGTTAGTTGTTAACAAATAGTCAAACAACGACTCTCCTCTAGCATTGATATGGGAGCTTCCCCACTGGACGTGATGAGCATTGGCGTCAGTTCCGATAATAAGATGACCCATGGAAAAATTTGCCACCAGGTCTTTTACCTCCCTCTGTGGCGGAGGTTCTTCGGCGTCGTAGGGCATATAGACCGACGCCATCGTCAGACTGGTACTGTCGACTGTTAAACTGGCAGCTGTAACGTCACCATTGGTATAGTTGGGCAGAGAAAGGCATTCAGCTCAGACTTAACCAAAATACAGGCTCTAACCCTGCCCCCCTCGCTGGCTCGAATAAGCTTAAAACCCTTAGTCCCCAAACCGCAAATCCTTGAGCTGTTGACCCAGGGTTCTAGGATGAGGACCACATCTACGTCGCCTTTAGAGAGACGACTGATTAAAGCAGCCGAGGCTGCTTTAGATTTGTGCAGGTTTATCTGAATCACCACCAACATGAGAGCGCTCAGACTTCCCTGCCACCGTATCGTCGAGTACCACCTCGTCTGGAGGCTTATCTTTCAACGACGATTTGTTCAGACCACGGTTACGTGGCAGATACCATACTTTCCGAGTCGGACATCTCCGACTCCCCTTCCGGCACTGCGATGTCCGCGTCCTCCAGTGCAGCCGAAATAGCAGCGCGCTGTGCATCGCCGACCCATGCCGTAGTGCACTCGTCCATTGCACCGTTTAAGGGGCTCGAGTGCCTCCTTATTCAAGGTGAAGACCACTTGCCTATCAGGCCCTACCACATCCTCGACCAGATTGATACCACAGTCCTGCGTCGGGAGAGACGGGTTCATGATCCTCAGCATCCTGAGAATTCTCTCAGGTTCAGCACGGATAGCAGGAATCCACGCTCTTGCCCTTGGCCGAGCCGGGATGTCCTTCCAGTCGACAACCTCGATTCTTGCCCCTTGGTAGATCTCACCTAGTCTTGCAGCTGCTGCCTTGTACAGTGCAACAGTTTTTGCATCCTCGCAAGCGAATACCTTGATTCGGCCCTGGTGCCATCCCGCATCAGAACCCATCGGAGTGGCACCCGGAGACTCGTCCATAATGTCGAGAAGGGCATTACCGATAGCGTTCCGGACGTACCGCCACTGGTCCCTAGGGATGGCCCAGTTTTCATTACCTCGGTCAATGACGCCTATGAGGATCCTATCCTTAGTCACTTTAGCAAAGCTGAGTTTACCCATTACGGGGGCGTGTTGCTGCCGCTTCGGGTGAGGTATTAAATCCGCGTCCGATCTCTGGCGTTTGAAGGGATTTCCATTAACCTTCTTTGGCGCGTAATCGCTTTGAAAGTTCGGTAAGATAGCTTCAGCCATCTCCACCGTCTTTCTAGCATTCGGCGATAGCGTCTCTTGTGAAATACCCTCGTATTTCTTCAGGATCCTTGCGGCCGCTCTTTTGTCCAAGTACTCAGAGCGACTGGGAGATGTCTTTTGGGGTAAATTTCGACCCGTACTTGTCATCGCGGTCGTTCCCTTATTTGGATCTTTGGGGCCAGGTCGTGAGACCACTGCCACAGACGTTAAAGACTTGGTTTCGGTACCGGCACTTACTAGGGCTTTAGCATCAGCCGTTGTTGGCTTCACCGTGTTTGTACCGGTACTTACTTTGGGGATTGCCCCCTTATTATCCAGAGCTAATCGACTCGTAGTTGCCATCGCTGTCGATCTCTCGGCTGATAAAGAAATGGAGTTTGTCCTCCGACGTTGCGTTCTCGCTTGCTCCAGCATTTTCCTCCTCTGCTGTGCAGTATACAGTGTTGTATCTTTAGTTGTAGGGTTTTTGTTACTATTTTTCATCTTGTTCATACGACCCCTCGCCGGGCAAGGCCAGTTTAGGGTCAAAGGAAGAGGAAGGGGGAATGTACCGTCCGCCGCGGCAGAGCCCCATACCGCGGTAAGGCCATAGTTACTCTCCGAGGCGGCCCGGTATCAGAGAGGCTCCGTTCGATTACAGCCACGATTTGCCTCCCGGCTGCAAACATCCAATGAGCACGTGGTCGCATAACACCCTGGATTGGGAGGGGGAAGATCTTAGTCGTCGCGCCAGAGAGGCTTGGGTTCTCTCGTGATGTAGTACCGGCGGCGCTATGATCACAAGGGCAGAGTAGCCCTGTGGCTATCGACTTAAGCCCTCGTACCGCGGCAAGGTGTCCACCCTTCACGAGGAGGAAATAATAATGAAGAGGCTTAAGCGAAAACTTAAAAGGAACAACGTCATAACAACAAAGGACGACAAAGGAAACATGACAGTGCTCATGGGAAAGGATGAATACATAGCAAAGACCGAAAAACTAATCAAAGATATGAAATGTCGCGTAATTAGCGAGAATCCCTCCGATAAATACCAGATCGAAATCAAAGCGCCTATAAAAAATGACACAAAAATAATAGATGAGACGACGGGAGGCACCCTGACACAAATGAACCCATCGGCCCCCACTAATAGCGCTACCAAAAATACATAAGCACAATACGCCAATGCGGCCAATAATCAATTTCAAATCAGCACCGAGTTACAAACTGTCAAAACATCTTAAGACGATACTGAGCGACACACTTGAACTAGACCATGAACACACAGTAAAGCACAACCGAACTATACAAAGACTTGAAACCGTCAAACTCACAGAGAACAGCACAATCGTATCATTTGACATAAAAGACTTATACCCTTCTATTCTGCTACCAGAGACATTGGACATAATAAACAAAAAACTACTTGACAAAACCAAAGATAAGGTCAGAACAGCACAAATTACCAACATACTAAGAACAACGCTACAACAAAATTACTTGAAATTCAACAATAAAATATATAGACAAACAAACGGACTAGGAATGGGTAACCCAACATCATCCGTTCTTATGGAGGCATTTATGCAGAACTTGGAAACAAAGTACATGCAAGAACTAAAAACAGTGACTTTTTACGCAAGGTACGTTGACGACATCTTCTGCGTGTTGAATACTAACAATGAAGAACGAATACTAGAATTCGTAAACAAACAACACGAAAACATAAAGTTCACTATGGAAACATAGAAAGAGGGAGAACTGAACTACCTGGACCTAACGATAAGAATTGACGGACTCACAAACAAGTTGAACTACGATATCTACAGAAAGCCAACAACTACGGACACCATAATTCATGCTACATCAAACCATCCTCAGCAGCACAAGAATGCAGCATTAAGGCACCTAGTGGAGAGACTTCAAAGAACACTCCTCACCCAGGAATCATACAGGAAGGAGCTTACCACCATATACAACATAGCAACGTGCAACGGAGACAAAAAAACCCAAGTGGACAAACTCCGGAGGAAGCATAGATCGCAGGAAAAGAACAACGCAGATGAAAAATCCAAGATCTGGACCGCGATGACATACACTGGAAACACGACATACAAACCTGCAAACTTTTTCAAAAAACACAACATCAACACGCGTTCAGAACATCGAACAACTTAGGACAAAAACTAAGAACCAACACTAACTCGGAGGAGCCGTATACCGAAAATGGGATCTACAAGCTTACCTGCGAGTGCTAACACAGCTACATAGGGCAAACAGGACGAAAAATAAGTACACGATTCCGAGAGCACATCAGGGACTACAACAAGAAAGCACGGAACCCCACTATTACACCAGAATCGAACTATGCAAATCACATGTTCGAAAACAAATCCACCCCGGCCAACATCAAAAACACAGCCACAACACATACAAAGAAAAGGTCGTTGCCTAAATGTGCTGAAAAACATGGAAATATACAAACTAAAGACGGGAAACGGTCAAAATTCTAAAATTAAAATTCTGAAGTCAAAATTCCGGAATCAAAATTCTGGGTCGACAAAATTCTGGAAATCGGAATTCCGCACTTCCTTCGCCTTTTTTGACTGTATTTCAAAATTCTGGTTTTTCATAATTCCGGAACTTACGTTTTCCAGAATTAATTCTGGAAATTTTTTCCCCAAAATTTCAGCAAAATCGTGTATTTTATATAAATTTGCTTATATTTAAGAAATATACATTGACTTTGATGTTTTGGTCATAAGACAGAAAACCAGCGGAACCAGCGGAACCATTTGTCTTTCTACTCTTCCGTGTTGGAAAATAGCTGCCTCATCATCATTGGAACAACGTCAAATGCACCGTCCATAATCCAGCAGTCGCTCTCATTTAACAACTGCAGCGAAGATTTTGTTCCAAAAATAAGAATGCATTCCCCATAACTTTAATAACTTTCTCACTTAAAATAAATAGTTGACCTTCCAAAACATAAAGTGATAATAAAGGAATGTCTATTTCTTTAACACAAGTTGGCTCTTTGAAACATTTTAAACTGTTGTCTTCTAATTCTTAACTTAAGGGCATTTCTTGATGGCAGATAATGTCTAATATGTTTTTCTGTCATAGATACCGAACGCTGAATTATTTGGCTAGACTGCAGAAAACTCGAGCGAACCATATTTTTAACCAGATTATTTGTTTCTGCAACCGATTTTTTATGCGCACATGGATCATGAGAATGTTCATTTTTTTTGCGTATAACATTTCACAGCCATAAAGTTGTTTGTCAACACGCAAGATACTTTTGTTTTTAATTCCTTCAGAACAAGTCCAGTTAAATGTTAAAGGCAAAATTCTGTGATTAATGATTAAAAATGCCTGTTGATAACAAAAAAAGTGCGCACTTTTCCAGAATTTTGGATTTCAGAATATTGACTTCCATAATTTTGATTTCCGGTGTTTCGACTTCCGGAATTATGAATGCAGAATTTCCAAAAAAACAGAAACAGCCCACTAAAGACATTGGACGGGAGAATAATAAACGAACAAACAAAAACCCTTTCTGACGCAATATTTGAACCGCTAAAATTAATTTACAAAAAACCGAACAATACCGCAGGTACAATAATCAAACAGGTAACAATAAACGAGCGAACACACAGAGCCAACCAAAAGACGAAAATCATCGACTTTTACCTGACTAATGAGCGTCGAAAACAACCTTTAAGCACACCAATTAACTAACGTAAAAGCAAGCCCTTTTTACAGGTACCCATTCGCAAACATTCGTAACACACGAACCATATACACACATACTAGCATTACCTGATACAGCGTCCAGACTATAAATCCGTGACAAGAGAAAGACATAAATCAGAACGAAATTAAACACTGAAGATGGCGGATCGCCGAAACCGGTTTGTTACAAAACCAAAATTGACACGGGATGACGAAAAATCGTTCCAATATACATTAAGTGGGAACTATTTCGCTTTACGATGGAGGAACTGCTTGCACCAACCAATAACTACGGGCGGGAACTAGAGAGAGAGGCTGAAAAGCTTCACTCAGATATCACAACAGCTTTCTACGAGAGTTGTCCCCAAGCCAAACAACGTATACTACGTGATGTTCCTTGGTGGAACAAAAAGCTTGCACAATTACAATGTCAAACCGGCGGGGTCTAATAAGGCCTTTTGAAATAAGGCCTTATGACGCAACCAAAGTGAAATAACGCCTTTTTTGTTATTTTCAAAAAAGGTCTTATTTCACATTTAAAACGCAATTAGGTCTTGAAATGTGCAATAACCCCTTTATTTATTGCCTGTGGCTATTTGCACATGACCGTATAAGTACGGGTCCGTATTTATACGGTCGGAACCGTAATTATTACACTTTTACGGGTGGGAAAATATCGGTACTTTTACGGGTCTTAAAATGCCCGTACATTTACGGATCATAAAATTGCGTACTGAAAACAACCCTGGGCTACACCATTCTAAGTCTTTCTGCGTAGTACACCCTTCTGTGTAGGCGACCCTCGGCCGCGCTTATAAATAGCACTGGGCTACGCCATGCCAAGTCCGGGTGGTTGCCTGAACCGTGGCAACGTGCCACGGTACGCACTCTTGGGCGGGATCCATGGTATTTGTGTGCAGAACACATTTCTTAGTTGTATTTTACATTAGTTTCGTACCGTGGCACGTTACCACGGTTCAGGCAACCACCCGGACTTGGCATGGCGTGGCCTAGGGTTATTTATAATAAGCGCGGCCGAAGGCCGCGAACTCAGAAAGGTGTTGTGCAAATAAATACCATGGATCCCGCCCAAAGAGTGTGTAGCACGGCACGTTGCCACGGTTCAGGCAGCCACCCGGACTTGGCATAGCGTAGCCCAGAGTTATTTATAATAAGCGCGGCCGAAGGCCGCCTACCCCGAAGGGTGTACTACGCAGAAGGACTTAGCATGCTAATTAAGTTCCGCTTTCGGATTATTAATCTACTCGTGAATACGCGTATTTTGATGCCCCAGTTTCCCCCTTTGGAAAAAATTTTAGAGAAGTTTAGTAGATTGGAATGGATTATTAGCTTTTCTTGGTCGTTGTCCCCTATACCAGGCACTTGCCACAAAGTGAAATAAAACCTTTAGAACCTTATTTCACATTTCAAGTGAAATAAGTCCTTATTCTTAATAAAGGCTTTAAGAGGGCAACCTGGAAATAACACTGCGAAAATATTAAAGATCTCCCTACGGAAGTGCGGCTCCAACGCAACGTCATTGGTACTCTGAATAACTCAGATGGTAGCTATACCAAGCAGCCGGAAGACACATGCATACTAGATGTATATTGGAACGATTTTTCGTCATCCCTTGTCAATTTTGGTTTTGTAACAAACCGGTTTCGGCGATCCGCCATATTCAGTGTTTGATTTCGTTCTGTGAGCTTTATCAACTTTCAGTCCTTTCAAATCTCCACAACCGGATGGGGTATATCCTTGTCTGTTGCAGCAAGGAATCAACTATACAGCTCCAGTCCTATCAAATTTATATAGAGCATCCCCGCTGTTAGGATATATTCCCAACAGGTGGGCAGAGGTTAAGGTTGTATTTATACCGAAACCAGGATAACCGGAAAATCTGCCATCGTCATATCGACGAAAATCCACGGAGACTGCTATCCATTGCCTTAAGGATGATTTACCCGGGTCCATTTTTCTAACCATTTTTTGTCAATCGACCATGTAAACAGCAATTCTATCGATCTTCACCTTGTATTTAAGGGTTGAACACAAGTGGTTCGATAAAAATCAACAAGAAAATCAACCCGTGTAAATGAGCCGTTACTGGAAAGATTTAAAAGGCCATAGAGTCTAAAAACATAGCCCTGTGTGCATTCATTGATATATCAGGCACTTTCGATAATACGACGTATCAGGCCATTGAGGAAGCCATGATTAGCAAGGACGTAAGCCCAATGATCACTCGCTGGGTCCTGGCCATGCTAAAGCAAAGCAAAATCAGCTTTGAGCTAGGAGGAAGTGCTGGGTCAATCGTGGCCACAAGAGGATGCCCTCAGGGAGGTCTACTATCTCCGCTACTGTTGACCCTAGTTATAGACGAGCTTCTTCACATTTTGAAGGGTAATGGCTTTGGCGTACAGGGCTATGTAGATGACTTAGTAGGCTGCGTAACAGGAATGCATGAAGAAACAGTAGCCGATCGCATGCAACAAGCCCTGCGCATCATTGAAAGATGGTATGTGTATGTTAGAGCCGTCCCTAGGAGGCAGCCGCATAGGTTTTTCGACGGAAGCAAAATACCTAGGAGTAACATTGGACAAAACCCGCACTTGGAATGCTCATTTGGAGGCTACCATAAATAAAGCAACGAGGGCCTTTTTCGTCTGCACTAGACTTTATGGCAAAACATGGGGGCTGTCTCCCTAAATGACGTACTGGTCATTTAATACCGTAGTCAGGCCAATAGTCACCTACGCTTCTCTAGTCTGGTGGCCTAAGACTGCTCAAAGAACAGCGGAAACTAAGTTAAGTAAGCTGTATCGGCTAGTCGGTATAACAGGTGCAATGAGAGCGTGCCCTGCTGATGCTTTAAGTGCCCTTCTGGGAATACCTCATTTCCCTATTCTGATAGAGAAGGAGGCCACACTTGCTGCATTAAGACTTCAAAACATTTCCGATCTAAAAATCGGACATATGAAGATAGTCAAGAATTTCATAAATAGTCCTATATTGCAGGTAAGTGATGCAATAACTCCTACGCTCAGGATCATGCGCAACTTTGAAGTTTCGATCGTAGATCGAGTGCTCTGGGACACAGGGAACCCTTATGCTGAATCCGATTCGGAGATTTGGTATACGGATGGATCGAAGCTGGAAGATGGTAATTCGGTAAACCAAATAACAAAAAATCGGTCCCCCACTATCTTTCAAGCAGAAATCCATGCAATAGAATTATGTGGCAGAGAATGCCTCGGAAGAAGACTATCCTCTAGGCGAATCTACATTATGTCGGACAGTCAGGCCGCCCTACGTGCCTTGCAGTCTTACACTATAACTTCGAAGCTTGTCGATGAGTGCGTCGCAGTCCTCTATGATCTGGGAGCCAAAAATATAGTTTTGTTAGGATGGGTTGCAGGGCATGAAATCAAAAAAAAAGCAGATTACCTGGCAAAACATGGTGCTCTAACAGCATTTTATAGTCCCCAACCCTTTTGTCGACTCACCAAGGCCCACGTAAAGGAGACCATAATCAACAATAAGCTGAAAGGTCACATAATAGATCGTGTAAATGGTCGCGGTGTAATAAGACCTTATAATAATAATAATAATAATCACTTGTTGGCAAGAGTGATTCTCCGTTGAATTTCTGGTTCCCAAATAGAGGAAAGTTTCAAAATTGTAATTATCAACGGTGACTTGGCTACAAAGGTGAAAGTGCGCCGATTCTTTCCTTGATGACAGCAGATACTTCGTCTTGTCCTCGTTGACCGCAAGACCCACTTTTTTCGCTTCTTTATCCAGTCCAGAAGATGGAGCTTACGGCTCGGCCATTAAGGCCAACGATATCAATATCATCGGCATACGCCAGCCATTGCACGCCCTTGTAAAAGATTGTACCATTGCGAATTATCTTCTCCAGCATCGGGTTAAAGAAATCGCAAAAAAGGGATTCACCCTGCTGAAGCCTCGGTTAGTTTCGAATGGCTCAGAGAGGTCCTTCCCAATTCTGACGCTGGTGTTGCTATTGCTAAATAATATGTGTAATCAGTGATGCCACATTTTTTTCCTCCAAAATCCCTACAAATGAGGTAAAACTCTCTAGATTACCCTACGCGTTAAAAAAAAAGTACCTACAAAAATCCCTACATTTTTTTTCTTGCGGAAATACATAAATAATCAAAAATAGGTATTTTTTCAGATACTTTTATTAGCTTTACATAACTTTAACGAGGCTTTTATACATATATGTATGTGTATAGATATCTAGATAAATAAATCGTAAGAGCACATGCTCATTTATAAAAAAAAGTTAAAAGTATTTAATGGTGGTCATAAACAGTTTTGGCAACCATATATTTATAAATTGATTCTGGACACTTAAATGAAACGCAGTCAAGGGATTCGTCTTTTAAATATGAGCGAATTATACATATAGAAGTTAAATTTTCGTGACTAAGTTTATTTCGTTTTTTTCGTCTGTTATGACAGAAAATATTCTTTCTGAATCTGCGTTGGCATGTGGAAGAGATAAACAAAACTTTGATATTTTTGACAAAAGGGGATATACCAATTCATCTTTAAAATTTTGAGTTTTACTTATTAAACCCCAAAACTGCTCAATGTCTAGTTTAATGAGATCATTTATTTCATTTTGAGGAAAATTATATTCAAATGATCTCCACTCATTAAGAACAGCATTCTCATCTAAATTTAACTTTTCGCAGATGAGAGTAAACTTCTGGTCTGCTTTAGACCCGTTTGTTCCAAAAACAAAATCGGGACGCAAAAATCCCATCTCCGTAAAGATAGTGTTATTCTTCAAAGGCAATCTGCGTTGCATCTCTTCCAAAGATACAACGTAAAACTGTATACAGTTTAATCGAATTTTTTCAGCAGTCGATTTTGAAAAGGTTTTAAGTATATTATTTCAATCGTTTCCAAAATACACTTCCTCAGTTGGAAGCAATATATTTGGATCTCTAACATTGCAATTCACTTTAAGCTCAGTCTTTTTGATAAAGTTCTGACCCAACTGCATATACAGCTTAACTGATTCGGTGTGCAATATCTGTACAAGTGGCTTTTTGGATTGAAATAATGCGTTAAAAGTATTAAAATATCCCAATGCATATTTTAAAAACAAGAGATATGCCTTATTGCGTTCACTTGAAAGTTCAGATAAAATAACCTCAGCTGATTTGAGCCTTTCTCTCTTAGACGCTTGTGTGAAGAACTCTTTGCGCCTTGAATGTTGTACATGTAAAAAAAAAACCTACATTTCCATGTAAAAAAAGCCTAAATGAAAAAGCGGACCTTTTACCCTACGGACACATTTTTTAACCAAAAAGACCTACAAGTAGGGATAAAACCCTACGTGTGGCAACACTGTGTGTAATATGCAATATGTGCAAGCATTGAACGCAAATAAGTTGGAAAGCGTATTTGCTAAACCATTTCTTGGAATTTAAGTGGTGTCTACGCGGATTTGGTAAGCCTCCCAAATTCAATTTAAGTAGACACAGCGATGAAGTTGCAGGTTTGGTATATGCCCACTTCCTTTTCTCACTTAGATGTTTGCCAATTTGACAAAATCTTCCAAACAAATTTTTGCACGATTCACTTTGAATGTTTGTAAATAAAATGGTGGCTTTTGACACAAAAAAACCCATAAAAAGCATCATGGCTTTTAATAAAAAAGGGCAGGTCCGACTTTATTCGTGTTATCAGTTACTTAGGAAATCATGTATTCTTTCGTTTCAGTCATTACTACCAGAACTTGACTCCGTTATGTATGTGGACACAGACGTTATTTTCTTATCATCTATCTCAGATATTTGGCAACGCTTCAAACGATTTAATACTTCACAATTTGCAGCACTGGCCTCGGAGCATGAGGACGAGAATATTGGTTGGTACAATAGGTTCGCGCGTCATCCCTTTTATGGCCGAACGGGATTAAACTCCGGCGTAATGCTGATGAATCTCACACGAATGCGAATGTACAAATGGGTTTCCAATATAATACCCATATATAATGAGTACAAATTGCGAATCACATGGGGTGATCAAGACATAATAAATATTTATTTTTATTTCAGTCCAGGTAAAACTATATATTTCTACATTTTTAGTAACAATAACCATTTGAGTATTTTAGAAACATTATATTTATTGCCATGTGAATACAACTATCGACCAGATCATTGCATGTACGTAAGTGTCTGCACAGTTTCCGATAATGGAATAAAAATATTACACGGTAATAGGGGTTACTTTCATTCTAAAAATCAACCTGTCTTTAAGGTAGTGTACGATATAGCGGAAAGCTACAAACTTGGTTCAAACCCATATATAAATTTCGTACTGCCCCTAAAATTATTATTAAACCAAAATGTGATAAAGAATACAAGCTGTGGATTGATTGCCGAAGGCGTGCTGCGCATTGCAATGAGTTTATTTGAAGGTTATACTAAAAGATAGTGTGGCCTTCTGGGTTATTTCTTACACATAAAACCGAAGTTATCAACTTTGTCAAAAGAACATTACAGCAATACCAACATGAAATTAGTGTTACTATCCGCATTTAGGTTTAAAATAATAAGTAGTGTATTTGAAAAAATCGAATCAATTATTTCATTAAAAAGTTAAAAGACAAAAAATATATTTTTATCGAATGTTTTAATTTGTTGTATGTACTTATTTAAAGCTATTAGTATTTATTTTTTAAGAAAGCATAATAATCAATAAAGGTATTACCTGTGAGATTTTTTTCGAGCTTCTCTTTCCAACTTGTGTGTTGCTTTTTGAGTTTTTCCTACAAAGCAAATGAGTTTTTGCTGAGAAGCTTCTCATGGCAGAAATACACCCGAATAGTTTGCCAAACTACTGCCGAGGGGCGACCCCGTTTAGAAATATTATTTTTCTAAATAATTTTTGATGTTACTTTTGCCGGGCATAGATCCGCCTCGACTTGGGGTAGAAGGCCGAACACTTAACCGCTACACCACGGCGGCCGCTGTGCAAAATATTATCACATTAACAGAACTTTTGTTAAGAATATTTGGACTTTTGTGCTAATCGATAACCCCTAGTCGGGGTTTTCAGTTGTTTCAGATTGAGAGCAATTATAGCTTCGAAGATTTCTGCATCACATCCACTCTCTGCTGTTCTAGCAGCAAGCGTTTCGATCCAAAACTAACGCATGCTGACAATAACCTGTTTTGAGGAAAATTGGATATTTGTTTTGCGGATTTCGGTAGCAGACCTGTCCAGTTCCTATTAACATAAATAATAAGGGTATTCATAATTAATTGCATTTGGGTCAGTGGCGTAGATAGTTTTTTGCGATGGGGGAAGGGGGGGGGGCGGTCACCGAGGACCTTTGCGCAGCGTCTGTTCACCATGAGGTGCGGTTGCAAGCGGGCGTCTGTCTTGAAGCAAGCCGCTCGCTATATAAATGTGTAAATATTTTCCAAAAACCTCGAAACGGGTTGTGCGCTGGGTTTGGGACCCGCCACGTAAAAAAACCTTATTCCAATGAAAAGAAAAAACCAAAACCTCGGATGAGAACCCCCTTTAATGTTGACGACCCGGCAAAACGAATTATGGACTACGAGAAGGATATTAGGGCATGTACGTGGAATGTCCGTACCCTTTCTAGGGAGCGTCCCGCTGCCCGACTGGTTGATGTCCTCGCGTGGTGTTGGATTTGTGGTGGGAAAGAGACTTCGCCGTCAAGTACTAGCGTTCACTCCTGTGGACGAGGGTATCGCTGCGATACGCATAAAGGCGAGATTTTTCAACATAACATTTATCTGCGCCTATGCGCCGACTGAAGAGACGGACGACGCAGAGAAGGACTCCTTCTACTATAAACTTGAACAGACCTATGATCGCTGCCCCCAGCATGATATCAAAGTCATGCTCGGCGACTTTAATGGTCCTACAGTTGGAAAATTCAGTCTCCACGATATAACATCCCCCAACTGTACTAGGTTGATTGACTTCGCCGCTGCTCGCAATATGGTCATCAGTAGTACCAGCTTGCAGTGTAAGCGAATACACCCAACCAACTGGCTGTCCCCCGATCAAAGAAGAAGAAACCAGATTGATCATGTCATGATCGACGGCAGACACAGCTCCACCGTTCTAGACGTGCGTACCCTACGTCGTCCCATTATCGACTCGGACCATTATCTTGTTGCAGCCAAGATTCGCACACGCCTCTGACGTCGAGAAGCTGCGCGCGACACAGACAGCTCATAATTTCACAACTCCACTCTCACACCTGCTAGCAGAGAGCAATCCTCGACCGATGTATGTAACCGAGCAATGGAAGCATATCTCTCACTCATTGCGTACCGCCGCTGAGGCCACTATAGGGTTTCAGCGACCCCGCAAGAACAACAGAAAAAAGAGACGTGAGGCCGAAAGGTGTGAGGAGCTTGAGATGCTGGCTGACAGGAACGGTTCCCAAAAATTCTATGAAAAGATCCGGCGGATGACAGCAGATTTAAAGACCGGGGCAAGTTCCTGTAAGGACAATAATGGCGACCTGGTAACTGACGTACAGAATGTACTTAAATTATGGAGGAAGAACTTCTCCTCACTGCTAAATTGCGAGGGAGACGTTGAACCCGATACCATTGTGTATCAGTACAAGTGTGGAATCTTCTGCATAGACGTCAAATTTTCAAAGAGCTTAACACCTGATGATCAGAGTTGCTTTTTTGGAAAATAGTATCATTTAGCGCCGAACTGCCTTCGATTGCGTACAAAAATTAGTAGTAAATAAAGGGGTAATAGTTCTCTAAATTTATAAAATAAGGTGAAACATAATGGTTGAAAATTTCTTAAGTCTGGTTTTCATTAGGTCAAATATTGATAATTTCTATCGACTTTATCGAAATAAGCGGTAATTGTCTACTTTAGCTGTCAACTGATAATAAATTAGCTAAATTATGGGGGCTCGAAAGACGGGGTTTGGCCACAGGATCACGAATCCGGTAGAGATTTTTTGGTTTCAGTGAAAAGTTATGGTCAAAAACCCGAAAATTCACCCGGGTTAGATACCAAAATTGAGGCGGAATCCATGGTATTTATGTGCAGAACATAATGAGCTGGCGGCCTTCGGCCACTCTTATCAAAAAATAACCTGGGCTACGCCATCCCAAGTCCGGGGTGTTGCCTGAACAGTGCCGCGGTATGCACTTTTTTGGACGTTTTTAGGCGCAGTATAATGTAAATACAACAACCACATGAAAACTTAAAGCTTGGATTGCAAATATCTCCTCAGAGAAGCAAAATATTAAAAAAGCGCTTCCGGATTCGTGATCCTGAGGCCAAACTCCGTCTTTTGAACCCCCTCCCATAATTTTAGCTAATTTATTAGCAGTTAACAGCTAAAGTCGACAGTTACCAAATAAGCAACCGAATCTCGATAAAGTCGATGAAATTTGACACCTTTTGACCTAATGAAAACCAGCCCTTAGAGTTGTAATTTATAAAAAAATTGTTTGCTACTTCTTAGAATTTGTAAAGATTTAAAAACGTACTGCAAAAGGCAACAAAAAAATAAAAACTGCTAGCAACATTTCACGACAGGCCAATTGCAGTATGCTGGCGAAATTCCACGGCTATGATGTTGGTACCTGTCTTAATAAATTAAAAACAATCTATCTAAAAAAAATTGTGTTCTCTTCATATTTCGAACTTTGAATTTTTTCCTGTAAAATAAATAAAATTTAATCGTTTTAAGTTTTGTATTTATTTGCAAAATATAATAAAAATGTAAGCTGACATATTCGCTTAAAAATTTCCTTACAAATTGGAACGAGAAGTTGTGCAACACAACAACACTTTTTTGCAAACAAGAACCCTGTCTCATTGTTTTACGGTCCTGCAGAAAACCCTGGTTTGCAGAAACCACAATAGCAACCCAGATTTTTGACATGGATGTGTGTTTTGATTGACGTTGAAGTGTGTTTTTACATTTCTGTCAAAGCCACATTTCACACTTTATGTTATACACAATGCCCGATACCCCAATCCCTGACGATGGAAAGGTCGTCCCTGACTATGAAGAAGTGAGGATAGCTATATCAAGAAAGAAAAGACGGACTACCCGCCGAGCTGTTCAAACACGGAGGCGAAGAGCTGGTAAAAAGCATGCATCAGGTCTTATGCAGAATATGGTCAGACGAGTGCATGCCTCCAGATTGGAATTTAAGTATACTCTGCCCAATCCACAAGAAAGGCGATCACGCTAACCGCACCAACTACCGCGGTATCAGTCTTCTTAATATCGCATATAAGGTTCTTTCTACGGCCTTGCCAAATGACGCTGGACATACCAACAGCTTCGTCAGAATCGGGAAGGACTTCGCTGAGCCATTTCAAACCAAACGAGGCTTCATACAGGGCGACTCCCTTTCGTGCGATTTCTTCAACCTGATGCCGGAGAAGATAATTCGAGCAGCAGAGCTACACCGCAATGGCACAATCTTCTACAAGAGCGTGCAATTGCTGGCGTATGCCGATGATATTGATATCATTGGCCTTAACAACGGCGCCGTAAGCGCTGCCTTCTCTGGGCTGGATAAAGAAGCGAAAAAAGTGGGTCTTGCGGTGAACGAGGACAAGACGAAGTATCTGCTGTCATCAAGGAAAGAATCGGTTTAGGAGATCCATCAGCAGAGACCCTTAGTTTGAAAATAACAAAACGAAATGTTGAGGTATTTGAAGCTAAAGGTCAGGACTGAAGTCCATGAGAAATTCGTATTTTTATCTCTTGATAAACATGTCCGTTTTCGAGCCTGAAAACCATGATTTTTGAAAATTTACAAATTTCGAGATAATAATTTATCTATAAGGAGTGGGGTTTTTTGGCCGATGGATGGGTTAATTTCTTCTAGGAAATGTACCCTTAATTTCTGACAAATATTGAGTGGCTACTTAAAACAGTAAAGACGCCAGAGCCGGCTAAAGTTGACGAAAATCGATAAAAAAAATACGTATTTTCAGTACCGGGTTTTTATTACCAGGTACTCGCTATATGATTTAATATTTATATTTAAACAAACTACTATCTTTTCCCTTTAAAACGCTATATCGAATGTAAAGATATCTCTAATGGAAACATTTTTACAGCTAAAATAGGGTAGGCCTGAAAATGACGTTTTTCAAACTTTGAAACGTGACCAGTCGGAAACCACACGGAGGGAAATCTATGGATCGAACGTCCATAATTATTGATATCACATTAAATAAAAATTTATATTTCTGTCCCATCAATGAATATGGATGTTTCATCAATGCTTTTTTGATAAATCACTATTGAAATGATATCCATATAAACTATTGATAAATTCTAAATAGTTAAAAAAAAACAAAATTTTATATAATTTGACATCTGGTTTCAGTGAGACTCGAACCAAGCTCTTCTGGCACGTTAGCCCAGTATTCTATCATTCGGCTACGGCATATTATATAATTTTTAGAAAAATGTTGAATCATAAGAAATTCAAAAAATTTTGAATTTAAAAAAACCGCTCCAACAAGTTGGAATATTGTTAGAAAATCCATAGTAAAAATTGTTGAACAATTATGATTATGCGTCCCAGAAAAATTTACATTTCGTCCATATATATTAATACGCTGTCTCTACCATTATTACTATGTAGTAAATATGGATATGGATATACCGACAATAGAAATTCATATCACGGCCATAGATATTGACATGCCGTTCAAACATATTAGTATTCTATCCATAAATATAAAAAATAGTACATTATATCGAAATGGTTGACATGTCATTTTACTTTTTATTGGGAGCAAATAATATTTGATAACTCGCTCATTCTGAATGAATATTGCATCAAACTCGGCGCTATCAATAGTGATATTGTCACAACATTCAATGTATTTCTCTCAGTGCAGTGGTTTTAAAAAATAAATGTGTGTCAATATGTTCCTTTAGGACCCTAAAGAAGTGTCCCTCAAAGTTTGAGCGAAATCCGAGACTAGCCAGCTTTTTGAATTACATGTTTTCATATGGATTGTCCCAATACAAAAA
Source organism: Campiglossa producta (assembly GCA_964058755.1). Taxonomy (NCBI): domain Eukaryota; kingdom Metazoa; phylum Arthropoda; class Insecta; order Diptera; family Tephritidae; genus Campiglossa; species Campiglossa producta. Next base: position 103,855,059 of record CAXKVI010000001.1, on the reverse strand, counting down.
AAAAACTTGTTTGATTTAATTTTTTTTTATTTTTTTTCATACAAAAATATAGAGTTAGTCTTGTAAATATGTATTTTAGTAAAAGTCCGTATGAAGACTCCATTTTTGAAAAATATTGATTTTGTAGAGAATTTAATAAGCATTCGAATGCTGGTATTTAGAACTAAAAATGTTGTGGGTAATACTGTGCAGTTGCAATGTTAAAAATGCAATTGTTATAATAAAAATAAAAAATTGCAAAATGCAAAAAATTCATTAAGGAACGCAAAGCCTGATTCATTAGCTTTCAAATGAGCTCAAGTTGAAGTTTGTAGCATTAGTACAAGCCGAGATATGACAGATTGAGTAGGTAGATGCTATCACACAGAGCCAAAAATGCCTAATAAAATTAATAAGATTGTCTTTATGAACGGTTTCCAGGCTCAGGGGTAGTCAAGACGGCGGAAACGAAAAAAAAACCATACGCAAATCTATTTGGTTTAATGAGGAAATTCTTATTGATATTATCAAGTGCAATTTCTTCTTTTTTCTTTGCGATTTCTTTTTATATGTGTTATTAATAAGAAAATCTTCTCGAAATTTCTGTCAAAATATTGAAAAAAAGCTGAAAGAGAAAAACTTCTTATTTTAATAAGATGATCTTAGGGTTCCTAACAATAAGATTTGACTTATTAACAGATTTCCGCATAATTGTATGTGTTAATAAGACGATCTTAGGGTTCCTAACAATAAGATCTGACTTATTAACTGATTTCCGCATAATTGTATGTGTTAATAAGACGATCTTAGGGTTCCTAACAAGAAGATTTGACTTATTAATGTTTTCAAAGGGAAAACATATTTCCGCATAATTTTATGTGTTAATAAGACGATCTTAGGGTTCCTAACAATAAGATTTGACTTATTAACAGATTTCCACATAATTGTATGTGTTAATAAGACGATCTTAGGGTTCCTAATAAGAAGATTTGACTTATTAATGTTTTCAAAGGGAAAACATATTTCCGCATAATTTTATGTGTTAATAAGACGATCTTAGGGTTCCTAACAATAAGATTTGACTTATTAACAGATTTCCGCATAATTGTATGTGTTAATAAGACGATCTTAGGGTTCCTAACAAGAAGATTTGACTTATTAATGTTTTCAAAGGGAAAACATATTTCCGCATAATTTTATGTGTTAATAAGACGATCTTAGGGTTCCTAACAAGAAGATTTGACTTATTAATATTGTCAAAGGGAAATCTTGCATCATCATCAGCAGACATCATGTAGAACAATAATACGCTGAGAAGCAGAAGTACCCGATGGCTCGATGGTAAGCACCTGTGTTCAGCATTCAATATGTGGTTAGTTCGATTCGCGGTGGAGGCAATATGCCAAGTGTGGAAGGCAATGTAAGGAAAAGTGTGCGGTGAGATGGCTTGAAGGAAATATAAAAAGGCAACATAAGAAGGTAAAGGCAATACAAGAGAAATCTAAAACTGAATCGTAACTGATAATCTGAAGTTCTCGAAGACAATATAAGAACTCTGAAATATAATTTTTATTTTCTTCTCAATAATATGTGATTTCATTTTGAAAACATTAATAAGTCGAATCTTCTTGTTAGGAACCCTAAGAAATCAGTTCGTTTTCTGCAAGATTTCCCTTTGAAAACATTAATAAGTCAAATCTTATTAACACATACAATTATGCGGAAATCTGTTAATAAGTCAAATCTTCTTATTAGGAACCCTAAGATCGTCTTATTAACACATACAATTATGCGGAAATATGTTTTCCCTTTGAAAACATTAATAAGTCAAATCTTCTTGTTAGGAACCCTAAGATCGTCTTATTAACACATACAATTATGCGGAAATATGTTTTCCCTTTGAAAACATTAATAAGTCGAATCTTCTTGTTAGAAACCCTAAGAAATCAGTACGTTTTTTGCAAGATTTCTCTTTGTAAAGATTAATAAGATTTTCTCTTCAAAAATAAAAAGAACTTCTTCTTGAAGAAAATCTATAGAGATATCATATGACTTTTGTTCTATTTTATTAGGCAGTGTTGGCTCTGTGCATTAGTTTAAGAAAAATTCCAAACTTTGACAGATCATATCTCCGAAGAATATAGAAAAATTGGCAAAACAAAAAATACGTGTCAAATCAATTTATAGTCCCTACGTGTAAGCCGAATTTGAATAAAATCCGTAGCATTACGGTTGGAACTTGGATCACTTGAAAAAGAAACGCTCACATTGTGTTCGTATAATAATATATTTCTAATTAGAATACTCTTTGAGAGAGAGAGAGATGATTTCAGAAAGAGATTTTATTTACGATTTTTAGATAGCTTGCCAACGCATCTCATCGGGCGCCTGCTGACAACGTTGGATATCATCAACCGTAAGTTCTCTTATTTCTCCTTCTCTTTATACTTTAATTTTATGCATATTTAATGTGTGTGTGTACATGAGTGAATGAAAGAAGAGAAAAAGTGACGTGAAAAGAAAATGATTGTATATAATTACACACATAGCTAATCACGTTACTCTCTTTCTTCTCTACCTAAAATTAATTTAATTTTCCTTTTGTTGCGAGTTGCCAACTTTGCATATTTTTTTTGCCCATTGTATAAAAAAACTGAATATATAAATGAATTTGAAAAAATAATAAAAATATGTTCTACCTTGCTACATTCTAAGTAGAGAGCGGGTTTATGGCTTCTTTAGCTCGGTTGGTGGCATTTTCAGCTTCGGTTGTTTTCGTTCGTACGACTAGTTCTACTGATGTTTTGAGGGGTTCCAACATTTTAGTTTCGTAATTCGGGTGTTAATTTTCAATATGTGCATGATTTTTTTTGTAGTGGTTATCCCTGTGCATGAGTGGCAAGCAAGAACCACCCCAATCGGCGAGCTTAGACCTGGTCGCAACTAGCATGCACGTTTAGCCACGCACAAGTCCTCGTCATAGGTGGTACGAATGGGTGCCAGGATCATTGTAACCATCACAAATGGCGCCCAACATGGGGCCCCTAAAACTTTATCCTAGGGGTTCATTTAATTTCTTTTGTCGAATTTTGTGGTTTCATTTGATATGGAATATCAGATTACTACTCTTTGAGTATGGATACCTATTATATCGAATTTGTTATGAATATGCCAGAATATTCACGTTCTTTTTGAAGGCAAGGCAAAACGCTGGTTTTAGCGATACCATCGTTCTGCCAGTGCGATTGATTGGACGGACATATGAGACGACATGCGCAGATATTTCAAAGATTTTAGGACAGATTTTGACATACTGGAAGCTGTTCGCAATAGGAAACAAAAAAGTGGTGAATTATTTGAGGCCTATCTTGAACCTATAATGGATATAGCAGACGGACTACGCAGACCCTTAACCGAACACGAAATGGTTGAGACCATTATCAGGAATTTTAGAGAAGATAATTCGAGCAGCAGAGCTAAACCGCAATGGCACAATCTTTTACAAGAGCGTGCAGTTGCTGGCGTATGCCGGTGATATTGATATCATTGGCCTTAACAGTCGCGCCGTAAGCGCTGCTTTCTCTGGGTTGGATAAGGAAGCGAAAACAGAGGGTCTTGCGGTGAACGAGGACAAGACGAAGTATCTGCTGTCATCAAAGAAAGAATCGGCGCACCTGCGCCTTGGCAGCCAAGTCACCGTTTATAGCTACAAGTTTGAAACGGTGAGAGACTTCGTCTATTTAGGAACCAGCATTAACACCGAAAATAATATCAGTCTATAAATCCAACGGAGAATCACCCTTGCCAACAAGTGTTACTTTGGACTAAGTAGGCAATTGAGAAGTAAAGTCCTCTCTCGACAAACAAAGATCACGCTCTATAAGTCTCTCATCATACCAGTCCTGATGTACGGCTCCGAATCATGGGCAGTGTCCAGAGAAGATGAGATGGCCCTTGGAGTATTTGTGAGAAAAGTGCTCCGGAAGTTTTATGGTCCTTCCCGTGATGCCAACTGCGAGTAAACCATAGTTAAGCGGATTAAACCCCAAAGGCTCCGCTGGCTGGGTCATGTTATGCGAATGGAATAAGGAGCTCCGCTGGCTGGGTCATATTATGCGAATGGAAAAAGAAGCTCCAGCACAGAAAGTTTTCCTATCGACACCCGAATTCGGCAGCAGAGGAAGGGGGAGGCCTCGACTGAGATGGAAAAAACAGTTGGAGGATAACTTGAACTTCCTTGGGGTTTCCAATTGGCGTCAGTTATCGCTAAAAACGAATGACTGGCGTGCTTTGATACGAAACGGCCAAAATCGCCTAGGCGGTTAAGCGTCATTATGACGCAAACCAAGATTAGCACATCACAAGTTGGAAAAGAAGCTCGGCAAAAATCTCGTTAAAGGTTATGATAACCTGCCGCTGCAGAGCATCCGTAAGTTTCTAAACAAATCAAGAACGTTGGATATATTATAAACAATAAGTTTTTAATTATAATACTCACTGCAAATGTGTCTCGAGTCATTCGGAAGTGGGAAAAGAATACATCGCCATCGTACTTCTCAATGGTATTGAAAAAGTTTCTTACTTTTGTTACTCGCCTTCTCCTAAAAATTTCACCCAATAGAAGGTTCCCCTTTTTTTTGGCAATTCTTCGCTTTTTTCCAATATTTAATAACAAATTTTCCTGGCTTGCCTCGACTTCATCGAGAATTAAATTAATTTCCATTTTTCTACAAATAATCATATTTTGTTTTGCCAAAACAAGCAACACAACAGCTGAGTATCAGCAAAGCAGTAGCAAACGTGCAACAGGGTTGCAATACCAGGTCTTTTACCTCCCTCTGTGGAGGAGGTTCTTCGGCGTCGTAGGGCATATAGACCGACGCCATCGTCAGACTGGTACTTTCGACTCTTAGACTGGCAGCTGTAACATTCCCACTGGTATAGTTGGGCAAGAGAAAGGCGTTCAGCTCAGACTTAACCAAAATACAGGCTCTAACCCTGCCCCCCTCGCGTGCTCGGATAAACTTAAAACCCTTAGTCCCCAAACCGCAAATCCTTGAGCTGTTTAACTTTATATTCGAGCCATTGAGTCTCCGTGTCAAGGCTCTTGGCCTTATTAAATTGTGTCCTACATGATTTGCGGAGGGAGTCCAGGTCGTAGGACCACCAATGGGGCCTATGTTTACCGCGTGGTTTTGGCATTGGGCAAGCCTGCTCTACGGCATTCGAGAGCGCCATTGTAAAGGTCTTTACCAGATCCTCCAACTCCCCTACTGATGAGGGGACTTGTGGGGGCAGTGCTGGTAGGTCCCTAGAGAGTATTTCATTGTGTAGCTGCCACTTTGTGTTACGTGGGTTGCGTTTCATAACCGGCTGCTCAACAGAAAGTCTAGAACTAATTCTATGTACCGGTGGTCGGAGAATGAATGTTCATCGAGAACACGCCATTTTCTGACCCACTCATAAGCGCCTTCGCTGCAAATAGTGAGATCTATGACCTCCCTACGGATTTTAGTAATAAACGTAGGTTCGTAACCCACGTTGCAAACTACCAGCTTAGTTAACAAATAGTCAAGCAACGACTTTCCTCTAGCATTGATATCGGAGCTTCCCCACTGGACGTGATGAGCATTAGCGTCAGTTCCGATAATAAGATGACCCATGGAAAAATTTGCCACCAGGTCTTTTACCTCCCTCTGTGGAGGAGGCTCTTCGGCGTCGTAGGGCATATAGACCGACGCCATCGTCAGGCTGGTACTGTCGACTGTTAGACTGGCAGCTGTAACGTTCCTACTGGTATAGTTGGGCAAGAGAAAGGCGTTCAGCTCAGACTTAACCAAAATACAGGCTCTAACCCTGCCCCCCTCGCGTCCTCGGATAAGGTTAAAACCCTTAGTCCTCAAACCGCAAATCCTTGAGCTGTTCACCCAGGGTTCTTGGATGAGGACCACATCTACTTCGCCTTTTCCGAGTCGGACATCTCCGACTCCTCTTATGGCACTGCAATGTCCGAGTCCTCCGGTGCAACCGAAATAGCAGCGCGCTGGGCATCGCCGATCACGATCTGACCCATTCCGTAGTGCACTCGTCCATTGCACCGTTAAAGGGGCTCGAGTGCCTCCTTATTCAGGGTGAAGACCACTTGCCTATCAGGCCCTACCGCATCCTCAACCAGATTGACACTCCAGTCCTGCGTCGGGAGAGACGGGTTCATGATCCGCAGCATCCTGAGAATTATCTCAGGTTCAGCAGGGATGGCAGGAATCCATGCTCTTGCCCTTGGCCGAGCCGGGATGTCCTTCCAGTCGACAACCTCGATTCTTGCCCCTTGGTAGATCTCACCCAGTCTTGCAGGTGCTGCCTTGATTCGGCCCTGGTGCCATCAGAATCCATCGGCGTGGCACCCGGAGACTCATCCATGATGTCAAGAAGGGCTTTACCGATCTCGTTCCGGACGTAGCGCCACTGGTCCCTAGGGATGGCCCAGCTTTCGTTACCTCGGTCAATGACGCCTATGAGGATCCTGTCCTTAGTCACTTCAGCAAAGCTGAGTTTACCCACTACAGGGGTGTTCTGCTGCCGCTTCGGGTGAGGTTTTAAATCCACGTCCGATCTCTGGCGTTTGAAGGGATTTTCATTAACCTTCTTTGACGCATAATTGCTTTGGAAGTTCGGCAAGAGAGCTTCAGCCATCTCCACCGTCTTTCTGGCATTCGGCGATAGCGTCTCTCGTGAAATACCCTCGTATTTCTTAAGGATCCTTGCGGCCGCTCTTTTGTCCAAGTACTCAGAGCGACTGGGAGATGTCTTTTGGGGTGAATTTCGACCCGTAGTTGCCAACGCGGTCGTTCCCTTATTTGGATCTCTGGGGCCAGGTCGTGAGACCACTGCCACAGACGTTAAAGACTTGGTTTCGGTACCGGCACTTACTGGAGGTTTAGCATCAGCCGTTGTTGGCTTCACTGTGTTTGTACCGGTACTTACTTTGGGGATCGCCCCCTTATTATCCAGAGCTAATCAACCCGTAGTGGACATCTCTGTCGATCTCTCGGCTGATAATGAAATGGAGTTTGTCCTCCGACGTTCTCGCTTGCTCCAGCATTTTCCTCCTTTGCTGTGCAGTATACATGGTTGTATCTTTACTTTTAGGGTTTTTGTTACTATTTTTCATCTTGTTCATACAACCCCTCGCCGGACAAGGCCAGTTTAGGGTCAAGGGAAGAGTAAGGGGAATGTGTCGTCCGCCGCGGCAGAGGCCCATACCGCGGTAAGGCCATAGTTACTCCGAGGCGGCCCGGTATCAGAGAGGCTCAGTTCGATTATAGCCACAATTTGCCTCCCGGCTGCAAACGTCCAATGGGCACGTGGTCGCATAACACCCTGGATTGTGAAGGCGAAGATCTAAGTCGTCGCGCCAGAGAGGCTTGGCTTCTCTCGTGATGTAATACCGGGCGGCGCTATGATCACCCGTTTACATTGCTCGATTTTTCGTTCAATTGCATGTTGATTCTGAAAATTGACTCGTGTCAACGGGTCTTGCAAAATTGCATGTAACAAAGAATGTAGGCAGCCGACTTTTGTTCAACTCATCATTCAACTTTTGTACAACCTTGCGTTTGTTTACGAATGTCATATTTGAGGTAAAATTTTGGAAATAAAATTTTAATATATTTTTCACAAAATTTTTCATCAATAATATTTTAGCATTTTAATTGGCATGCATTCGCCTAGACCTTTTTTTCTTGATCATTACCAACACAAAGAGCAAAACCTGTGCGTTCCATCCCAAGGCGGTCCTTTCGGACTCCCTGCGCGGTGCGCTTATAAGGTAACCCTACCTATTTAGGACTCTTAAAAGGTGCGTTAATTAGATAATGAAAAAAGTGTTCCTTCAACAAACACTCCTTGGAAGGACTCTGCTGACTCCTCTTTTCAAATCCGTAGACGCTTCAATTAGAATTCCTTCAAGAGAGTTTTGACGGAGTCCCTTTTCGCTCCTTTTGAGCGCTCCGTACTTTGTTGGATTTGATTCGTAAATCATTTCCTAGCTAGGATGACCGATAATTTTATACCCGCTTGACTAGATCTCTATTTTCGTTGTTGTTGTAACGTAATGTTGCCTACCTAGAAGTAACGCTTATTGCCCCTAAATTGCCACCTTTTAATAGAATTCCAAGGAAATAAACAGTTTCAATATCGTTAGGCCGGATTGGGAATGGTGTTAAAAGAGTATGCTTCGAGGAGCAAGTGAATAAATGGTTAGTGTCGTGAGGAGAATAACCACATTCAGCATATTTCACGCGCGATCGTGTCTCTCTGCAGCAACCGGTAGTACTTGTTGTAGCAAGACGACATTCGCCTGACGGGAGCTGGCAAAAGTGTTCCCTGTCTATGTGTGGATACTGTTGAGGACCTGTCTATGAACCATAGTGTATCAATACAAAGTGAACTGTAGCTTTGACAGAAATGTCAAAACACACTTCCACGTCAAATCACAAATGTCAAAACACACATTCATGTCAAAAATCTGGGTTGCTATTGTTGTTTTCGTTGCGATCGAGTTGTGTGCAGCACCGAATATCAATGAAACAGGGTTCTTGTTTGCACAAAAGTGTTGCTGTGTTGCACAACTTTTTCACTCCAGTTTCTAGGGCAACTTTTAAGCGAATCTTTCAGTTTAAACTTTATATCAAAGAAAAAAAAAAACACACAAAATAAAAAAACTTAAAACTAGTAATGTTTCTTATTGGAGCTTAGCTCGGAAATTGTTTATACCTGCTGTACTTTTTACTAGTACTAGGGTATTCTAATTTTTGATGTTACGAAATTTTATGAATTTTGATACTTAGAGAAAATTGACAAAGATTTACACAGCGATGGATACCATGACGCGTTTCGAACTTTCCAGGGTCCACATCAGATGGATTTTCGGACACAGGACTACTGTGTCTGCACCGAAGCGCTTAAAGCAATTGCTTATAACAAATCAGCTACGATGCCCTGTAGTATTTCTAAGTCAACTTTCTTATAAGCGTGCCAATTTCATACCTTTAGACATAAGGCCGCGACATATTTTCCATATGATACACGGAATATGAGTATATTATTAGGCGTGCATATTTATGCAGAAGCACACTGAGATTTTTAATTTGCATTCCTTCATACCACTTTTTTGTGTATTATTGGTTTGCTCTACCTATGGTGTGTACTTATGTATCAATTATGAATGTTTCTTATTGGAGCTTAGCTCGAAAATTGTTTATACCTGCTGTACTTTTTACTAGTACTAGGGTATTCTAATTTTTGATGTTACGAAATTTTATGAATTTTGATACTTCGAGAAAATTGACAAAGATTTACACAGCGATGGATACCATGACGCGTTTCGGACTTTCCAGGGTCCACATCAGATGGATTCTCGGACACAGAACTACTGTGTCTGCACCGAAGCGGTTAAAGCAATTGCTTATAACAAATCAGCTACGATGCCCTGTAGTATTTCTAAGTCAACTTTCTTATAAGCGTGCCAATTTCATACCTTTAGACATAAGGCCGCGACATATTTTCCATATGATACACGGAATATAAGTATATTATTAGGCGTGCATATTTATGCAGAAGCACACTGAGGTTTTTAATTTGCATTCCTTCATACCACTTTTTTGTGTATTATTGGTTTGCTCTAGCTATGGTGTGTACTTATGTATCAATTATGAATGTTTCTTATTGGAGCTTAGCTCGAAAGTTGACTTAGAAATACTACAGGGCACCGTAGCTGATTTGTTATAAGCAATTCCTTTAACCGCTTCGGTGCAGGCACAGTAGTTCTGTGTCCGAATATCCATCTGATGTGGACCCTGGAAAGTCCTAAACACGTCATGGTATCCATCGCTGTGTAAATCTTTGTGAATTTTCTCTAACAGCCCTATGCTGCGCGTTACCGGTAAAATTGCCATCTACAAACAATTTTCCCTAAAATACGTTACCAAATAAAGTGGCTGCGATTCTGAGCAGATGGTACGCTCTAATGGCAAAAAAACTCACCAGTGTGTATGGTGAATTGAAAAGCCACCCTGCCATATGTTTTTTGTTTATCAAAAAGAAGACTGCAAAATGGAAATGAACAAGTAAGTAAATTTGGTAAATATTTTATGAAATTTATAAAAAATTGTTTATTTTATTTACAGAAAATATGCACGCACCACCCCAGCGCAGTTGCGGTTGTATGTGGCCTTTTGCAAAGACCATCCCGAGCTCCAGCAGGGAATACACAGTTTTTATTGTGATTTATTAATACTATATACCTGTTTATTTGTTTGATTTTCACTTTGTTTTATTTATTTTGTTTAATTTTCACTTTATTTTGTTCAAATGCACTTTCGCTTTTTTATTTTTCAAAGTAAACATCAGCTGTTTTATATTGATGTTACCACATGTTACCACCTATTTTGGTGGTAACGGTGTTACCAGAAAACTTTTGCCCTCAGAATACCAAAAAGGAGTAAAAGTTGCCGAGTGAATTTGTTTGCCGGTAATAATAAAGTTATTACCACAGTAGAATTGACCTGTAAGTATCAAAATTCATAAAATTTCGTAACATCAAAAATTAGAATACCCTAGTACTAGTAAAAAGTACAGCAAGTATAAACAATTGACATAAATATTTCAAATCTGTTTTTAAAACCTTTATATTAAGTCGCTTTCTTGTTATCGGGATAATTAAATATTGTTTGTGTAAAAATGTTTAAGACAAGTGCTAAAAATGTTGAAAAGAATTGTAATAAGTGGAAAGAAAATTTAGCTAGCAAAATATAACGTATAAAAAATGTGGACATTCCATTGTTCGAATTATGTAAAAATCCCAAAGAAAAGTTTGTTATTGGAAGATTTAATAGCCTTGGAAAGGAAATAAAGTGTAAGAAAAGAAGAACACAAATTATCGTTAGTGAACTTTCAGTATTGTGGAAGAAACTCAATTTTAAAACACTTACCTTAAGGTCTATTAAAAGAAATGTGGAAAGATTAATAAAGTCGTACCAAAACTTTTTAAAACGCCGTAATAAATATAGTTTTAATAAAATGTTTGATATAACTTCAAACAACGAAGAGCTACAATCAGAAGAATCGGAGCATTTCACCATTTCAATATCTAAAACCGATAATGTGCCGTTGGACGATGATTACAAACTTCCAAACATAATGGACGATGATCAGGTGTCATCAGATGATGATATTACCTACAAACCACCTGCCAGGCTATTACAAAAAAAGAAGCGTATGAAACCAGCTGTTAATTTAGTTATGAATGCAAACGTTAACACTAGAAAGGCCGCAAAAATATTTAAGAGTTGTCTGAATCTGGTGTAGAAATATTGTCGCCATCCCAACCTGGAATTTACAAAGCTTACACCAAAAATGCCGAACAAAAGAAAAAACTTTTGAAAAACACTCTTAAAAATGAAAACTGGTGCTTGCATTTTGACGGGAAAAAAATTGGAAAGAATGAATATCAGGTCGTAGTACTGAAAAATGCTTCTAGGGAAGTAAAATTAGGTGTTCTAGTTCTGAATGATGCAAAAGCGTCGACGATATTTCACGGAATAAAAGAATTATTATGTGATTTCGACTTGTTGAAATCAATTAAAATGATAATTTGCGATACAACCAGTGTGAATACTGGCAGACACCATGGTGTTGTCACTCGCCTACAAATTTTTTTAAATCCTTTTCATTGCCCGCTCCACAGTATATTGGTTGTCAACATCATGTGCTAGATTTGATGGTAAAACATGTCATGGATGAACTTTTAGAGGGAGAAACATCATCGCCCAATATTTCATACAATTTTATTCCAAATTTAATAGAAAACAAGTAAGGAAAGCTGTCTTCGGCTGTGCCGAAGGCTATATACCTTTCATGAATAAGCGTCATGATTTTCACTGTTCGATCCCCAGTACAGCCTGTTTCAATTTAACTATATTTACTATACACATTACACATCTTTGTTATAATTTAAAAAAAACTTACAAAATAATAGGATCCGAGTTATCGGAACAATCGATTGTATGGAGGCTATATATTATACGTGTTCAATTGTACTGACTTACACTATACACATTACATATGTAGAAAGTACTAAAGGTGAAATATTTTACGTTCCTAACTTTTTAAATGCGGAAGTATTGGCCAAAAAACCTTATATCGGAACAACCGGTTGTATGGGGCTAAATATATGTTATATTTACCCGATCTTCTTGATTTTCCTCTACACACTACATAAATTGAAAGTACTCAAGTTGCAAAATTTTATGTTCCTAACTTTTTAATTGCAGAAGTTTTGGCCAAAAAAACCTTATATCTGAACAATCGGTTGTATGGGGGCTATATGTTACATTTGCCCGATCTTGTTGATTTTCACTATATACACTACATAAATAGAAAGTACTCGAGATGCAAAATTTTACGTTCCTAACTTTTTAATTGCAGAAGTTTTGGCCAAAAAACCTTATATCTGAACAATCGGTTGTATGGGGGCTATATGTTACATTTTCCCGATCTTGTTGATTTTCACTATATACACTACATAAATAGAAAGTACTCGAGTTGCAAAATTTTACTTTCCTAACTTTTTAATTGCAGAAGTTATGGCCAAAAAACCTTATATCTGAACAATCGGTTGTATGGGGGCTATATGTTACATTTGCCCGATCTTGTTGATTTTCACTATATACACTACATAAATAGAAAGTACTCGAGTTGCAAAATTTTACGTTCCTAACTTTTTAATTGCAGAAGTTTTGGCCAAAAAACCTTATATCTGAACAATCGGTTGTATGGGGGCTATATGTTACATTTGCCCGATCTGGTTGATTTTCACTATATACACTACATAAATAGAAAGTACTCGAGTTGCAAAATTTTACGTTTCTAACTTTTTAATTGCAGAAGTTTTGGCCAAAAAACCTTATATCTGAACAATCGGTTGTACATATGGGGGCTATATGTTATACTGGTCCGATCTTGTCAGTTCCGACAAATGATTCCTATATTACAAAATGGTGGCCACATACAAAATTTCAGCCAGATATCTCAAAAATTGAGGGACTAGTTTGCGTTCAAACAGACAGACGGACATGGCTAAATCAACTCATCTCGTCATCCTGATCATTTCGGTATACTTATTGATGGGTCTATCTCTTCTTCTTCTCATATTTACAAACATCGGACCAAAGTTATAATACCATTTCATGTTCATGAAAGGTATAATTACGATGATCTAAAAAAAACGTATGAACAAAATAAAGAGTGTATTAAGGTTAAAAGCATTAAATACAATACTTATATGAATTGGTCGAATCTTTTAAATACTTCATACCCTACATAAAATTTAAAGCAATACCAGCACTCAGTAATGCCCGTTGAAATTCTAGAGCTATTTTGGCACTTTTAGCCTTTATACTTATTATTATTGGCGGCCGCCGTGGTGTAGCGGTTAAGTGTTCGGTCTTCTACACCAAGTCGTGGCGGTTCGATGCCCGGCAAAAGTAACATCAAAAATTATTTAGAAAAAGAATTTTTCTAAAACGGGGTCGCCCCTCAGCAGTAGTTTGGCAAACTCTCTGGGTGTATTTCTGCCATGAGAAGCTTCTCAGCAAAAACTTCATTTGCTTTGCAAGTGCCGTTCGGAGTCGGCAAAAAACTGTAGGTCCCGCCAACTTGTAGGAAAAACTCTAAAAAGCAACACACCACAAGTTGGAAAGAGAAGCTCGGCTAAAAATCTCGTTAGAGGTTATGATGATAACCTGTAGGTATATCGCCGCCATTATTATTATTTTTTTTTTTATTCCTGAATATCATTTGCAATTATACTAAAAAAAAATTAGAAATCCATTTTTGCGCGGAACGTTTTTGAACCGAAATCACCTAAAAAAGTAATTTTCATTACTTGTACAATATTTGCCACCACGTGGTGGTATGCCAAATTTTTCGTCAAAATTTGTTATATGCCTAATGTATATACGATGTTTTTAGATAGATTTATTATCAAATACATATCTTAGCACAAAGAAGGCTTCAAACCCCAAAATTAGGGATTTGTTTCCTTTAGGGGTCAACTCCTAATAAATTAGCTAGAATTATGGAAGATAGCTCAAAATACGGGGTTTGGCCTCAGGATCACGAATCCGGAAGCGCTTTTTTAATATTTTGCTTCTCTGAAGAGAACCCGCCCCAATTTTGGTACCGGACCCGGGTCAATTTTCCGTTTTTTGTTCATAACTTTCCACAGACACAAAAAAATCAAAAAGCGCTTCCGGATTCGTGATCCTCAGGCCAAAACCCGTATTTGAGCTATCTTCCATAATTCTAGCTAATTTATTAGGAGTTGACCCCTAAAGGAAACAAATACCAAATTTTGGGGTTTGAAGCTAATTATTAGCAGTTGTTTGTTATTTGTTTAATAGAAAATAGTGAGCAGACTCGAAAGAGTTATTCTAACTAATAATTTTATATAATTCGCTGTTATTTATGTTAAAAAAATCAAATTTCTAAGTTTTAGCGAACTACTTTTTTATGCAACCTACTACTAATTTTTTATACCAAATCGAATGCAACTCGACGCAAAATGATGCTCTTTTTCCAAAACAATAACTCAGATAAACAGGTGTTAAACTCATTTTGGAATTTTGACGTCTATGCAGAAGAGTTTACACTTGTATTGGTACACTATGCTATGAACCCATAAATCAAAAGGGGTGGCTTTATAATTCCGTTGTTGTGAAAAAAATCAATAAAAATAGAATTTTTTCTATTTTTGAGGATTCTTTCCAATAACGGGTAGAGGGGACGCACAGAGTACAAAATAAAAAACCCGAGCAGTCGGAGGCTTATATTTTCTGAGAAATTTGCATTTAAAGTGGCAAATTTGACCAAACAAATTTACCAGCTCAACCCGATTTCGCTAACATTATAAGCACAAAATACAACTATATTATAAAAAAAACGCTGTTCCTACTACCCGCACTTCTTTTTAAATCGAATATAATAAAAAAAGCCAAATTATAAAATTAAAAAACCCGCAATGTTTATTTTCACAGAATCATTGAGCAACAACAATTTGCATTACTTGCAGTTACAGCGAGTTGCTTAATGCCCATTCATGAATAATGAATATGTGCATATGGTTTTTCAATTACACATGCATATATTTTGTTTATTCACCACTTTAAATTTTCCATTATTTTTTTTTGCACTTTTTACGCGAATAACCAAAATAAAACAAGTTATAACCACTTGATGGGTTAGTTATAACTAGTTGATGGGTTAGTCCTGATGGGTTAGTTAAAACTAGTTTATGGGTTTGTTATAACTACTTTATGGGTTAGTTATAACTACTTCATGGGTTAGTTATAACTACTTGATGAGTTAGTTATAACCACTTTGTGGGTTAGTTATAGCTAGTTGATGGGTTAGTTATAACTACTGTATGAGTTATTTATAACTACTTGATGGGTTAGTTATAGCTGCATGATGGGCTAGTTACAACTACTTTATGGTTAGTTTAACTAATTTTCTTTTTTGTTTAATAAACACAACAGTAGGGGTTTCTCGGTTATAGAAAAAGCGCCGCAGGGGAAAATCTTTTTTTAATAAACGTATCAGTTTCTAATCATCATTCATCATTAATTATAATTATAGGTTAGTTATAACTACTTTATGGGTTAGTTATATCTACTTTAAGGTTAGTTATAATTATGGGTTAATTATAACTACTTTACGAGTTAGTTATAACTACTTGATGGGTTAGGTATAACTACCTGATAGCGCTTTTGGTTGTATTCCCGTGATTTTTATTCCAAATTTTCTTTATTTTTATGGTAATGAATGGAAATTGTTTTCTTTTTTGATAATTTTTTGGCTGCTAGTTAGTTCACCTATGGGTTAGTTATAACTACTTAATGGGGTTTTGTGTACATAATTGTTTGTTAGTTACCACTTCTTTCATGTTAAACACTATTTTGTAAAAGTTTAAGAGATACAAATTACCTGATTCGGTTTGAGTCATTTTAAATGAATAATTTTTATCAATAACACTTGTTATAGTACATTTACACTGCACCAAATTTGGCGAATTTTAATCATTCAGTCATTTCGAACCTGTTTACACTGGCAAATTTGCTTTTGGCTTCACCTTCCCTGCAAGAATCTTCTACCAGGACAAAAGGCCACCGAAAGAAAATACACTACCGTAATGTTTTAAACAACTGTAAAGAAATAATAAAAGAAGAGTCAAGAAGGCCTCTGTCTTTTCCTGGTAGAGTTGGCCCATTTTCTTAAAAAAACTAGCTGAAATTGTTATTTACAGCAGTGCATAGTGCAAAAGTTATCACACGTCAGTTGCCCATTGAGGTTCTTGCTGGGCAATTCTAAATGTGGAACACAGGCAGGGTTGCTATTTTGAGGAGCTGCGGATTGTATTGTTCGGCGAATGAGGCCAAATGTGATGGAATTTCAAACTTGGAAAATGAGATTTGTATGGAAAAAAGCGCCAAATTTGCAATTTTTCGCCAAATTTGCCTAATTTTGTGCGGTGTAAATGTACTATTAAACACTGCATACAACTTTTAAAGCGAGTAAGGAAAAGTCCCGTTAGTTTCAACCGCTCCAACTAATGAAAATATCCAGTGGCGTTAGTCTCAGAGGGTATGTAACAAATAATAACTAAATGCATACACCTAGCAATAAGAAGTGCGAATTGTATTATCAGTGATAGGTATTAACAAAAATGGGATTTTACATAAATACTTGTATAATTTTTATAATATTTCTTAAAGTTATAAGAAGTCATACAAAATATTGCGATAACTCGGTTTTTACAATAAACCTTTTTTGAAGGTCTGGCAGTGCCTTTTTGATCGCACCCGATAAACATATGAACGAGTAACAATTAGTACAAGTTGAGCTCTCGCTACGAGGAACTTCGAAGTTTGCTCATGCGTAGCGCATACAAAGGACACTCTTTCACGCGGAAAAATTTGAAAACTTTTGTCAAATCCCGGGTGTTTAAAATAAAAAACTAATGGCGGCGATATACCAACAGGTTATCATAACCTCTAACGAGATTTTTAGCCGAGTTCTCTTTCCAACTTGTGGTGTGTTGCTTTTGAGTTTTTTCCTACAAGTTGGCGGGACCTACAGTTTTTTGCCGACTCCGAAGGGCTGATGCAAAGCAAATGAATTTTTTGCTGAGAAGCTTCTCATGGCAGAAATACACCCGGAGAGTTTGCCAAACTACTGCCGAGGGGTGACCCCGTTTAGAAAAATTCTTTTTCTAAATAATTTTTGATGTTACTTTTGCCGGGCATCGAACCGCCACGACTTGGTATAGAAAGCCGAACACTTAACCGCTACACCACGGCGGCCGCCTTAAAATACCCACCAGAAAATTTCCGAGTGGGTAGTACTACCCACCATACCCATATTATCTGCCGGGCCCGCACAATGTCGCGAAAACTACCAGAACTTTGTTAAGAGCTTGACAGCTTCGAGGTAGAAAACAAGTAGGAAGAGTCGGTCATCGTTGATAGTGATTCACAACCTAAAAGTAATAAAACCTCGGGAGTTGACACACAGGTTATAACGACTTCTTCAGTACTATTAATGTTTCTTAATAGCCTCATCATTTTAAAATAACCGTAAGTGGTAGTCATTACCATGCAGCTACCGAATATTGTTCGAACAAGGTTATTTATACCCAAAAGTCACAAATTTAGTGATGGCTTCGTAAAATTCACCTGCTTGAGGTTGTCGTCCTCGTTTCTATTACTTTGGTGCTAGTTGGGTAGTGACAACAACGGAGCCAACTACAGCTGTTTAGGTACATGACGCGAGAGTGGGAGAGGCGGCTCGCATATTTGCGAATGTGACACAAAGAGGATATGACGATAGATAAACGCTTCGAGAACAGGGTTGCACGAATAACCGAGAAATGTGTAGACATTTATAGGTGATGAAGCTGTAGCTCTGCTAGGGTATATAAAGCCGCACAGCCAACGCACATCAATCAGTTTATTTTTAAGTTTTGTACAGTGAAGTACTGAACAGTGAATTAACCCGCGATATTGAACTATGGTTTTTAGTAGTGAATACGGGTGGGCGCGTGCATGATTTTTGCAACACGAAGCAGATTTTCGAATATATGCGATAACACGCACGAGGAAAAATTTGCTAAAACACGACACGCACGAAAAAAATAAAACGGTATTTTATGGTTTTTATTTTTGTATATTTTCGTAAATGTACTTTGTACATGGTATGTACTTATACATCTAAAGCTTATAAGGTATGTATCAACGACTGGGTGGCAGGTCGCCCTATTTAAAAATATTTTTGAAAAACTCCCTATATCAAAATTTGTTTAATACTTTTTTACAGCAACGCTCTATCTAAAGCCTGGTTTTCATTAGGTAAAATTTTGACAAATTCTATCGATTTTATCGAAATAAGCAACCAAATCTCAATAAAGTCGATGACATTTTACACCGTTTGAACTAATGAAAACCAGGCTTAAGAATTTGATTCAAAAACAACCTATCTAGGACGTTTTTGAAAAATATTTTGAAACAGAGTGATCTTCCACCCAGTCGTCGATATACTTTAACACATTTTTTTTTTTAAGTATTTATAAACATACATGAATAAAAACCACTAGGCAAAACTATCATAATGGTTAAATTAAAAAATCCGTATCTTTGTATTTAATCAAGTGTTAAACTGAAGTTTGGGATGTCTCGCTCTCTCTAGTTCTCTTCGTTGTTGTAGTGACGTTAGTGGTGGAATAAGTTAGGGATGAGCGATTCTTGGTGAAATAAGTTAGGGATGAGCGATTCTTGATCGTCCCGATCAGACAAATTTCCCTATCCGAACGCTGCTAGCCTCTCCAGGGGATCCTGTTGAATATTTTTTATCAACACGTTGAATAATTTGTCCCACTGTATTGTATTACTAACAGTTATGAACCAGTTTCTCTCATTGCATATGAATATTTTAGTATGTCTTATTTTTCTATTTTTCTTAATAAAGTTAGTTGTACTTGAACATCCGAGCGGTCTTGTCTTTTCATTTTATTGGCTCCTCCAACAGGTTATGGGCCCAGATTCGCTATAAGTACAGTCTCATCAAATCACGCCTAGAGTTATAAAAAAAAAAAAAAATTTTTCTACGAGCATTAGTTTCTTTTTATATCTACGAGCATTATGGATGCATAGTATGCCAAAATAGAAAAACTGCAGAATGCGGATCAATGGAATATTTGGCGGTTTCAAGTCAAGGTGATCCTAAGTGCAGGAGACCTTTTGAAGTATATTCAAGATGACGTCTCTGGTGGTTCAGGTGATTCGGCAAACGCAAGCAATTCACAGAATACGGCTGATGGGACTTCAGAGGAACTGAAGACCGGTGTGGGGAAAGTTAATGCTGCAGGAGCCGGTGGAGGTGTAACCAGCGGTGCTGGTGGTGGTGCCGATTTGCCAGTTGTGATAGCAGCAGACTTCGTAGCAGAAGCAAAAATACGAAATCAACTACGTCAATGAACGCAGAAGATGAGAGAGGTAAGACACAACAAACATCGTTGAATCTAGCAATTAGTGAAGGTCATGCGTATGTGATGAATAGTGGTGTTCCACTCAACTACTTGGAAGCAACTACATGTACTCAAGCGGCAATGTGGAAAAGCGCCATGGATGATGAAATAGACTCCTTAAAAAAGAATAACACTTGGTATTTGGTTGATCTTCCAAAGGGTTGCAAAGCAGTTTCTACGAAGTGGGTATATCAGCTTAAAGGAGCAACTGAAAATGAGGGTGAGCGATATAAGGCAAGGCTAGTTGCACGTGGTTTTAGTCAACAATATGGCATCGATTATGTTGAAACATTTAGTCCAACTGCAAAGTTTACATCCATTAGAGCTATTTTAAGTATTGCGGCATCAGAGAATCTGCGAATCAAGCAATTCGATGTTAAAACTGCGTTTTTGAATGGGACGATCCAAGAGAGCATATACGTAAAGCAACCTGAAGGATATTCTGACAACTCGAACAAAGTTTGTAAGTTATTGAAAAGCTTGTATGGCCTGAAGCAAGCATCGAGGTGCTGGAATCAGACATTCTCGCAACTATTAACAAAGTTTGACCTGCAAGCAAGTGGAGCAGACCATTGCGTTTTTGTAAATAAAAAAATTGGTAAGAGGTTGCTTCTGGTCATATATATCGATGATGGGTTAGTAGCCGCAAGCGACAGTAGAGATATTGATAAACTGTTGACCTTTTTGAAGCAGAATTTCGATATAAAGGTGTTTGAAGCTAGACACTTTTTGGGGTTGGAAATTCGACGCAGTAGCGATAAAAGTATTCACGTAAATCAACATGGCTATATGGAAAAACTTCTTACGACTTTTAATATGACGGATGCATTTCCAGTTAGCACACCTTGTGATGTAGCAGCGACTGGAATATCTTCCGCTGGTGAGTCATGTGCAGACAGATACCCGTATAGGCAAGCAGTTGGTAGCCTGATTTATCTCATGTTAGCTACACGACCAGACATTGCTTTTTCTGTCAGCTATGTGAGCCGTTTTTTGGATAAACCTTTGCCTGCTCATATAAATATGGTTAAGCGAATATTAAAATATCTTCGTGGCACAAAAGGGTATGGTATTTATTTTTCCCAAGAAAACATTTCTCTTCTTAATTGTTTCAGTGATGCTGACTATGCTGGTGACATCAATACGAGACGATCGACTAGTGGTTTTGTTGTTATTTTGGGTTCGTCGTGTATCGCTTGGTCATCGCAAATGCAAAAATGTGTTTCGTTGTCTACAACTGAGTCTGAGTTTGTAGCTGGCTGCCATGCTGTAAAAGAACTCATTTGGATTCAACAACTTCTATCCGATTTACTACCTAATCAAAAGCTTAAGATAACATTGAACATGGACAACCAAGGAGCCATACGATTGGTGAAAAATCCAGAGTTTCACCAACGTACAAAGCACATAGATGTAAAGTATAAATTTATAAGAGAGAAATATAACCAAAAAAATGTTTGATATTGTCTATGTTCCTTCCAATATGCAAATTGCTGATATATTTACTAAGCCATTGAGCAAAGATAAATTCTTTCAGTTTAGGGATTCAATGTTTGTAATTAATTACAACAATTCTGAACTTTAGATCAATTTTTCTATTGTTTAAAAAAAAAAAAAAAAAAAAATTATATTTATAAATTTGGAGTATTTAAAATATGTATTAAAAATAAAAAAAATAAAAAAATATTTTTATATATATTTTTTCTACGTTTGATAAAAGTGGGAGTGTTGAATATTTTTATCAACACGTTGAATAATTTGTCCCACTGTATTGTATTACTAACAGTTATGAACCAGTTTCTCTCATTGCATATGAATATTTTAGTATGTCTTATTTTTCTATTTTTCTTAATAAAGTTAGTTGTACTTGAACATCCGAGCGGTCTTGTCTTTTCATTTTATTGGCTCCTCCAACAGATCCACGTTCATTTTTACCGGTGCCTTCTAACAGTTTGCATGCGGTAAACAACGTCGCTTATCCGTTTCACAACTCTGTATAGTCCTTCCCAGTTGCACTGAAACTTTCCTCAGTTGTGACCAGTATAGCAATACTAAATATCCTTCCAGGAAACCTTTCGATTTTATTGCTTTGTTGTACCTGCAGCGAGATTCCAGAAATCGCCAAAGCTAATTTTCTATCGCCTAAAATCGCTTAATACGTTTTAGCGATTTTTAGAGACATTTGCGGTTCCAGACGGAAAAATCTCTTAATATTCGCCAATTTTGGTTAATTTTTTAGTGTATTTTGGCGATGTACACAAATGAACAAAATGAACCGGATAAAACAATCAGCTGTTTTTGGCAGCTAATTTAGCTAAAATTGCGATTCTAGTATAATTGCTACTGCCAAAAATAGCTTATTTTCGCTAGAACGACTCGAAAATTAGCAGGTAATTAAAGCTGTTGCCAAAAAAATATAATTCGAGAAAACTTGATTTGTTTTCGGTCGGATATGATCAATAGCACCAAAATATGGTAATAAAATCACCAAACTAAGTGTTCATTTCTGTCCAAATATGCAGACACAGGCATATTTGTTTGCATGAAATTCAAAAACAAGCAAAAGTGCTGAATAGCGAGTGCGTCATATTTTGCTCGCGGCCGTCAGTAAGTGTGCCGTCGCTGGCGTCAGCATTGCAACCGCTAGTGTCAGCAGTTGCGACACTTACTGACGACCCAGAACGGTAGACTGCTGACTAGTGACCTAGCATTGCAGAAGTCAAAAGCAGTGCACTAGTCAGCATAATTGTAAGACCAAAATTGTATTTAAGCGAAGAAATTAAAATAAAGAATTGAGAAATGCATGACCAGCAACCCTAAAGCTTCTTTAATCATATAGCGCAACTGCTTCATCGCCATTTCTCCCATCGCCGTAAATAACCAGGTTCAAGTGCCTGAAGTTATTACTCTCAAGTCTTGGTGCCACTGCCTTGACTAAACCACCATACAACCCAAACTCCTGGTGCGACCACCTCGAGTCCTGTCATTTCTACGTGGTTTGGCACCTAAGCCACTCCACTCGATCCTCAATTCAGGACGGCAAATCAGCCGCTCCAAACATTTTGGTGACCCCGACGTGATCTGAAGACGCAACCCTCTGACCCCCTGTGACCCCGCAAGTTACAGGACCTGAACAACTCGGAAACTCCGCCAGTCTGTAATCCCGAACACGCAACGACTTGAGCGACAACGTCAGCAACTTCTGACCCACCCTCAATCTTGCCAATTCAGTTAGCCAGCATCGGAATCAATTTCGATATGGCTCCAACCAATGAAGAAACAATGGAGACATTGACAGCCTCCCAAAGTACAACTGGAGAGCTGATAGAGACAATAATCCGTAACTTCAAAAAGGATTCAGCAGCGAGGAAAAGGCCTGTATATTACAAAGAACGCTTAGACATAGCGTGGGCCGAATTTGAGGTAACGGACAATAAAATCCGTTGCCTCGCAGATATGGGTCCCAGCCACCAATATTTCACTACCGGATACTACAAAAAAATATCCGAGTTGACGTCAAAGTACAAGGAAATAATGGAGTCCGGCATGACGGAACCTCTCAAAACCCAAACACCGGACGAGCAAATGAAAGGTCTTCCCGGAAGTACCTACGCTCCCTCTCGGAAACCCGAATTGTCTTCAGCCATTAGAAGACAAAACGTGATGATAGCATCACTAAAACGGCTCCTCGAAATGGACCCTACAGCGGCAAACATGAAGCTAAAAGAGAAACTTTGGGAGCAAATACAAGAGCTCCACTTCTCGATCGGGGAAGACAGCATAGATCCTGTAAGAGATGGGTATGACATGAAGTCATACACGACTCTCGAAGCATCGGTTTATAGCAATTTCAAGCTCAAGGAAAACACGGCAAATAAAATTGAGGAAACGGTCAAAAATAAAACGATTCAGCTTCCAAAAATAACAATCCCCAAATTTAATGGGGAATACTTAAAATGGATAGCATTCTTTGACCCCTTCTCCCAATTGGTAGACAAACAAGAGATCCCCTCATTTCAAAAAATGTGGGGAAGCCGAACAACTAATAAGCCACCTGTCAGCCACTGCCGAAAATTAGGAAACAGCCTGGAAGCTGCTACAAAATAGATATAACAATAAACGGGTTCTTGTTGCATCCATTATGAACCAATTACTGGAGCAACCAACAATTACAGCAACGTCCACATCAATAAAAGGGTTGCATGATGTAACAAAAGAATGCTTGCATGCATTAGTAAACATGGGCATCCCTACAAACACTTGGGACCCCATCTTAATACACTTGCTCACAAAAAAATTGGATCGGGGTACGCACATATTATACGAACGGTCAATAGTAAACCCGAAGGAAGTTCAAGGACTGAACAATTTCCTGGACTTTCTTGAAGCCCGCTTTCAATCAATGGAAGCAATGGGACAGAAGGAAAGGTTCGTGTCAAAAACATGTGCGGCCGCCTCCGAACCAAAGGAAACCTCCTGCTCGCTCTGCCACAATGGAAGCCACCTTTTGTTTCGGTGCCAAGAATTTCAAACAATGACACCAAATGAACGGCTCAATTACGTCCAAAGACAAAAACTATGCGTAAACTGCATGAGACCCGGGCACTCCTCTAAGACTTGCAAGTCAAGAGAATGCATGAAATGCAACAAGAAACATAATTCACTTTTGCACCTGGAAACGAGCAGAAACTCATCAAGGCCAAGCCTTAGTCACGAAGGTGAGCCCAAAATCGGGAGGACATCAGCAGCATCAGCGGAAGTAACCAGAAAAAGGACGCCAGAAGCTGCCTCAGCGGCATCCACCTCATCACGAAGTTCTGAAGCAGATTCACTCACCTCGACGGATAAAGGTGGACCAAGGCCATACGTCCTATTGAGCACAGCAGTAGTTATAATCAAAACAGACGCCACAGAAGTTGAATGCCGCGCGTTATTAGACTCAGGGTCACAGGTAAACTTCATAACAGAACGTCTGGTAAAACGGCTCAGGTTACCACTGAAAACCTCACATGTCAATATCACCGGGATCGGAACAACTAACACAAAAACACAACATAGAGTGAACGTTGCTTTACATTCTCGAAACACGAGCTTCACAGCACGCATTGAAGCGCTCGTCCTTCCTCGCATCATCCCGCCTCAACCATCGCAATTCATTAACACTGAAAAATGGTCACTACCAAGGAATCTCCAGTTAGCGGATCCAAACTTCAATCGCCCTGACAAAATAGATCTACTTTTGGGAGCTGAGCACTATCACCAGCTTCTCACCATTGGGCAAATCAAGCTAGCCCCGCATCTACCAATAATGCAAAATACTGCACTCGGATGGATTGTGTCTGGCAGACTCAACGAAGGAAGCCCAAAAGATGCATCCTGTGGAATGTGCTTGGCGGACGAATCCCTAGAAACCTCTATCTCGAAACTCTGGGAACTGGAAGAGGTAAAAGGCAACAAGAAGTCATTATCTCTGGACGAGGAAAAGTGTGAGGAGCACTTTGCCAGACACACCTAAAAAAATAAGGAAAATCGGTTCACAGTGAAAATACCATTCCATCAGGACCCCATGGTTCTGGGGGACTCCCACTCAATAGCGCTCAACAGGTTCCTGTCATTGGAACGTCGACTTCAGAAAAATCCCCAAGTGAGGACAGAGTACGTCAAGTTCATGGACGAATATGAAGCCCTGGGGCACATGACGAAAATATCAACAGATACGATTACTACACCGAACTATTTCATACCTCATCACTGTATACTGAGACCAGAGAGCACAACCACAAAACTTCGCATGGTATTTGACGCATCTGCGAAAACATCGACCGGTCACTCCCTAAATGATATTATGTACACAGGACCAAAGGTACAAAGCGATCTGTTTTCAATATTGCTGCGTTTTAGAATGCCAAGGTTCGTGTTCACCACTGATGTCGAAAAAATGTACCGTCAAATCTTAATAGCACCAGAAGACCGGCGAAAGGATGCCAACATGCCAATAACATATTATCAGCTAAACACGGTCACATATCGTCGCCCGGATAAATGATTGTCGTATGTTACATTTGACGACTTTTGGGAAATGAGAATTGAAGTTTGGAGTTCAATTTCTCAAAAACGCTTCATTGCATTTAGTCCAAAGTTTGGGAGAATTTTACTGGTCCAAGAAATTATTTAATTAATTACTTTTTAACGGGTTTTGTTAATTATTTTAGAATTTATAAGCGATTTTCTTCCGTAAAGTTTTGTCGTATGTTACATTTGGCAACAGTTTTGCAGGAACAATGTATGACGTACGACAAATAATTATCGGATTTTGGTCTAAATTTAAGATGTGTGAAATTAGTTAAATATCTCATTTTGTTTTTTATAAAAATAAAATAAACAGTTTTTCACTTATAAGCACATTCTGCTTATAACCAAACAAAAAATGCATCATATATATAAAAAATTGAAAAATTTCACTCAATATCTCGGAAACTAAAAGAGATATCAAAACCCCGACGGCTCCATTCGAAAGATCGCGATCAGTTTAGTATAACTGCATTTATAACTCAATTCGACCAAATTTTCACATACGACAATCATTTATCCGGGCGACGATATGGAACTAGGTCCGCACCATATCTAGCCACGAAATGTCTGCAACAAATTGCCACCGAAAATGCTTCTCGATATGCGCTAGCCTCTCAATTTCTAAACGACAGCTTTTATGTTGACGACGGCTTAGGCGGAGCAGACAACCTATCCACAGCAATGCTCATACAAGAACAACTAATAAAGATCATGAAGGAAAACGGCTTCAATCTACGAAAATGGAGCGCTAACCACCCTCAACTGCTCCAAAATATCGCAGAAGGAGATCAAGAGGTTAATCTGGACTTGGAAAACACAAGGGCTGCAGCCGTCAAAACATTGGGGCTCACATGGCTCCCAAAACCAGACCTGTTAGCTGTCAAGGTCAACATAGAAGAAGTAAAGAGGATAACAAAACGCTCGGTCACGTCAGACCTAGCAAGGCTCTTCGACCCATTAGGAATACTGTCTCCTATCGTAGTAACGGCCAAAATACTCATACAAGAGCTATGGGAGCTAAAATTAGATTGGGATCAGGCACTTCCAGCAGAGCTACATACAAGATGGCTCACGTTCAGGTCAGATCTTGAAGAGTTAAAAACACTTCAGATCTCAAGGCACATTTTTAAGGGAAGACTCCCGGAAACCATGCAACTACACATTTTCTCGGATGCATCAGAGAAGGCCTATGGAGCCGCGGCCTATATTCGCGCCACGCTAAAAGAAGGCACCGTCATGACAAGGTTATTATGTGCAAAGTCAAGGGTAGCTCCACTGAAAAAACAAACAATACCCCGCTTGGAGTTATGTGCTGCTGCATTAGGGGCCCAGTTGGCAGAAAGAATAGCAGCAGACATTCAATTTAAGGGTGCCATATATTTCTGGACCGATTCCGAGATAGTGTTGGCTTGGGTAAATTCAGACGGAGCACACACCACATTCATCGCCAATCGCATTGCAACAATCAAAGAAACAACTAGAGCGGAACAGTGGCGACATGTTCGATCAAAGGACAATCCAGCCGACATCCTGTCTAGAGGAATGTCACCAAAGGCATTTAAAGAGTGTGCACTATGGTTCTGTGGACCATTATTTTTGCATGGCAAGGAATCAGTCTGGCCGAAACGTCTCAACCCAGCCTCCAACAACCAGAACGATATAGAAGTAAAGGCCAACCATTCGAAATCACTGGTCACATCGGTAGAAGAAACGGAGATGATTTACAAGGTGAATCACGGCAACTCATTTCACCGGCTACAACGTATAATCGGCTATGTACTACGGTTCATCACGCAAGCTAAAAGCAAAAAGGCAGCACAGCCGTCATCACGAAGCTTAACCACAGCAGAACTGGAACTGGCACTAATGCACATCGTCAAACAAATACAAGCGGCAGACTTTAAGGAAGAAATCAAACAATTGAAACATCATAAGGAGCTCCAGCGGTCTAGCAACTTGTCCAACCTCGTACCATTTTTGGATAACAAGGGATTGATACGGGTTGGAGGGAGACTAGAGGCTTCATCATTGGCATACGACTCGAAACACCAACTTCTTCTACCATACAACGATAACATTACAAAATTGATGTTCGAAATTGTACACAAGGAGAACAAACATTGCGGCCCGCAAACTCTGTTGGGAATGATGCGACAACGATTTTGGCCCAAAAAGGGAAAAATCATGGCACGAGCAACAGTGCATCGATGCGTCACATGCAGCAAGGCAAAGCCAGAACTACTCAATCAGATCATGGGAAACCTGCCTTCCTCAAGGGTCACACCATTGCGGCCCTATAACAGTGCATTACAAACTTCGTGGAAAAAGGCCGCACAAGGCTTATATTGCGGTGTTCGTTTGCTTCACCACAAAGGCAGTCCACCTAGAGCTAGTGAGTGACTTAACCACCGAGGCATTCATTGGGGCCCTCAAGCGCTTCATCGCCAGGCGAGGCCATTGTCAAAACCTGTTTTGTGACAATGCCACCAATTTCGTAGGAGCTAAGAACAAGCTCCCAGAGTTAAACTCGGTAATACATTCACAAGAGGCACAAGAAAAAATCATTAACGAATGCGGGAAAAGAGGAATCCAATTCAATTTCATCCCCACAAGAGCGCCACACTTTGGTGGACTGTGGGAGGCTGCAGTCAAATCGGCAAAGCATCTGCTGCTAAGAAGTACAGCAAATGCCAGCTTAACATATGAGGAGCTCGAAACCCTGATAATCGAGATCGAGGCGATACTGAATTCTCGCCCGATATCACTAATGTCAGATGATCCGAACGACATTGGGGCACTTACTCCAGGGCACTTCCTGATAGGAGAACCACTAACAGCACAAATTGATGCACAAGCGACGGCTGCCAAGCTCAACCTAGAAACAAGATGGAAGCTAGTGTCCCAGCTTAAACACGAGTTTTGGAAACGATGGTCCCGGGATTACCTCAACGAGTTACAGTACCGGAACAAATGGCAAAAACAGACGGCGAACATAGAACCAGGGGACATAGTGGTACTCAAGGAAGACAACGTGCCAGTGATGAAGTGGCCCTTGGGGAGAATAGTGAAAACTTATAAGGGTCCAGACGACATAATCAGAGTGGCAGATGTCAAAACAGCATCCGGAGTGCTGAAACGAGCAATCAGATACCTCGCTCCAATTCCACGACTCAAAGATGGGGAAACGGAAACCCAACCCTCAGGCAGCCAGCCAAGTCTGGCACCAAGCTCACCGCAACCGGATCGTAAGGAAGTATCCCCAGAGGAACTACCCAAGGCAAAACGACGAAAAGTTACGTCCATGTCAACAATGACAACAATGATAATAGCTCTGCTGGCACTTCCACTTGTGTTTTCCGCAGACATCGAAACAACAGAATTCGACACCAAGATCGGCATCCACTTTGAAGGCATCACCAAGATGGAAGTGTCACGCTCTGAGTGGAAAATAATTTCCTACTACGATCTGCAGGCTTATTGGGAAGAAACAGCACGCTTCATCAATGGAACAAAGACATTAAGGGCCATATGCGACACCATAGTGCTGAAATCGGCCTGTGAAAACGTAGTAGACACCTTGGAAGCCGACATCGCAGAACTAACTGAAGAAAATAGCCTGCTCACACGATCCAAACGAGGCGCGGTTAACTTCATCGGAAACATTGCCAACTCATTGTTCGGTGTGTTGGACAACAGCTATGGAGAAGAGATGTCAAGCACAATCAACACGCTCAAACAAAATGACAACCATTTATACGGGTTACTCAACAATCAAACATCAGTTATTGATGCAACACTCAACATCTTCAAACAAGAGGAGCAGAACATCAAACAGAAGTTCAAGGTGGTGGATGACCAAATAGTGAAGGTGGCAGCATATGTCCGTACGGAGCAGACGCAAAGGTACCAAACAAACCTCGTCCAAACTAGCAGTACATTGGCAACTCAACTCGCACTATTATCAGCCAGACTACATACCGCACCACGGAAGAATCAGTCCAACGTTACTGTCACCATCGCAACTTCGAGCAGAATTAGTCCGAGTTCTCAACCATCTACCCACATCACTAAGGTTGCCAGTGTGTGATCCAGAGACCTGGATCAGGCCCTTGTCAATGCGAAATGTCACTGCTCAACAACAATCCAGGGAACATCTGCAAGGTAGCCCCGGTAGAAGACAACGCACCGATAAAACAGCTGACGCACAATAATCTCTGGATGTACGCGTTGGAGTCCCCCACTCGAATCAATGCCGCGTGCGGAGCAAATCATTCCCAGCTAACATTAAAGGGCTCAGGGATTATAAAAATTAGCCCCGACTGTACACTCAAACACAAGTCAGTCATAAATCAAGGGCATCAAGTATACTCATCTGCAATCCACGCGTCATACACTGCAACCGCAAACCTTAGCAGCGTTACGTATCCTGAAAAGACATCTTCCATAATCCTGCACATACAACCGTACATTGATCAGGTCAAAAACATATCGACCATACAGCAAGGTTTAATGCAGGAAATAGGGACAGGGCTACCCTCACAAATTTCCCACCTCAAATACCATCATGCGACAATTGCGTATGCCGCTCTAATACTATCAATTGGCATCATAGTTGCAATCGGGATAACCTGCATTCGAAAGAAGTCCCGAGCTCCCGTTACATACGCAGTTCCTCAACCACGGCCAGCGGCACCATTTGCCGTAACAGTGACATAAAGGGACCACCGCACCATTAGAGTTAGTAAGAATGAATTGTAAATTAAAACTTAGCATTAAGAATGAAATGTAATTATAAACTTAAAATGTAAACAAAAAAAAATGCCTTATTTAGAACTAAGAATGTAAATTAAAACACAAGTAAGGGAAATGACGCATATCGAAAGTCGTTGAATAAAGTCACGGGTGGGAGCATGTTCATTTCTGTCCAAATATGCAGACACAGGCATATTTGTTTGCATGAAATTCAAAAACAAGCAAAAGTGCTGAGTAGCGAGTGCGTCATATTTTGCTCGCGGCCGTCAGTAAGTGTGCCGTCGCTGGCGTCAGCATTGCAACCGCTAGTGTCAGCAGTTGCGACACTTACTGACGACCCAGAACGGTAGACTGCTGACTAGTGACCTAGCATTGCAGAAGTCAAAAGCAATGCACTAGTCAACATAATTGTAAGACCAAAATTGTATATAAGCGAAGAAATTAAAATAAAGAATTGAGAAATGCATGACCAGCAACCCTAAAGCTTCTTTAATCATATAGCGCAACTGCTTCATCGCCATTTCTCCTATCGCCGTAAATAACCAGGTTCAAGTGCCTGAAGTTATTACTCTGAAGTCTTGGTGCCACTGCCTTGACTAAACCACCATACAACCCAAACTCCTGGTGCGACCACCTCGAGTCCTGTCATTTCTACGTGGTTTGGCACCTAAGCCACTCCACTCGATCCTCAATTCAGGACGGCAAATCAGCCGCTCCAAACACTAAGTTTAATGGTAACATTTTCTTCTTCTAGGTTGTTTATTGACTAATTTCGCACTTTTCAAATTCCAACAAAAGCAACATCGAAATTCTGTGGAAAATAATTTTTCTAACGGGGTCGCCTCACGGCAGTGGTTTGGGGTCAAGACGCGACGTTTGACACCCCTATTAATGGGGTGTAAAAGTAGGTCGCCTCCCAGTTGGTGCACCCTGGATAACGCTAAATGACCTACATAGCCTACACGGCTAGTTTCTTGTATTGCCGGTTCTACGAGAACGGTACCAGTACTTGTGCTGTACCCATCGTGCCGAAACGACCCGGGCCGTTTTCTTATATCGAGCCGGCGAAGAGCAATACACTCGGGGTGACCCTGTCTGACATTTAGGCAGGGCTACACCTCGCTACAACAACAACAACCCCTATTAATATTTTTGATGAAGATTAAGCGTTGCCCCGCCGTGTAAAATATTACCTTAACAGGAAGAGAAGCTCGGCGCAAAATCTCTTTTTTGCTCAGAACTTGTTTTGTCCAGAAATACTATGGATCACGCACGTTCGAAAGATAAGATGTTAAGGTGATTTTATGGATTCATCGTAGTCACTTTTCAAAAAATTAAACATTTTAAATACGCTTTCAAATTAATAGCTGGATCAAGACGCGTCTATCGGTTTTTTTGATGAAAGTTAAAGGTCAAATGTCACGCGGTAATTATAAAAAATAAAGTTTGGCAATATAACCTCCAAAGAGATTCTGCACCGAGCTTCTCTTCCAATTTGCGCTGTGCTGTTTTGAATTTTTTCCTACAAATTGGCGGGACCTACAATTAATTCGCCGATACATTTTAGCTGAGAAGCTTTTTCATGGCAATATGCACTCGGTCCCTCGGCAGTAGTTTGGCAAACTCTCCGGGTGTATTTCTGCCATGAGAAGCTTCTCAGCAAAAAATTCATTTGCTTTGCAAGTGCCGTTCAGAGTCGGCAAAAAACTGTAGGTCCCGCCAACTTGTAGGAAAAACTCAAAAAAGCAACACACCACAAGTTGGAAAGAGAAGCTCGGCTAAAAATCTCGTTAGAGGTTATGACAACCTGTTGGTATACACTCGGAGTGGGCGACCCCGTTAGAAAAATACTTTTGCAAGGAATTTTGATGTTTCTTTTGCCGGGATTCGGACCCCGGACCTCTTGCGTTAAAGGCCAAGCACACTAACCTCTACGCCACGAAGGCCGCGGTAATTATATACGACGCAAAAACTCTTTCTGGGATGGTAACCTTCGGCAGTGATTTATAAATATTATCGTTTGCCAATTTCATACGAGCTAAAAAACCGCCGGGTATTTCTGCGCAAAGCACATTTTAGAACTTTTCGGAACACCCTATATGTGTGTCGAACCGAAACAAGACAGCTATTCGAATGCATAAAAATTTGTAATTTGATAGTGACAAATAAATTATTTTATTTGATATCTGAATAAAAAATAAATATAAACGGTAGCCGATGATCTTTTTACTAAAATTAAAAACTCAATTTTATAATAAATAAATTAAAGAAAGATCAACAAGTATGTTATCTTAAGAAAAGGAATTTTAAATACATTTATATTAATTCGATTTTAAACACTTTTTGTAGTATTCAATACTTTATTCAACCTCCATTTAGTTACATTCAATATATAGCAATATAATTATTAATCATTTTAAAAAAGCTTGTTTTCCTGATTATTTAGTTTTAAATTTTTTTTTAGCTAGTTCAATGCAACTCATGTTTGCTAAAATAGTAAAGGAACATAGTCTGCGCAAACTGAAAAATTGCGCTACTTCAAACAAACAACAAACAAACCCAATTTCGACAACTTTGACAGAGGCACCAACGCCATCTAGCGTTGGGATAATGTAACCAAATTTTAGCTAGGCGAAGTGAGTTCCAGAATCGCATTTTAGCGACATCGCCTAAACTTCTGACAGTTCATTTTTGGCATCTAGGCTATGGCGATGTCTGGAATTGGGCTGCTAGTTTTCATGTTATTGCTTATAGTTCTGGGGAATGGACCAGTTTCATCCAAGGTAATCCTCTCAACCGTGCCTCTTGAGTTGCACTGCCTCCTTCGACCATTACTCCTGGACCTCAGCACCTTTGCCCTGAAGCACTCATCGCAATCGGCAATCCACTCCTTTACTGACTGACCGTAACCAACCCAATAAAATGTCTGCTTAACCCTCTCCAAGGTCTTCTTGACTCCTAGATGAGCTTCACTTGGATCGTTATGCATTTCCGTGAGAACTAGAGCTGGAAAACAATCGATGGCACTATCGATACTATCGATAGTTTTTTTGGTGAGGCACTATCGATGGTTTTTTTTCGATAGCGATATATCGACCATTTTGAAAGTATGCACATTTCTAGCGTCACTTGTTGGAATTTCAAAAGTTTCACAAATGAAGGACAAATTTTGTGAAAAAATTATAATTTTTTTAAAAAGAATTATTTATTAAGTCTTTTTAACACTACTGCTAAAAAAGTTGCTAAAATTATGGGAGAGGGATCAAGATCATGAATCAGGAAGCGCTGTTTCAATTATTTGTTTAAGTGAAAAGTTATGTTCAAAAAACCGAAAAATGACCCGGGTCCGCTCCCAATTTGCTTCGGGATACATTGTATTTGTGTGCAGAACACCTTTCTGAGTTGGGGACCCTCAGCCGGTCCAACACCGGCAACGCCATCTCCAGTATTCCTCCGCAGAACACTTTTTGCAAATTTTTAGGGACAATTTCGATTGCAAATATCTCTTTACAGGAGCAAAATATTAAAAAGCGCTTCCGCCAAAACACGTATTTTGATCCCTCTCCCATAATTTGATCCAGTTTTTTAACAGTTGTGTGCTAAAGGAAACCAATACCTGTTGTGGCACGGTGGCACGACAAAAAATCGACTCGTGCAAATCAGCCGTTATTTGAAGCCATTTGAATTTTGTCGATACTATCGATAGTCAATTTTGAAAATATCGAAAATATTGCAAGGCGGCAATATCGATAGTTTTCCAGCTCTAGTGAGAACGTCAGACACCCGCTTCCTTGGAACAACTATAAGCTTCCGACCATCCTCACTCTCCCATATCCCATGCAAACAACCGGATACCAATCGTAAACTGTTCCAGTGTGCCCAATATGACCTGGCAACTGGACTCTCCGCTGACATTTCTTTTCTTGCTGATCGTTCGTTTCGCTCAAGCCCTCGGATCACACATGCTAGATCTGAATTTTCCTGTTGAATTCTCCGAATATTCTCAAGCAGGCACTTGTCCTTCGAAACCATTGGTCGAGGAGGTACCTCTGCCTTCCGAGTGTCCCTTAGAACGGGTCGGTGCCCATACAAAAAAAAAGTTTGCAATTACTCCCCCTAGGATGAAATATGACCCTGCGGCGAATTAGGGATGATACAAATATTCATCCTGCGAGAGTCCTTAAAACAGCCAAAATCGATTTTTTCACAACTTTTTTATTTATAATCCGATTGCAAAGTTTGATATATCGTTGAATGGGTATTT
The DNA here is from genome assembly GCA_964058755.1 of Campiglossa producta. Taxonomy (NCBI): domain Eukaryota; kingdom Metazoa; phylum Arthropoda; class Insecta; order Diptera; family Tephritidae; genus Campiglossa; species Campiglossa producta. The sequence goes on along the minus strand of CAXKVI010000001.1, from coordinate 103,820,353 downwards.
TTAGGGCTGCATATCTCCTGAATGTCCTTTTACTCAAAACAGACTGACAGAGTGGTTTATTATTATGAAGAGAAAAGTTTTATACAGGGGGGTAGAAATCGAGTTTCGCGGTATAACTCGGTTTGGCGTCTGTTTTGAGTTAAAGGACATTCAGGAGATATGCAGCACTAAAAATACCTATTCAACGATATATCAAACTTTGCAATCGCAATGCTGGAGCGACAACGCAACGTCGGAGGACAAACTCCATTTCAATAACAGCCAAGAGATCGACAGCGATGGCAACTACGGATCGGTACCGAAACCAAGTCCTCAACGTCTGTGGCTGTGGTCTCACGACCTGGCCCCAGAGATACAAATAAGGGAACGACCGCGATGGCAACTACGGTTCGAAATTCCCCAAAAGACATCTCCCAGGCGCTCTGAATGCCAGAAAGAAGGTGGAGATGGCTGAAGCTCTCTTACCGGACTTCCAAAGCAATTATGCGCCAAAGAAGGTTAATAGAAATCCCTTCAAACGCCAGAGATCGGACGTGGATTTAAAACCTCATCCGAAGCGGCAGCAGAACACCTCCGTGGTGGGTAAACTCAGCTTTGCTGAAGTGACCAAGGACAGGATCCTCATAGGCGTCATTGACCGAGGTAACGAAACCTGGGCCATCCCTAGCGACCAGTGGCGGTACGTCCGGAACGCGATCGGTAATGCCCTTCTTGACATTATGGATGAGTCTCCGGGTGCCACGCCGATGGGTTCTGATGCGGGATGGCACCAGGGCCGAATCAAGGTATTCGCTTGCGAGGATGCAAAAACTGTTGTGCTGTACAAGGTAGCAGCTGCAAGACTGGGTGAGATCTACCAAGGGGTAAGAATCGAGGTTGTCGACTGGAAGGACATCGCGGCTCGGCCAAGGGCAAGAGCATGGATTCCCGCCATCACTGCTGAACCTGAGAGAATTCTCAGGATGCTGCGGATCATGAACCCGTCTCTTCCGACGCAGGACTGGAGTTTTAATCTGGTTGAGGATGCGGTAGGGCCTGATAGGCAAGTTTTCTTCACCTTGAATAAGGAGGCACTCGCGCCCCTTAAACGGTGCAATGGACGAGTGTACTACGGCATGGGTCAGATCGTGATCCACGTATACCGCGGCGATGCACAGCGCGCTGCTATTTCGGCTGCACCGGAGGACTCGGACATCGCAGTGCCGGAAGAGGAGTCAGAGATGTCCGACTCGGAAACTATTGTATCTGCCACGTCAAATGGCGAAGGAGCAGTGAACAGCTCGGAGATGGAAGACAGCCTGCTGGACGGGGAAGACCTCACCGTCACGGTGATAGCAGCTAGCGCACCAATGTTGATACTGCCACAGCTAGTAGGGTTTCCGCCACGCCAAATCGTGGTCTGAACAACTCGTCGTTGAAAGATAAGCCTCCAGACGAGGTGGAACTCGCCAGGGAAGTCTGAGCGCTCTCATGTTGGTGGTGATTCAGATAAACCTGCACAAATCTAAAGCAGCCTCGGCTGCTTTAATCAGTCGTCTTTCTAAAGGCGACGTAGATATGGTCCTCATCCAAGCACCCTGGGCCAATAGCTCAAGGATTTGCGGTTTGGGGACTAAAGGTTTTAAGCTTATCCGAGCCAGCGAGGGGGGCAGGGTTAGAGCTTGTATTCTGGTTAAGTCTGAGCTGAACGCCTTCTCTTGCCCAACTACACCAATGGTGACGTTACAGCTGCCAGTTTAACAGTCGACAGTACCAGCCTGACGATGGCATCCGGTTATGAAACGCAACCCACGTAACACTAACCACTAACTGGCAGCTACACAATGAAATATTAGCTAGGGACCTGCCAGCACTGCCCGCACAAGTCCCCTCATCAGTAGGGGAGTTGGGGGATCTGGTAAAGACATTTACAACGGCGCTCTCGAATGCCCTAGAGCAGGCTTGCCCAGTGCCAAAACCCCGCGTTAAACATAGGCCGCATTGGTGGTCCTACGACCTGGAGTCGCTCCGCAATTTAATAAGGCCAAGAGCCTTGGCACGGAGACTCAATGGCTCGAATATAAAGTTAAACTTAGGGCCTACAAAAAAGCTCTGAGGCAGGCGAAGAGAGTATCGTGGAGAAATTTCTGCACTGGGGTCGAAAATGTCGACTATACAGCGAGACTTAGACGAGTGCCCTCAAAAACTCAAACAGCCACAAGCTATTTGCGCAAACCTGACGGATCCTGGACCAGAGCTGCTCTTGAATACGCACTTCCCAGGGAACTGGCATAAGGAACCCTTAGCACCTACAACAAACCTGGATGTATACATAACCATCACGGGAGGAAAAGGTTAGGTTGGCGGTTAAAAGCTTCGAACCCTTCAAGGCTGCCGGGCCAGACCGGATTTTCCCGCACAACTCATAAACACGCTGGAGACATTAGCCAAATGGCTGGTATTTCTCTATACAGCCTACCTGGCTCTTAGCTACATTCCGTGCTCCTGGAGAAGTGCCACGGTAGTGTTTATTCCAAAGGCAAAGAAGGCGTCTCATTACGAACCCACGGACTACAGGCTGATCCGATCAGTCTCTCATCCTTTGTGCTCAAAACCTTCGAGAGGATAATAAATGACTACCTCTCCTCTACTATTGATAGCGACCTTATCTCTAGCTATCAGAATGCATACACCAAATGTAAATCTACAGAAACTGCGCTTAACAGCCTAGTTTCTGTTATTTAAAAATCGCTGTATGAAAAGGAGTACTGTCTCGTGGTCTTTTTAGATATTGAAAGAGCTTTCAACAACATAAGCCCTGATGCTATAAACACCGCTTTAACAAGTCTGGGCATAAGCAGGTCTCTTATTGGACTTATTGATCAACTACTATAGGGTATACGAATAGTTTCATCACTGGTCTCGGCTGACTTATCACGCTATGTCACAAGGGGAACGTCTCGTGGCCTTTTTAGATATTGAAGGTGCCTTCTACAACACAAGCCCTGATGCTATAAACACCGCCATAACAAGTCTGGGCATAAGCAGGTCTGTTATTGGACTTATTGATCAACTACTAAGGGGTAGACGAATAGTTTCATCACTGGGCTCGGTTGACTTATCACGCTATGTCACAAGGGGAACCCCTCAGGGTGGTGTTCTCTACCCGCTTCTATGGAACCTCAGCATCAACTCGCTGCTACGAGACACAAGCTGGGGGCGGGATGGTAGTGGCATATGCAGACGACTTAGCTGTTGTATATAGGGGCAAATTCACTCAAACCCTGTGCGACTTGATGCAAGTAGCACTGCGAGAGGTCTCCTCATGGTGCTCGCGGTGTGGACTGAGCATCAACCCGGGAAAAGTAGAACTGGTCCTTTTTTCCAACCGCTATAACATACCACCGTTAATACTACCAAAACTGAATGACGTGCGCCTGTACTTGGCTGACAAAGCCATAGGTCTAATATGATCTGTATAAGCGGTGCGTTAAGAACAACGCCCAATGAAGCACTCCAGGCCATTCTTGGAATTTTGCCACTCGATCTGGAAGGGCACCGGGTAGCAGCAGCATCGGCTCTGCATCTAAGGGAAACGTTCGGATGGGGCGCAAGCACTACTGGACACGCCAGCATTTTGGGGGCACTATAGCTTTCTTCCGCTGAGCACAGATCGTTGTACGACCACAACAGTCGGAGATAGCGGTTTTAAAATAAACATTCCCAGCAAGGAAGAATGGGAGAGCACGGATCGGAGTCCCGCCACTCATGGCGGCACTTCCATTTATACCGATGGATCGAAGTTAGACGGCAGAGTTGGAGGAGGGGTTTATTCAAAGGATCTGAACCTTGAGCTCTCCTTCAGACTACCTGATCACAGTGTCTTCCAGGCTGAAGTTTCAGCAATCATGGACGCCGCGGCTTGGATAGGCAAACACACTATCGGACAGAATATTTTTATTCTCAGCGACAGCCAAGCGGCCATCAAATCCCTTGGCTCTTACTCGTTCAACTCTGAACTGACTCTCAGCTGTCGTCGATTTCTACAAGAGATGGCCCAACAGAACCGCGTGAACCTCACATGGGTCCCGGGGCATAGGGACATTGAGGACAATTGTAGGGCAGACGAACTTGCGAGGCAGGGCACGACCCAGCAGGTTCTTCGGGATAAAGAGCGCTTAGGTATGCCGTTCGCCACATGCAAGCTAATGCTGAAAGAGTATACACTCCGCCAAGCCAACGAAAGATGGCTGCAATCACCAGGATGCCGGAAATCCAAAGAAACCTGGCCGAAATGGGATCATAAAAGAAAGAAGGGAAATCTCCATATTAATAGGCGTATTAACTGGGCACTGCCTTATTGGTAGTCACGCAGAAAGTCTAGGTGTGCCCTACTGACGATGCTGTAGGAGTTGCTAGGATGATGGGGAGGAGGAAACGGTGGAGCACCTCAGCTGCAACTTCCCGGTTTTAAGTGGCGCGAGAATGCGCTTTTTGGGAGTTCCCTTCCTGGTTAGCCTACGCCAGGTCACGGAGCTGGACATAAAGGACCTGATGGCCTTCATCAAGTCATCGAAATGGTTCGAGGAAGAGTAACGGTGTAGGTTTAGGAACGTCAGTCCCGGGATTCTGCTATGTGGAGAATCCCGATACCACCGGGATTTTCCATATGGCAGGATCCGGGAACTGACTTTCCTAGTGTTGGTGGTATCTCAACGAGCCTTTTAATACTGGCCTAGGTGTGCCTCTGCGGCAGCCACTTGAACCTATGCCTAATTGCAAACTTTTTTTTCTTCGGTCTATTGAGCAAGATACGAAAATTTCTGTCCAGGGTCAAAGTCAGCTAATCCCCTCTTAGTCATGAAATGTGACACTACAGCGTCTTAAGGCTAGCTCAAGATGTGGTTGTTGTGCTTCACCTCTAATGAAACTCCTTTGGTGCAATACCCAATGTTGTGTCCAAAGAGGTACTTCTTGGCCATTGTATGTCATAACTCTATTTCTCACGTTCATGTGAATGTCTCTCACAGCCAAGAAGTCGACGCCAACGATGCCTTCGTCCATAATATCCGCTACTAAGAAATTTTGGTATGTAGTCATATTCCCAATCACAACTTTGCACCACCCTTCTCCCTGGGCTAGCTTACTTTCACCAGTCACTGTCGGCAACTTTGCATCCTGCAATGGTCTTACTCTCTTATGAACCAAGTCACTTCGAATGATGGAATGAGATGCGCCTGTAATTACAGTGAGGAACCGCTATTTTCGTCCAAGAAACCTCCAACAGTAACATTACTTGCTTTCCCTCCGACCTGCGAGACAGAAATTGTGTAGCAATGAGCTTGCCGATCTCCTCCAGCGTTACCCTTACGTCCACCTGCGTTGCCGGAGTTAAAACATTTAATCTCGTCATCTGTTTCCAATGCTTCCAAAATTTCTTCGAACCAGATAGATTATCTGGTTTACATAAAAGCGAGACTGTTTCTTGCATTAAAGCGTGTGGTACCGTCTTTGCGAATGTCCTTTTGGGGTTTGCATATGCTGCTTCCCGCTTCGGGTCTACATCCAGTATTCCATTTATGAATCTTTGGATCTTTACCCTCTCGATGTAATCCACCGGTGGTCTGCGTTCGCCAAATGAGCTAACCTCTCGATGTCCCATGCAAATTCCTTCAATGCCTCATTAGCCTCCTGGAAGCGATTATGTAGCTCCATTTGATATATCTGCCTCTTATGCTCGCTACCGTAACGCCTCTCGACTCCACCCATCATTGCCTTATAGCTTTTCCTTTCACCTTCTGGAATAATTGGAAGGATTTCCGCTGTCGGTCCTTTCAATGCTAAGAGCGCAGCGACTTTATCCTCAGCTCTCCAGCTATTCACCGATGCGGTCTTCTCAAATTGTAGCTTGAACACCTGAAAAGGAACAAACCGTCAAGCGGTTAACAGATACAGCGTTATTGCTTAGCGTGACATTTATAGCTTTGGCAAAACAGCGCAAGCCCGGAAAAGTATCCCACATGAACGCGAAAATATACAAAGAAAAATCAGCTGATTAAAAAGATAAAACTTGGCCAAGTCTCTGCGCTAACGCGAATTATGTGGAATGGCCCACAACCGGCAAAACCTAGCAAGAAGCCAAGTGTATTTTGAGACGTGGTTGCTTGCTGGGAAACAAACAGAAAGACGATACTCGGCATTCCACATTTTGTATAAACAAATGGCTGGCCTTGCAATAAGTCTAATGTTGCAAGCAACAATGTAGCCCAGCCTAACTTCATATATATTTTCCAAGACATCAAAAGCTAAGTAGGTTTCTGATGTCCAAAAATCATTTGTGTATGCATACATACACACCCACATATCCATTCAAGTGCTTGATTTACTCAACACTTCGAAATCCATGGGAATGCTGAGTGAGCAAAATAGTTTGTATGCCGGATGGGCTATGCATGTACATATGAGGCGCTCAGCGCCAAAACGGCCTAACCCCAATTTAAAAAAGGCCTAACTGACTATACTAATCTAACCAAAACTTTTGAAATAAATACCAAAAAAACTAGGAAAAACAGATTTAAGCAGATAGTATAACCTTGTGTTATACTATGCAAAGGGGGGATTTTTTAGTATTTAATTCAAAAGTTACGGTTAGATTAGTAGAGCCAGTTAGTTCTTTTCTACAATGAGGGTTAGGCCGTTTTGGCGCTGAGCGCCTCATATGTACATTTAGGTATGTACATATGTGCATTTAGGTATGCTATGTATTTAGGAAGATAATTAGATCGTAAGAGTTAGTGAGGACGGCTTTGTCAGCAGCAAAGGGAGTTCCCAAAAGACCGTCCTACCAACTACTAGTGGAGGCGGCAAGTTCCCTTTTTCTTTGTTAAATAGAATAAGTCAACCTTGTTAAATATACATATATAAAAATATAATAATAAAATACTAATGTGTTACAATTAATTGATCGGGTAAAAACCCCAATAAATCAACATTGTTAAATATACATATATAAAAATTTAATAATAAAATACTAATGTGTTACAATTAATTGATCGGATAAAAACCCCGTAAGTACTGCCTGTCCCCGTTCACCAAAAGATGTGAACGTAACTGGCGCAGTCGCGGAAACGAATAAACGAAAAAAAAAAATTTTTTGATTGAAAAATTTTTACGAAAAAAAAAACGAAACGAAAAAAAAATTTGAAAAATTTGAACGAAAAAAGAAAAAAAACAAAACAAGAAAATAAGGTGTAAATGAAAAAAGAAGCAGGAAAATCGTGCAACAATAAAAACAACAAATATAGGCGTATTTGCACAGAAGCGTTGGCAGCAACAACAATAACAAATAGAAAACAGCTTTTGGAGTGAAGCTGCATTTGTCGGAGAATTGAAAAACGGAACGGAGAACTTAAATAGCAGCTACAGGAATTACACTAGCTGAAGTGACTTGAGCAAACTCTATAGAGGTACAAAAAACTAACAAACACATTTGTCAAGAACAACAAAAAAATATGTAACAGTAAAATTACAAGAGGAAGCAGTAGAAGTAAAAAACAACAACAAACATAAGAATAACAATAAGCGTAACAACTAAAGGTAAAAACAACAACAGAACTTAAGAACTAGAGAAGTGAAGAAACAAGGTAATAAAAATTAACAAAAGTTAAAACTGCAACAAACAGGTTGAAACTATAACATTAAGAAGAAAGAAAGAAGAAAATATTTTTTTTGTGCGCGGTATTTATAATACCGACGCTTAAATCAACAACCGCAGGGAAGTGGAATAAACCCAAGGACGAGGCACCGCAACAACAACAACGCGGCATAAAGAATTGGAATAAATATGGTAAGCAGAACAAAGTAATCATTAACGATGAAAAAAGGGGAGAAGCCGAGCTGAAGTTCCTGCTCTGTTTTTGTTTTATTACGAAGAAGAAATTAAATAAGAATTTTTAAACTAATGTTACACTTGTATAAAGAGACCATTACCCTGTACTACTGCCTTTTTGATTGCGACACTAAAAAAAAATCATAACATTTTATAAACCTAATAGGGTTACAAACTGCGAAGACGAATCGCTAGTTAATTTATCCGGGATAGCCCTCTATAGCTACTGCAAATTAAAGTAAACTCTTTATATAGAGAAGGAGGTGCAAGTGTCATTGACCGATAGCCAAGTCAATAAAAGCGAACATTTTTTTTTTACTTTTTGTTATTGTTTTATCCTTATTTGGGGTGTGTTCGTAATTTTTTTTTTTTGGACTCCCTTTTCACCCAAAGTGCAAAATGGCTACAAATATAGAGAACTGTCTAGTAGCCATAACCCAGTTGTTGCAGCAAAATGCCGCCCCACATAGGATTTTGGGGGAATATGCGGGCCAGGAAAACCTAGTATATCAAATTGTATTTGATTTGAAAATATCTGGATCGGCAAAGAATTTCCTCTCCTTGACCCCGCCGGAAAACTGGGAAGGTTGCAAGACTAGGCTCAAACAACACTTTCGGTCAACAAAAGACCAGATGTCAATAACAAATGACATCTCAAGTTTAAGGGTGGCCAATATGATGGAACTTGGCAGAAGGGCAAGGGAGATTATTGATAATATTACCGAATTGAGCGTCCTTAATGAAAATGGGGACGTGATGAAGGAAATTTTAACGGGGATGCTAATTCAGAGAATAAAGCAATTAGCGGCAGGTACCTTTGCCTGTACGATTAGAAACGTTCTTGATTGGCCAACAATGGCAAATAGTATTTATAATTTTATAGGATTGGATGCGGGAAATCTGAATCCAATGTTTACAACTGGAAATAGATATCCAGGTAGACGGATGGCCAATAATGGCTTTCAGCAACGAATAATAATAATAATAATAACAACAATAATAATAACGGTAATAATTATAATAATAATAACAATAATAGGCAAAATGCTTCTCAACAAACAAGGCGTTCAAATGGGCCTCAACCCATGGACGTAGACGCTGCAAGCACAGCAGAAGACACAAATACGACCGAGGATTTATTTTTTATTAATTAGCCTCGGAACACGAAAATAAAATTTTAATAATGTTAACAGTGGGCGCGTTTCGAATGCACAATAGTTGTAAACTGTTGGATCGGTTGATTAGTAATCGGTTTGGTGATCAAAATTGTGCTTTCGAAACGATACGTTGCGCATACGTTGAGTCAAATGTCAGATAGCCCCAACAAAAAAATAAACAATAATTTTGTGAAAGCGTCTGAAAGCGTGTGAAGTGTCTCCATCACTGTTTTTATTCATTAGGTTAGGTTAGGTTGAAGTGGCTGCCGCAAAGGCACACCTAGGCCAGTATTAAAAGGCCCGTTGTGATACCATCAACACTAGGAAAGTCAGTCCCGGGACCCAGCCATATGGAAAACCCCAGTGCTATTGGGACTCTCCACATAGCCGAATCCCGGGGCTGACACTCCTAAAACCGACACCGTTACACCTCCTCGAACCATTTAGAAGACTTGATGAAAGCCATCAAGTCCTTTATGTCCAGCTCCGCTACCTGGCGTAGGCTATCCAGGAAGGGAACTCCGAAAAAGCGCCTTCTCGCGCCGCTTAAAGCCGGGCAGTTGCAGATGAGATGCTCCACCGTTTCCTCCTCCTCATCATCTTTGCAACTCCTACAGCATCGTCGGTAGGGTACACCCAGCCTTGCTGCGTGCCTTCCAATAAGCAGTGCCCGGTTAAAACCCCTATTAATATAGATATATCCCTTCTTCTTAGGGTGTAAATGTATTTAGATCTTTTAATATCCCATTTTGGCCAGGATTGTTTGGATACTCGGCACCCTGGCGATAAAAGCCATCTTTCATTGGCTTGTCGGAGTGTATGCTCCTTCAGCATTAGCTTGCATGTGGCAAAGGGCATACCTAAGCGTTCTTTATCCTGAAGAACCTGCTTGGTCGTGCCCTGCAAGTTCGTCTGCCCTACAGTTTCCCTCAATGTCCCTGTGTCCCGGGACCCATGTGAGGCTCACGCGGTTCTGTTGGGCCATCTCCTGAAGAGATCGACGACAGCTGAGCGTCAGTTCAGAGTTGAACAAGTAAGAGCCAAGGGATTTGACTGCCGCTTGGCTATCGCTGAAAATAACGATATTCTGTCCGATAGCGTGTTGCCCTATCCAAGCCGCGGCGTCCATGATTGCTGAGACCTCAGCCTGGAAGACGCTGCAATGATCAGGCAGTCTGAAGGAAAGCTCAAGGTCCAGATCCTTGGAATAAATCCCTCCTCCAACTCTGCCGTCCAACTTCCAACCGTCGGTGTATATGGAAATGCCGCCATTAGTAGCACGACACCGATCCGTCCTCTCCCATTCTTCCCTGCTGGGAATGTTTATTCTGAACCAGCTATCTCCGACTGTTGTGGTTGCACAACGGTCCGTGCTCGGAGGGAGAAAGCTGTAAGAATCCAGAATACCGGAGTGTCTAGTAGTGCCTGCGCCCCAGCCGGAAGTTTCCCTTAGACGCAGAGCCGATGCTGCCGCTGCCCGGTACCCTTCCAGATCGAGTGGCAAAATGCCAAGAATGGCCTGGAGAGCTTCGTTGGGCGTTGTTCTCAACGCGCCGCTTATACAGATCATGCTAGATCTGTGGACTTTACCTAACAGGTTTAGGTTGGCTGCCTTGCTCAGCGCAGGCCACCATACCACGACTCCATACAGCATAATTGGCCGGATTATCGCAGTGTAAATCCATCTGCAGATTTTGGGACTGAGCCCCCATTTTTTGCCAATGGCTCTTTTACAGGTGTAAAGTGCAATGCTCGCTTTCCTCTGGCGCTGGATGACATTCTCCTTCCAGTTAAGCTTTCTATCCAGAACTATGCCTAGGAATTTGGCTTTGTCAGCCAAGTTCAGGCGCACGCCATTTAGTTCTGGTAGGCTTAGCGTTGGTATTTTGTACCGGTTAGTATAAAGGACAAGCTCCACTTTTCCCGGGTTGATATTAAGTCCGCAGCGAGATGACCACGAGGAAACTGCTCGCAGTGCTACTTGCATCAAGTTACACAGGGTTTGTGGGAATTTGCCCCTGTATGCAATAGCTAAATCGTCTGCATATGCAACTATCCTCCCGCCCCCCCAGCTTGTGTCTCGTAGCAACGAGTTTACAGTGAGGTTCCATAAAAGCGGAGAGAGAACACCACCCTGAGGCGTTCCTCTTGTGACATAGCGTGAGAAATCAACTGTGCCCAGTGTAGAAACTATTTTCCTTCCCTTTAGTAGCTTATCAATTAGTCCAATAAGAGACCTGCTTATGCCCAGATTAGTTAGAGCGGTGTTAATAGCCTCCGGGCTTATATTGTTGAAGGCCCCTTCAATGTCTAGGAAGGCCACGAGACAGTAATCTTTTTCATACAACGATTTTTCAATAACAGAGACAAGGCTGTGAAGCGCAGTTTCCGTTGATTTACCTTTGGTGTATGCATGTTGATAGCTAGAGATAAGGTTGCTATCAATAGTAGAGGGGAGATAATCGCTAATTATCCTCTCGAAGGTTTTGAGTGCAAAGGACGAGAGACTGATCGGTCTGTAGTCCTTAGGCTCATAGTGTGAAGCCTTCCCAGCCTTAGGAATAAAGACTACCTTGGCGCTTCTCCAGGAGTGCGGAATGTAGTTGAGAGCCAGGCAGGCTGAAAAGAGAAATACCAGCCATTTAGCCGATGTTTCCAACGTGTTTATGAGTTGTGCGGGGAAAATCCCGTCTGGCCCAGCAGCTTTGAACGGCTCAACGGCCCACCTTACCCTTTCCTCCGTGATGGGTATATTCACTGCCATATTTGTTGCAGATGCTAAAGGTGCTTCATGCAAGTTCCCCGGAAAGTGTGTATTCAATAGCAGCTCCAGGGTTTCCCCTTCCGTGCTAGTCCACGATCCGTCAGGCTTCCGCAAATAGCTAATGGCTGTTTGAGTTTTTGAGAGCACTCGTCTAAGTCTCGCCGTATCATCGACCTTTTCGACCCCGGTGCAGAAATCTCTCCGCGAAGTTCTCTTCGCCTGCCTTAGGGCCCTTTTATAGGCCCTCAGTTTAACTTTATATTCGAGCCATTCAGGCTCCGTACCGAGGCTCTTGGCCCTATTAAATTGCTTCCTGCAGGACTTGCGGAGCGAATCCAGGTCGTAGGACCACCAGTGTGGTCTATGTTTACCGCGTGGTTTCGGCACTGGACAAGCCTGCTCTAGGGCATTTGAGAGCGCCGTTGTAAAGGTCGCAACCAGATCATCCAGTTCTCCTACTGATGATGGAGCTTGTGGGGGTAACACTGGTAGGTCCCTAACTAATATTTGATTATGTAGCTGCCAATTAGTGTTGCGTGGATTGCGTTTCATAACTGGCTGCTCAACAGAAAAATCTAAGGCAATTTCTATGTACCGATGGTCGGAAAATGAATGCTCCTCAAGAACACGCCATTTCCTAACCCACTCATAAGCGCCTTCGCTACAAATAGTGAGGTCTATGACCTCCCTACGGGCTTTAGTGATAAAAGTAGGCTCGTTACCCACGTTACAAACCACCAGGTTAGTTGTTAGTAGGTAGTCAAACAGAGACTCGCCCCTAGCGTTAATATCGGAGCTTCCCCACCGTGCAGAAATTTTCCACCAGATCTTTCACCTCCCGTCCCGGGGCCTATCTCTCAACGACAATTTATCTGCACGATTTGGCGTGGCGGAATCTCTACTGTCCGAAGCGGCATCAACGTTAGTGTGCACCGGATTGCCCTCCACCACCGTGCGGTCGAGGTCTTCCGCGTCCGTTAGGCTATCTTCCATCGCCGAGTCGTTCACGGCTTCCTCGCAATTTGACGTGGCGGATACCATACTTTCCGCGTCTGACACCCCTGCCTCCTCTTCTGGTCCTTCGATTTCCGAGTCCTTCGAAGCGGCCGGAGCGCGTTGTGCATCGCCACGGTATACGTGGATCACGATCTGACCCATTCCATAATGCACTCGTCCGTTGCACCGTTTAAGGGGCTCGAGTGCATCCTTATTCAAAGTTAAAACCACCTGTCTATGAGGCCCAACCTCACCCTCGACCAGATTGACACTCCAGTCCTGCGTCGGGAGAGACGGATTCCAGGCCTGCAGCATCTCAAGAATATTCTCCGGTTATTCATTAATAATAAATAATAATAAATAAATGGAAATTTGCAAAAAAAAGCGCCGAAGATTTTATTTACATAACCTAGCTATCGAGCGGGGAAATTTGGTCTTATTCGGGATATTCGACCCGCAGGAATGAAGCGTCTAGAGGCCAAGTCAATGATGTTGCGGAAGTCTCGTTCGCCTTTGCGTACGTCCGTAGGAATGGATAGAGCAGCCAAGGATTCGTCCGTATATGTCTGAAAACTGTCCCAGTCCGCCTTGGTAAAGTTGATGTATGTACCATGCTCAGGTGTTATAAAGTCCGTCGGTCGTTCGATGGTAATGACTATTGGGAGATGGTCAGACGCCAACGTGAGTATGGGTCGCCAATTGGTGTTGTTCAATAGTCCTGCACTTACGATAGAAATATCTGGCGAACTATAGCAGTTACCCGATACTCTCGTTGGGGCGTCTCCGTTCAATGTACAGAAAGCCGTATCATCTATTTGTTCTGCGAGTACATGCCCCCTACTGTCTGCTGGCAAGTTTGAGTGCCACATGTCGTGGTGCGCATTGAAGTCGCCCAGGATCACGCGGTTATCTCCTCGTAATAGCAAGCTAATGTCGGGGTGATAACCGGTGGGGCAACTTGAGACAGGGGGTATGTAGATGTTAATGATTTGCAGATCGACATCTCCTGTACGGATGGAAATACCTTGGCTTTCTAAGATATCATCCGTTCCTTCGATGTCGGTATCAAATAGATGATACTGTACAGAGTTGTGCGTTATGAACGCTAGACCACCTCCCAGACCTCCTGTTACTCTATGACGGTCTTTCCGGTGAATGTTATATCCGCCATAGGTAATGAGGTCCGACCTTGGACTGAGCTTGGTTTCTTGGATTGCGGCAAGTTTTATGTCATATTGCGTCATCAAATTAGTTATCTCTGCGATCTTACCAGTTAATCCGTTACAGTTGTGCTGTAAGATTTGGAAGTGCGCCGGTGGGGTCGATGTCGAGTTAACCATAGGTGTGAGAGACGGATGTGTTCGCCCAGGTGTTGGTAGGCGAAGACCAAGGCTGTGCCTCAGCCTAGTTAGCTATGGACCTGGTGTAACCGGGTTGGCTGGCGTCGTAGGTTGAGGCGTGTTTTAGCATGGTGCGATGAACGCATCCGTCCAAAGATTCCTGTTAGCGAGCCCAGAGCATAGATGTACGTGGCATTGACCTAAGCAGTTATTGCATTTGACCGATGACGCGAGCGTGTATAATCTCTGCCGACAAACAGTACACGCCGAGACAGGTGCAAGAAGATGTTGATCCTGACTCACGTGAGAAATTAAACGGGACGGGGGGTGTGACAAAGAAACAGACAGAGACTGATGCTCGGAGTTGCTCATGTCTAAACTGCTCCGGTGGGAGCAAGGGTGTTGAGCTGCTGCGCGTGATGTTGACGCCATAAGGCACGAGCAACAGTCTGGAATTTGTGTGGCGGGTATAGCAGAAATGCTGCTAGTCGTTGAGACATTATTATTATTATTATTAGTATTGCTACTAGAAGGTGGCGGTAGGGGTGCGCTTGAACGGCGCTTACCGCGGGACGCCCGACGGCGCAAACAACAAGGGGCCACGAAAGTACTAAAGAAAGTACGGGGTCTGTGGATGTTAAGGTTAAGCCCTGAACATCCAGATTTATGGAGCCATCTCTTACACGAGAAGCATTGCACAGAATGCGACCGTATAATATATATTTTTTTGCAACAGACACTGCATATCCATTCTTTTGGTCCGGGGTTCGGCTCAACGCCCGCCCGTAACAAAAGAATATCTTGCAGCCCTGCTGCAAGGGGGGAGGATGATAGTTTCGGAATGGGACAAAACATACTAAACAGGGTTACATTGAAAGTGACAGTCCTTGGCCGAGGTAAAACCCCGGGTGGTTCCACTGCGCAGAGATCCATGGCGATGTCCTGGGTTTTCTGCTCTGAGAAGTGACTGTACATAGGGAACCTTCAAGAAGCTATCGTTTGTAACGGTTATTGATAAGCTGACCAAATTTGCAGCGGGGTATAATATTACGGATAGGAATTGGAGATCAAAGAAGGCAATTATACTTGAACATTTTGCAAAGTTCGGTAAGCCGAAGAAAGTAATCATGGATAATGAGTTTAGGGCAGAGCAATTAATGCAGTTTTTGAGTTCGGAAGGCGTCGAGGTTCACTTAACAAAACCAAATAATCATACAGGTAATGCAGATATTGAGAGGCTCCACTCAACCCTGTTGGAAAAACTAACAGGAATTGATGACCCGAGTCTTTCAACAGAAATGAGGATACAGATCGTTATAGGCAACTATAACGAACGCTATCACTCTACCATAAAATGTTCACCCAGATATGCAAAAGACAGTTCAGATCCAATAATTTTAAAAAACACAATAGACCAAGTAAAGAAAAACACCATTGAAAAAGCAAATAAAACCAGAACAATATGAAGAACTCAGAGCAACAGGCCCAATAAAAAACTATAAACGAGTAAGGCACAAAGATGGAACTTACTACAGAATGAATCCATTGCAGAATGTACATCCCGCAAACATTAAAAGACCAAAGAAGTTTGCGGGAATACCAAATTTAATTAATGGGAATGAAGAAGAAGATAGGCTTAGTATCACTGCTCATAATGGGGATACATAGAGGAAAAAAGGAAAAAAAAATAGATTTTTTTTTTTTTATTAACAAGATAATTAGCTAAATAGGTGTAGCTATGTGGGTACAGTATAAGAAATTAATTCGTATAAAATTGATGGTGTGGTTACATACTGTTTATTGTTGCCATTTCAGATGATGTTTTCCGTGATGATTTAAATGTTGGTAGCCCAAATGAGGTGGGCTGAAGGTCTAGTAAGGGGACACCTTCAAGTGACGCCAATACTGGATAAAGCGGGATATACAATGATCCACATGGGACAGGTGGAAATAGTTAATAAGACCATTACTATATTACATGTAATACAGCCACAGGAAATTCTGGATGTATTGCATTAAATTAAGCAGGACATTGAGGGGAATGCCTTTAAAGGGAAAAGGTTCCTCCTCAATGAATTAGAAACATTGGAGTCAAGAGTAAAATCAATACAACCAGAAAAGGTTAGCAGGAATAAGAAGGGTTTAATAAATTTTGTTGGAACAACTTATAAATGGCTATTCGGACTAATGTACGATGATGATCGTCAGGAGATATTGGGTTATCTGGAGGTCCAACAGAAAAATGAGCACAATATAATAAAAAATTTAAATCAGCGAATTTCGATAAATAGGCAGTTCAATGACACCTTGCACTTAATCAGGGATACTATAGTAGAAGATAGAAAAAAAATTATTAAACTTTTTGAAGGTATGAGCAAACAAAACGCGGAGATTTTTAACCAATTGCTATTTAATGACATAATAAATAAAATAAGATTTGTAAAAGATAAAGTAGACGATATACAAAATAATATAGCGGCAGCCAAATATAACTAGATTCACCCTGGAATTTTAACCAGGGAAGAAATAAATTATTTCAAAATAGATTTTTATAAACTAAAACTGTCTAAAATAGGAATTTTGGCATATAAAAATCAATCCATTGTGATTGCAATAAAGATTCCGAATAGTTACATACAAACAGATTTAAAGTTGCTCGTACCTTTACCAAATAAAAATCATTTAGAGGTTGAAACAGATAGGGAATTAATTGTAACAATAGGTAATGAAAATTTCGAGTATAAAAAAGATACAGCAGCAAAAGATTTGAAAAGAAGCCAACATTGTATATTTAAAAATGATTGTGTATTTAAATTTAATAACAAAACTAAAAGAAATGCCTTAGAAGATGAGACCTTGTTAATAGTAAATGCACACCAAGAACAGTCAAAATTGTGATAATAGGAATTTAAAAATAAAAGGAAATTACTTGGTGCATTATGCAAATTGTAAACTGAATATAAATGATCAAATTTTTGAAAATCGAAAAATCGAATTTACAGAGAAATTTTATTACCCAGCCAAAATGTTAAATCAAAGCTATAATGAACTAAAATTTAAAGAAATTAATGTAAATGAAATAGAAAACACAAAAAAAATTAAAGAGCTGGTGTATCATAGAAATGTTTCATACGGAATAAATGTTATAATAGTTTTGTTGATTTTGGCGATAATAATAATTGTACTGATGAAATTTAAAAAAAAAAAAAATATTAAAATTGTCAATAAGATAACACAAGAAACGCCAAGTAGCGTAGAAATCCCTATAGCTGATAAAAGAACTCAGGAGAGTTCTTACTCAAACCGTGGGGGAGTTATGTGGAATGACCCACAACCAGCAAAACCTAGCAAGAAGCCAAGCGTATTTTGAGACTTGGTTGCTTGATAAACACATTTTGTATAAACAAATGGCTGGCCTTGCAATAAGTCTAATGTTGCAAGCAACAATGTAGCCCAGCCTAACTTCATATATATTTTCCAAGACATCAAAAGCTAAGTAAGCTTCTGATGTCCAAAAATCATTTGTGTATATATACATACACACCCACATATCCATTCAAGTGCTTGATTTACTCGACACTTCGAAATCCATGGAAATGCTGAGTGAGCAAAATAGTTTGTTTGCTTGATAGACTATACATGTACATATGTACATTTAGGTATGTACATATGTATATTTAGGTATGCTATGTATTAATTAGATCGTAAGGGTTAGCGAGGACGGCTTTGTGAGCAGCAAAGCAGTCCCAGAAAGACCGTCCCTCTTACCGCTCGTAGAGACGGCAAGCTCCATTGTAGCTCAATAAAGAATAATAATAATAATAAATTTGTGTCAATTATTTATAAGCGGACAATACCAATAAAAAACCCCGTAAGTAACACCTGCCCCCGGTTCACCCTACGTTGTGAACGTAACTCGCGCGCCCAGAGCCGACGCGCGACGATTGGCTGTTGGACGCGAAAACTCGGGGGAGAAACCCAAACACTAACTCGGCCGAGGTAGGGAGTGAGCGTGGGCCAGGCGCGAATCGACGATTAGTTCTTCCAGGCACGGAGGGCAGGGGCGGCGCTGCGAGTGCGCGGTACGAAAGGGGCGCGACAAAAGCAATACGCGACTGGCATCTGAAATTTGACGGGGGGTCTAAGGCGATTCCCATAGAGCGCTTCTTGTTCCGCGTTGATACCCTGCAGAAGAAGAATAACATATCGTCGCAGGACTTGTATGCAAACTTCCACTTACTGCTCGAGGGTCAAACGCAGGAGTGGTATTGATTGTATACCGAGGAGCATCCAGAGCACGGTGCCATAGATTTTCAAGAGTTTCGATCGGCGATGGTTGAGCACATGAACGAGCGCAAACAGGGATATAACGAGAAATTTGAAGAATATTATGCTGAAGTGCGGAGGTTAGAGCTCATAATGAGGACGCGGCTGCCGGAGCTGAGTCTGGTGAACCTTATGTGCCGAAATCTGAGACCAAGAATCAAGAACTTGATCTTCGGTTGCCAAATAACGTCACTGGAGGAGTTGCGGAAGGAGTGTCGTCGGGCTGAGAAACATTTAGCGGAATTTGAGTTGAAACCCCAGCGCATAAAGGCGATAGACGAATTGGAAGGCGACCATGAGGAGGAGCCGCTGGACGCATTAGAAGCTTTTCATCGGCCAGTCAGGGACAGACCGTTTATCATCATCATTTATTGGCGCTTAACCGCGTAAGCGATTTTGGCCGTTGTATATCAAAGCACGCCAGTCATTCCTTTTTAGCGATAACTGACGCCAATTGGAAACCCCAAGTCATCCTCCACCTGTTGTTTCCATCTCAGTCGAGGCCTCCCCCTTCCTCTGCTGCCGAATTCAGGCGACGATAGGAAAACCTTCTGTGCTGGAGCTTCTTTGTCCATTCGCAAAACATGGCCCAGCCAGCAGAGTCTTTGGGCTTTGATTCGCTGGACTATGGTCAGATCTGCGTAGAACTCGTACATCATCATCATTTATTGGCGCTTAACCGCCTAAGCGATTTTGGCCGTTTCGTATCAAAGCACGCCAGTCATTCCTTTTTAGCGATAACGGACGCCAATTGGAAACCCCAAGGGAGTTCAAGTCATCCTCCACCTGTTGTTTCCATCTCAGTCGAGGCCTCCCCCTTCCTCTGCTGCCGAATTCAGGCGACGATAGGAAAACCTTCTGTGTTGGAGCTTCTTTGTCCATTCGCATAACATGGCCCAGCCAGCGGAGTCTTTGGGCTTTAATTCGCTGGACTATGGTCAGATCTGCGTAGAGCTCGTACAGCTCATCGTTAAATTTCCTTCTATACTCGCCGTTGGCATCACGGGAAGGACCATAAATCTTCCGGAGAACTTTTCTCTCAAATACTCCAAGGGCCATCTCATCTTCTCTTGACATTGTCCATGAATCTGAGCCATACATCAGGACAGGTATGATGAGAGACTTATAGAGCGTGATCTTTGTTCTTCGAGAGAGGACTTTACTTCTCAATTGCCTACTCAGTCCAAAGTAGCACTTGTTGGCAAGAGTGATTCTCCGCTGGATTTCTAGACTGATATTATTTTCGGTGTTGATACTGCTTCCCAAATAGACGAAGTCCCTCACAGTTTCAAATGGCTCAGAGAGGTCCTTCCCGATTCTGACGGAGCTGTTGGTATTGCTCAAGGTCATTTGACAAAGCCGTATAAGCTTTGCAGGGAAGTCAAATTCAGACATGGCGGCATACAGGCAACTCCTTTTTACGCTGTCAAAAGCGGCTTTAAAATCGATCGATGGTGAGTGTCGATTCTCTTATCATGGGTCTTCTCCAGGATTTGGCGTATCGTGAAAATCTGGTCGATGGTAGACTTACCAGGTCTAAAGCCACACTGATAAGGTCCAATCAGTTTGTCTACGATGGGCTTCAGCCTTTCACACAACACGCTAGAAAGAACCTTATATGTGATATTAAGAAGACTAATTCCGCGGTAGTTGGTGCGGTTAGCGGGATCGCCTTTCTTGTGGATTGGGCAAAGCACACTTAAATTCCAATCCGGAGGCATGCATTCGTCTAACCATATTCTGCATAAGAGCTGATGCATGCTTTTTACCAGCTCTTCGCCTCCGCGTTTGAACAGCTCGGCGGGTAGTCCGTCTTTTCCAGGCGCTTTGTTGTTTTTGAGCCGGGATATAGCTATCCTCACTTCATCATAGTCAGGTGGTGGGACGACTTTTCCATCGTCAGGGATTGGGGTATCGACGTCTCCCTCGCAATTTAGCAGTGAGGAGAAGTGCTCCCTCCATAATTTAAGTACACTTTGTACGTCGGTTACCAGGTCGCCATTATTGTCCTTACAGGAGCTTGCCCCGGTCTTAAAAGCTTCCGTCATCCGCCGGATCTTTTCATAGAATTTTCGGGCATCATTCCTGTCAGCCAGCATCTCAAGCTCCTCACACTCACGCCTTTCGGCCTCACTTTTCTTTTTTCTGAAAAGGCGTCTCTCTTCCTTCTTTGCCTCACGATATTGTTGCCATACACTGCGGGTTGCGCCCGTTCGCATCGTCTCCTTGTAGGCAGCGTCCTTTTTTTTCGAGGCAGTTTTGCATTCCTCATCGTACCAGTTGTTCTTGCGGGCTCGCTGAAACCCTATAGTGGCTTCAGCGGCGGTACGTAATGAGTGAGAGATATGCTTCCATTGCTCAGTTACATCGTTAGGTCGAGGATTGCTCTCCGATAGCAGATGTGAGAGCCGAGTGGAGAAATTATCAGCTGTCTTTGTCAGGCAAAAATAACGTGGTAGCAGACTTTTTAAGCCGAATAGAGGACTCTCCGAAAATCGATGAAAACAATGATCAAGAGTCGAATTTGGAGATGTCCGACACGATACATTCGGCTGAAGAGGAGCTATTGGATCACTTTGTGATTAAAGAAGATATTTTTAATAAATATAAAAAGCAAATCATAGTAACATACAGCCCACAAGCTGAAGTTATGATGGTACATGGAAGAAAAATTATTGAAGTTAACCCTAGAGATAACGAAAATACATTAAGGAATGTATTAGAAAGGAATATTAAAAATGGTAAAGTGGGAATTTTTTCTGAGGTAGAGGAACAGGATTATCATAGAATACAATTGCTGTTGATGTCAATGTTTTCCTGTAACAGTAAGCTGGAATTTATAAAATGTACAAAAAGAGCCACAGATATTTTGCAGGAGGAAGAATTACATAGGCTAATTTCTTTGTATCATAGTGTTGAGTCTATGCATAGTGGCATTGGGGAAACTTATAATATTTTAATGTATTAAAATAATAAAAATAAAATTTTCTATCCCAAATTTAGAGCACATATTCAATTGATAATAAATAATTGTGAGAAATGCCAACAGATTAAATACGATAGAGATCCCATTAAACCAAAATTTCAATTAACTGAAACGCCAAAGGAAAAAATGAGGTAATACATATAGATATTTTTCACTTCAAGAAGCTATCGTTTGTAACGGTTATTGATAAGCTGACCAAATTTGCAGCGGGGTATAATATTACGGATAGGAATTGGAGATCAAAAAAGGCAATTATACTTGAACATTTTGCAAAGTTCGGTAAGCCGAAGAAAGTAATCATGGATAATGAGTTTAGGGCAGAGCAATTATTGCAGTTTTTGAGTTCGGAAGGCGTCGAGGTTCACTTAACAAAACCAAATAATCATACAGGTAACGCAGATATTGAGAGGCTCCACTCAACCCTGTTGGAAAAACTAACAGGAATTGATGACCCGAGTCTTTCAACAGAAATGAGGATACAGATCGTTATAGGCAACTATAACGAACGCTATCGCTCTACCATAAAATGTTCACCCAGATATGCAAAAGACAGTTCAGACCCAATAATTTTAAAAAACACAATAGACCAAGTAAAGAAAAACACCATTGAAAAAGCAAATAAAACCAGGGAACAATACCGCCACTTGATTGGCATCTACAATCCTGTATTATCATAACCGGCGTTGTCATTGTCATCGTAGTTAACACAGCGCCTACAGAGCTGTCGAATCCCAACAGCAGCGTCGAACGCGCAACAGTACCGCGGGGTTAAGTATAACCTTGAAATCGGGTTTCAGTCCCCAAATTTTGTTTTCCATCCTTCTTTGGTCATTATAGTAAGCGCGCTTTGAGTCTAAGTAAGATTAGCGATATCGGGATAAATGGCGGATCTGGTTAAACGAAAAGGGCTTAGGAGCGAGAAGAGGAACGATCGCGACGGAGAGGACATGGACAAAAAGGAAGGTGATGATAGCGGACGAGCAGCGTGAGGAAAGGAACTAGGAAATTGTCAACGATGGGGGAGCGCGCGGGGGAGTGGCTGGTATGGGTAGTGTTGGGGTACCAACCAATGTTTTGGGCGAGGATTTTATGGAAAAGTTCGAGCTAATGTTTGTGCAACACCAGCTAGAGGTGAGCCGCTCTACCACCGACGCGGTCAAAGGTTTGGTGCAGACGCTGAAGAGGGAGATCAATGGTCTGGCGGGGCGACTTTCACACTTGGAAGAGGCAGGCGCGCGCGCGAGTTATGTGGAATGACCCACAACCAGCAATACCTAGCAAGAAGCCAAGCGTATTGTGAGACTTGGTTGCTTGATGGGATACAAACCGAAAGACGATACTCGGCATTCCACATTTTGTATAAACAAATGGCTGGGCTTGCAATAAGTCTAATGTTGAAAGCAACAATGTAGCCCAGCCTAACTTCATATATATTTTCCAAGACATCAAAAGCTAAGTAAGCTTCTGATGTCCAAAAATCATTTATGTATATATACATACACACCCACATATCCATTCAAGTGCTTGATTTACTCGACACTTTGAAATCCATGGGAATGCTGAGTGAGCAAAATAGTTTGTTTGCTGGATAGACTGTACATGTACATATGTACATACCTGCCAATGCGAAGGAAGAAAAAGGGAATTGAGCATATGGTAAATACATAAGTGCAGAAATTTTGAGAAAGAGCTAAACTGGTATTAGGCGTTGAAGGGTTGAGAGACAACAACGCAGCATAAGGGAGTGGAATAATGATGGAACTCGATTGCTAGTATAAACCCTTGACGCAACGCCAACAACAACAACAACGCAGCATAAGGAAGTGGAATAATGATGGAACTCGATTGCTAATATAAACCCTTGACACAACGCCAACAACAACAACAACGCAGCATAAGGAAGTGGAATAATGATGGTAAGAAAGACAAATTAATCGCTAACGATGGTGAAAGGGGAGAAGCCGAGCTGAAGTTCCTGCTTTGTGTTTTTTTTTTTTTAGCTAAAGAAATTGTAAGGAAGAAAAAAATTAAATAAGAATTTTAAACTAGTGTTACACTTTATAAAAACCCATTACCCTGTACTAAGTTACAACCTGCCTTTTTGATTGCGAAACTAAAAAGAAATCATAACATTGATTGTGAAACTAAAAAAAAAAAAAAATCATAACATTTTATAAACCTAATAGGGTTACAAACTGCGAAGACGAATCGCTGGTTAATTTATCCGGGGTAGCCCTCTATAGCTACTGCGAAATAAATTAAACTCTTTATATATAGAAGGAGGTGTAAGTGTCATTGACCGATAGCCAAGTCAATAAAAGCGAACATTTATTTTTACTTTTTGTTTTATCCTTATTTGGGGTGTGTTCTTAATTTTTTTTTTTGGACTTCCTTTTCACCCAAAGTGCAAAATGGCTACAAATATGGAGAACTGTCTAGTAGCCATAACCCAGTTGTTGCAGCAAAATGCCGCCCAACATAGAGTCACCCTTAGACAAAGGGTGGAAAAAGACTTGAAATATTTACAGCCCTTCGAAGGCAACACGAGAAAGTTGCCTTCATTCATAAATACGGTAGACAGGATTTTGGGGGAATATGCGGGCCAGGAAAACCTAGTATATCAAATTGTATTTGATTTGAAAATATCTGGATCGGCAAAGAATTTCCTCTCCTTGACTCCGCCGGAAAACTGGGAAGGTTGCAAGACTAGGCTCAAACAACACTTTCGGTCAACAAAAGACCAGATGTCAATAACAAATGACATCTCAAGTTTAAGGGTGGCCAATATGATGGAACTTGGCAGAAGGGCCAGGGAGATTATTGATAATATTACCGAATTGAGCGTCCTTAATGAAAATGGGGACGTGATGAAGGAAATTTTAACGGGGATGCTAATTCAGAGAATAAAGCAATTAGCGGCAGGTACCTTTGCCTGTACGATTAGAAACGTTCTTGATTGGCCAACAATGGCAAATAGTATTTATAATTTTATAGGATTGGATGCGGGAAATCTGAATCCAATGTTTACAACTGGAAATAGATATCCAGGTAGACAGATGGCCAATAATGGCTTTCAGCAACGAAGCAGAGGCCAGGGGCAAAATAATCAAAATAATAACTGGGTGGATCGTGATTCCGGGCGATTTAGCAATCGCTCGCAAGGCAATACGGGTCGAAATAATTGGCAGATGGCAAATTCGTCACGAAATTATAATAAGACAAATAGGCAGAACAATTCACAACAGGTGAATGGTGCCTATCGGTACGAGTCGGGCCGGTATAATACCTCGAATAGGCAAAATAATGCCCGAATAAATGCTCGATCGCGGAATGAAATGGGCCGTTATAATAATAATAATAACAACAATAATAATAACGGTAATAATTATAATAATAATAACAATAATAGGCAAAATGCTTCCCAACAAACAAGGCGTTCAAATGGGCCTCAACCCATGGACGTAGACGCTGCAAGCACAGCAGAAGACACAAATACGACCGAGGATTTTTTTTTTATAAATTAGCCTCGGAACACGAAAATAAAATTTTAATAATGTTAACAATGTTTGATAAAAAATGGTTGACGTTGGTTGACCCGGGGTCCACTATAAGTATAATGAAAAAAAAACAAGTTTTTGCGAATATAATCTCCCGATAATTAAAGGAAACGATGTGATAGTGAATACACTGAGTGGTAATATAAAAGGACCAAATGAGAGAGTTAGTACTCCCTGTCCGTCCGAGTTTCAGTGTGTTCTTAATGCCAGAATGAAATGGGTAAAGGTTGACTTTGATAAACCATATGACCTTTTGTTGGGAAACGATTTTATAATGAAGAATGTAAAAGTAATAGATATTGAAAGGGAAGGAATTGTTCTCTGTAAGGGGGCTAAAATTCCATTTTGTTCAAAAATAATACAGGAGCAGGTTTATGCTCTGGATTGTGGGGAAATGAAAAGTGTTCAACTTGATCATCTAAAATCAGATGAACGTAAAGAAGTTGAAAAGCTATTAAAAAAATATGAGAAATTGATATATAAAGAGGGGGATACATTAACAAATACAGAAGCGGTGGTTCACGAAATAAGGACTACCACGAATCAACAAATAAATTCAAAAATATATAGACTGCCCCCAAAGCATGAGGAGGAGGCTATAAAACAAATAAAAGACCTGGAAAAACAGGGGATAATTCAGAAAAGTAGGAGCAAATATAGTTCTCCTATCATTATAGTACCTAAAAAGGAGGATAGTGCGGGAAATAAACGGTTTCGTTTAGTCGTTGATTATCGGAGGTTGAATCAGATAACTATCGACGACAAATATCCCTTGCCAAATATAGACGGAATCTTGGACAAGTTGTGCAAAGCACAGTACTTTAGCACTCTTGATCTCGCAAAGGGTTACCATCAGATTTTAATGGCATCTAAGGATATTGAAAAGACGGCCTTTGTTTCTCCACTGGGTACATTTCAAAGATTAAAAAAAAAAAAAAAGAAGCATAATTTGAAAATCCAGGCTGACAAATGCAGTTTCCGAAGGAAGGAAACCAAATTCTTGGGCCATACATTAACGAAGGAAGGAATAAAGCCCAACAAGGAGAAAATCGAGGTTATCCTGAATTTAAAGATTCCAAAAACCGAAAGACAGCTAAGAAGTTTTTTGGGAGCTACCGGTTACTACAGGAAATTTGTAAAGGATTATTCTAGGATTACTTATCCGATGATTGAATATTTAAAGAAGGGATGCAAAATAAATACCAATGATCCACAATATATTTCGAGTTTTGAGAATCTCAAATCATTAATTTCCTCTCACCCAATCCTTAAGTACCCAGAATATGACAAGGAATTTTCGATCACTACTGATGCAAGTGATTATGCTATTGGGGCAGTATTGTCTCAGCAGGGACAGCCGGTATGCTACATCTCTCGAACTCTTAACAACCATGAGCAGAACTATGCTACTACTGACAAAGAATTTCTGGCAATAATGTATGCGGTCACTTACTTTAGACCCTACATATACGGTAGTAAATTCAAGATAGTTACTGATCACTGCCCAATTATGTATTTGAATAATAAATACAAGGGGAAGGAATTTTCGCAGCGCCACCAAAGATGGCTTTTAAAGCTGCAGGAATACAATTATGAAATTGAATATGTAAAAGGCAAAAATAACGTGGTAGCAGACTTTTTAAGCCGAATAGAGGACTCTCCGAAAATCGATGAAAACAATGATCAAGAGTCGAATTTGGAGATGTCCGACACGATACATTCGGCTGAAGAGGAGCTATTGGATCACTTTGTGATTAAAGAAGATATTTTTAATAAATATAAAAAGCAAATCATAGTAACATACAGCCCACAAGCTGAAGTTATGATGGTACATGGAAGAAAAATTATTGAAGTTAACCCTAGAGATAACGAAAATACATTAAGGAATGTATTAGAAAGGAATATTAAAAATGGTAAAGTGGGAATTTTTTCTGAGGTAGAGGAACAGGATTATCATAGAATACAATTGCTGTTGATGTCAATGTTTTCCTGTAACAGTAAGCTGGAATTTATAAAATGTACAAAAAGAGCCACAGATATTTTGCAGGAGGAAGAATTACATAGGCTAATTTCTTTGTATCATAGTGTTGAGTCTATGCATAGTGGCATTGGGGAAACTTATAATATTTTAATGTATTAAAATAATAAAAATAAAATTTTCTATCCCAAATTTAGAGCACATATTCAATTGATAATAAATAATTGTGAGAAATGCCAACAGATTAAATACGATAGAGATCCCATTAAACCAAAATTTCAATTAACTGAAACGCCAAAGGAAAAAATGAGGTAATACATATAGATATTTTTCACTTCATGAAGCTATCGTTTGTAACGGTTATTGATAAGCTGACCAAATTTGCAGCGGGGTATAATATTACGGATAGGAATTGGAGATCAAAAAAGGCAATTATACTTGAACATTTTGCAAAGTTCGGTAAGCCGAAGAAAGTAATCATGGATAATGAGTTTAGGGCAGAGCAATTATTGCAGTTTTTGAGTTCGGAAGGCGTCGAGGTTCACTTAACAAAACCAAATAATCATACAGGTAACGCAGATATTGAGAGGCTCCACTCAACCCTGTTGGAAAAACTAACAGGAATTGATGACCCGAGTCTTTCAACAGAAATGAGGATACAGATCGTTATAGGCAACTATAACGAACGCTATCGCTCTACCATAAAATGTTCACCCAGATATGCAAAAGACAGTTCAGACCCAATAATTTTAAAAAACACAATAGACCAAGTAAAGAAAAACACCATTGAAAAAGCAAATAAAACCAGGGAACAATATGAAGAACTCAGAGCAACAGGCCCAATAAAAAACTATAAACGAGTAAGGCACAAAGATGAAACTTACTACAGGATGAATCCGTTACAAAATGTTCATCCTGCAAATATCAAAAGACCAAAGAAATTTGCGGGAATACCAAATTTAATTAATGGGAATGAAGAAGAAGATAGGCTTAGTATCACGGCTCATAATGGGGATACATAGAAGAAAGAGAAAAAGAAAATAGATTTTTATTTTTTTTATTTTTTTTTTATTTTTATTAATAAGATAATTAGCTAAATAGGTGTAGTTATGGGGGTACAGTATAAGAAATTAATTCGTATAAAATTGATGGTGCGGTTACATACTGTTTATTGTTGCCATTTCAGATGATGTTGTCCGTGATGGTTTTAATGTTGGTAGCCCAAATGAGGTGGGCTGAAGGTCTAGTAAGGGGACACCTTCAAGTGACGCCAATACTGGATGAAGCGGGATATACAATGATCCACATGGGACAGGTGGAAATAGTTAATAAGACCATTACTATATTACATGTAATACAGCCACAGGAAATTCTGGATGTATTGCATCAAATTAAGCAGGACATTGAGGGGAATGCCTTTAAAGGGAAAAGGTTCCTCCTCAATGAATTATAAACATTAGAGTCAAGGGTAAAAACAATACTACCAGAAAAGGTTAGCAGGAATAAGAGGGGTTTAATAAATTTTGTTGGAACAACTTATAATTGGCTATTCCGACTAATGGACGATAATGATCGTCAGGAGATATTGGGTTATCTGGAGGTCCAACAGAAAAATGAGCACAATATAATAAAAAATTTAAATCAGCAAATTTCAATAAATAGACAGTTCAATGACACCTTACATTTAATCAGGATACTATAGTTGAAGATAGAAAAAAAATTATTAAACTTTTTGAAGGTATGAGCAAACAAAACGCGGAGATTTTTAACCAATTGTTATTTAATGACATAATAAATAAAATAAGATTTGTAAAAGATAAAGTAGACGATATACAAAATAATATAGCGGCAGCCAAATATAACTAGATTCACCCTGGAATTTTAACCAGGGAAGAAATAAATTATTTCAAAATAGATTTTTATAAATTGAAACTTTCTAAAATAGGAGTTTTGGCATATAAAAATCAATCCATTGTGATTGCAATAAAGATTCCGAATAGTTACATACAAACAGATTTAAAGTTGCTCGTACCTTTACCAAATAAAAATCATTTAGAGGTTGAAACAGATAGGGAATTAATTGTAACAATAGATTATGAAAATTTCGAGTATAAGAAAGATACAGCAGTAAAAGAATAAATCAACATTGTTAAATATACATATATAAAAATTTAATAAAATACTAATGGTTTACAATTAATTGATCGGATAAAAACCCCGTAAGTACTGCCTGTCCCCGTTCACCAAAAGATGTGAACGTAACTCGCGCGTTGAAATGCGTTATGAGACAGGTTGCCTTGAAATATGTAATTTTATCTCAGCTGTCAAAAATTAAATGTTACAAACGCGATGCTAAAGTCGTTTCTGTTTTCAGCTTCAAAGGATGGGGCTTTTACCTTCGGAATCCCCTTTGAAGCAGTTGGACGACTTAGCTGCAACTCCTGGATACGACTCCTCAACGCATTTAGTTCAGCGTCCATTTTATCCTGCAGCTGTGCAATTTTTGCATCTTGTGCTTCCAGCTGAGATGACATATAAGCCTTGTATTCTTCCAGTTGGGAGCAGATCCGATTCAATACCGGCAATATCATGTTTGTGTCCACGATTGTTACTGGATTTGGAGCATCCTTCTTCTCTTCCAATCTAGACATTACCTCTTCCGAAATATGGAAATGACAATCCTCAACGTTAATTCCATCCGCTTCCATAACCTCTTGTTAACGGGATTGTAGCTCTGACATATTGCCTGTTGCTGTCAGTCCACGCCGTTCCAACTCATTTTTGAGTAGCTGGATCTTCAATTCATTAAACTTTGCCATGTCCTTGTTATCCTTGCAATGTAGTTCTCTTAGTCCAGCAGGGAAGACTGGGAGAACATAGATCGGTGTCCCGCTACTAATGGCGGCACTTTTATATACACCGACGGCTCGAAGTTAGACGGCAGAGTCGGAGGAGGGGTTTACTCAAGGGATTTGGACCTAGAACTCTCCTTTAGACTACCTGATCACTGCAGCGTCTTCCAGGCTGAAGTTTCTGCAATCATGGACGCCGTGACTTGGATAGGTGAACGCACCATCGGACAGGATATCTGTATTTTCAGCGACAGCCAAGCGGCCATCAAATCCCTTGGCTCTTACTCGTTCAACTCTGAACTGACGCTCAGCTGTCGTCGATCTCTTCAAGAGATGGCCCAACAGAACCGCGTGAACCTCACATGGGTCCCGGGACACAGGGACATTGAGGGAAACTCTAGGGCAGACGAACTTGCCAGGCAGGGCACGACCAAGCAGATTCTTCAAGATAAAGAGCGCATAGGTATGCCGTTTGCCACGTGCAAGCTAATGCTGAAGGAGCATACACTCCGCGAAGCCAACGAAAGATGGCTACAAGCCCCAGGGTGCCGGATATCCAAGCAAACCTGGCCAAAATGCAATCTTAAAAGATCTAGACACATATACGCCCTAAAAAGGAAGGAAATCTCCATATTAATAGGTGTTTTAACCGGGCACTGCCTTATTGGTAGGCACGCAGCAAGGCTAGGCGTTCCCTACCGACGATGCTGCAGGAGTTGCAAAGATGATGAGGAAGAGGAAACGGTGGAGCACCTCATCTGCAACTGCCCGGCCTTAAGCGGAGCGAGAAGGCGCTCTCTGGGAGTTCCCTTCCTGGTTAGCTTAAGCCAGGTCGCGGAGCTAGACATAAAGGACTTGATGGCCTTCATCAAGTTATCAAAATGGTTCGAGGAGGGGTAGCGGTGTCGGTTAGGAGTGTCAGTCCCGGGTTTCGGCTATATGGAGAGTCCCGACAGCACTGGGATTTTCCATATGGCCGGGCCCCGGGACTGACTTTCCTAGTGTTTGGTGGTATCACAACGGGCCTTTTATTACTGGCCTAGGTGTGCCTTTGCGGCAGCCACTTCTACCTACCTACCTAGTTCTCTTAGTTGTAGTAGTGACGCTAGTGGAGGGAATAAGTTAGGGATGAGCGATTCTTGAGAACATTCGCCATCATACTATGACGAATTCGATGAATCCTCGATTATTTTCCTTGACTTTGATCACTGTACGTTAAATAAAACATTAGTGGTACTCATGTAATAGTAGAAGTTTACGAAATGTGTATTTTTATACGTTTACGCACCCTGTTATATGAACGCACCTGTAAATAGCCTCGTAAACTTGTCAGTCAGCAGTGTTTAGTTGCATTCGCTTAACGCAAATTAGTAATAAGTTGGCTGTGAAGCGTTCGTTGAAACATGTCCCCATCTAGTTGTCAGCCAAAACTTTTTCTTCACCGATTCTGCTTAATAAATAGTATTCTTTATTCACTACTTAAAACCGTAGTATAATATCGCGGCTTCTTTCAGTGTTGAGTACTTCACTATACAAGACTTGAAAATAAAGTGATTGGTTATATTCGCAAACTTTCGCTCTCGCGTCAGGTGCCTAAACATCTGTAGTTCTCTTCGTTGCTGTAGTGACGCTAGTGGTGGGTATTAGTTAGGGATGAGCGATTCTTGGGAACATTCGCCACAGTACCGCAGGTCTGGAATAAAAAAACCAAAAGTTGGGATCGATAGGTATTGATCGATGGGTACTGAACATAATGGTATATTTTTTTTGAGGCAAACAACAACAACCAAAGCTATTAAAGGTCAAAGTTTACAGAAAGCATTTCTTAAAATAAAAATTTCTCAAAAACTGTTTAATCGATTTTCAATTTTTTTGCATTGGATAGGTAATTGAATTACTTTTAATTTGAGGTACCATCGCCTTGGGTGAAAAACCGCGTATGTGTTTAAATTTAAAGCATTTTTTAAAAACAAAATTTCTTAAAAACTAATGAGCCAATTTACATTTTTTTAAAAAACCTTACATTTAATGTGCCGTCGTTATGGCCAAAAACCCGAAAAATTACCCGGGTCCCTTACCAAATACAATGGATTTATGTGCAAGACACTTTGGGAGTATAAAAAATAACTCTGGGCTACGCCATGCCAAGTCCGGGTGTGTGATATACCCGTGGCTACCGCCACGGCCTCGTCCGGTTGCATGGTAACCCGTGGCTGCCGCTATAGCCTTTTTTCAACAAGATAATTTTTACTAAAATTCGCAGTAAAGAAAACATTATCTACTCACCTTTATATATAGCGACATATCGATTTCATAATCCTCTTCGGTGCCATCAACAACAAAATGGGAACGCATAGAGTCATTGTGTATCAATACCAAGTGTAAACTCTTCTGCATAGACGTCAAAATTCCAAAATGAGTTTAACACCTGTTTGAGATTGTGGTTAATAACAAGTGTGATATCATAGACATAGTCGTGAAAACTTCAAAGTGAGTTTAGTCACCTGTTTTTAATTTCCTTTTTTGTCTCACTTCTTTCCATCTTCCCATCTCTTTCTACCATTAGGTAAAAGATAGGAGACCGCCATGTTGATGTGTGCAGGATGTTGTCAAAAGAAGATTTCACACTTGGTATTGATACACAATGCATAGAGTAGTGCACGGTATTTAAAACAGTTGCCAACTTTGTTTTTGAAGTAACCTTAATACAAACTTAGAGTACATTTACACCGCACCAAATTTGGCGAAAAAATGCAAATGTTGCGCTTTTTTCCATACAAATCTCATTTTCCAAATCTGGAATTCCATCACGTTTGACCTCATTTGCCGAACAATACAATCCACAGTTCCTCAAAATAGCAGACTTGCGGGTGTTCCACATTAAGGATTGCCCAGCAAGAACATTGATGGGTAATTAACGTGTGAGAACTTTTGCACTATGCACAGCTGTAAATAAATCCGGTTTTACATTTGTCAAGTATTGCTTTCAACTCTGCTGGCGTTCTCTTTTGTGTTTTCTATTCGTGTCTACACTTGTAAATTTTTCTTGAAAGTAATTATGAAACAAAATATGGGGGTACAAGGAGGAGTGAAAGATGGCAAGAAAAACTTGAAACGAGTTGAAGGTACGCTTTCAAGTGTACTCTTCCCCTCGCTTCTCACCCCCTTCGCCTATGTCGCGGCAGAATTGAATTCAAGACTTGAATAATGTAAAAGGGGTGTAACAATTTCAACTAGTTTTTTTTTTATGAAAATGGGCCAACTCTACCTAAGGAAAAGACAGAAGCCTTCTTGACCCTTCTTTTATTGTTACTACTTACTTACTCAAAATAGCCTTTAACCGCCTAGGCGATTTTGACCGTCCAACATGTTACGTCAGTCGGTTCTTTGTTGAGCCAACTGGCACCTCTACTAGGTCCTGCCATCGAAGTGGTGGTCTCCCTCTTCCTCTAGTTCCACCGGCGGGTGCCGATAAAAATACCTAATGGGCCGGAGCGTCCTCGTTCATTCGCACCACGTGTCCTAGCCAGCGGAGCCGCTGGGTTTTAATTCGCTGAACTATGTCCACGTCTGCGTAAAGCTAATACAGCTCATCATTATATCTTCTTCGGTACTCGCCGTCGCCAACTTTTAGGGGTCCATAAATCTTTCGAAGAATTTTTCTCTCGAATACTCCCAGAGCCGCCTTATCAGATGCTATCAGTGTCCATGCTTCTGCACCATATAGCAGGACGGGTACGATAAGTGACTTATAGAGTGTTGTTTTTGTTCGTCGAGAGAGGACTTTACTTCTAAATTGCCTACTCAGCCCAAAGTAGCATTTGTTTGCAAGAGTTATCCTTCTATGGATTTCCAGGTTTACATTGTTCTTGCTTCCCAGGTATACAAAGTCCCTTATTATCTCGAAATTATGGCTGCCAACAGTGGCGTGGTTGCCAAGGCGCGAATGCGCTGATTCTTTGCTTGATGCCAGCAGGTACTTCGTTTTACCTTCGTTCACCACCAAACCCATTTTTTCCGCTTCCTTTTCAAATTTGGAGTACGCAGAAGTTACGGCGCGGTTGTTGACGCCAATGATGTCGATGTCGTCGGCATACGCCAACAGTTGTACGCTCTTGTAATATATTGTTCCAGCGCGGTTAAGTTCTGCAGCTTGTATTATTTTCTCCAGCATTAAATTAAAGAAATCGCACGATAGGGGGTCGCCCTGCCTGAAACCTCGTTTAGTTTCGAACGGCTCGCAGAGCTCCTTCCCAATTCTAACGGAGCTGGTGGTGTTGTTCAGCGTCATTTTGCACAGCCGTATAAGTTTTGCTGAGAAACCAAAATCAGACATAGCGGCGTATAGGCAACTCCTTTTCGTGCTGTCGAAGGCGGCTTTAAAATCAACAAAGAGATGGTGTGTATCGATCCTTTTCTCACGGGCTTTTTCCAAGATTTGGCGTATTGTAAAAATCTGGTCGATGGTAGATTTACCAGGTCTGAAGCCACACTGATAAGGTCCAATCAGTCGGTTTACGTCAGGCTTCAGTCTTTCGCACAATACGCTTGATAGGACCTTATTGTTACTATACAGGTGTTTAAAACATCAGGGTAATGCATTTGCTTTCGGTGGCTTTTTGTCCTGGTAGTAGATTATTGCAGGGAAGGTGAAGCCAAATGTAAATTTGAGTGTATACGGTGTTGAACTGGCTCATTTGAATTCGTGAAATTTGGTGCAGTGTAAATGTACTATTAAACAATATGGCTCATTTGCTGCAACCAAAGAGACTATATCAACAAGAGCCGTCACTCGTTATAAATGCAAGGAAAAAGATGGATGCCGTGGTAATTTTGTTTTCCTCAGTTTTGTAAATACGACAGCTGCTAAATTTTTGTTTCGACTCTTGTGTTATTTCAGTTCTCGTCTATTTTTTTTACACATTTTGTTTCGATTAGACAATAACATATTTATATCGAAATTACCGAAACCCTGAAAGAAAACGGCATCCATCTTGTTCGTTGCTTTCATAACGAGTGGTGGCTCTTGTTGATATATTCTCTTTGCTGCAACGTCGTCATGGCCGCTGCCAACCAGAGCTAGCCAAAAATAAAATAAAAAATTAGAGCTGTGCAATAGGGTGTCCCGTCCAGGTATCAGAAAGATTTCTTTTTGAGATATGATATCGCAAAAGGTGTCAAAATTTGCGTAATTGTATGTATTTATGTATGTTAAGGTAAATTAAAAATAAATAAGTGAATTTCAGTTTCTAAAAACCAAATTAGTTGGTAATAGTGCGTCTTGCAACAAAAGCAATGTTTGTACTCTTTGAAGATCGGTAGAGCCCTCAAGTTGTAGTTGTTTTAAACTTTTAAAAGCCATTTCATAATCTGATATCAAGGGGTATTGGGTTAAGACAACAATAAAAAAAATTTCGACTCACCCTATTAGTGGGTTCCAACATACTTTTTTGAGGGTTTTCTTACCGCAATACCCCTTAAAACTTGTGTGTTTGATAGCAGTTTACGAAATGGCTCTACCGGTCCTCAAAGAGTAAAATATTGCTATTGTTGCCAGCATCTACCAACTAATTGGGGTTTTTTTTAATTTAAATTCGCCTATTTATTTGAAATTTACCTTAAGATACATAAAAGAAAAGTGAGGCCGAAAGGCGTTAGTGTGAGGAGCTTGAGATGCTGGCTGACAGGAATGATGCCCGAAAATTCTATGAAAAGATCCGGCGGATGACGGAAGGTTTTAAGACCGGGGCAAGCTCCTGTAAGGACAATAATGGCGACCTGGTAACCGACGTACAAAGTGTACTTAAATTATGGAGGGAGCCCTTCTCCTCACTGCTAAATTGCGAGGGAGACGTTGAACCCGATACCCCAATCCCTGACGATGGAAAAGTCGTCCCACCACCTGACTATGATGAAGTGAGGATAGCTATATCCCGGCTCAAGAACAACAAAGCGCCTGGAATAGACGGACTACCCGCCGAGCTGTTCAAACACGGAGGCGAAGAGCTGGTAAAAAGCATGCATCAGCTCTTATGCAGAATATGGTCACAAGAAAGGCGATCCCGCTAACCGCACCAACTACCGCGGAATTAGTCTTCTTAATATTGCATATAAGGTTCTTTCTAGCGTGTTGTGTGAAAGGCTGAAGCCCATCGTAGACAAACTGATTGGACCTTATCAGTGTGGCTTTAGACCTGGTAAGTTTACCATCGACCAGATTTTCACGATACGCCAAATCCTGGAGAAGACCCATGATAGAAGAATCGACACACACCATCTCTTTGTCGATTTCAAAGTCACTTTAGACAGCGCAAAAAGGAGTTGCCTGTATGCCGCCATGTGTGAATTTGACTTCCCTGCAAAGCTTATACGGCTTTGCCAAATGACGTTGAGCAATACCAACAGCTCCGTCAGAATCGGGAAGGACCTCTCTGAGCCATTTGAAACCAAACGAGGCTTCAGACAGGGCGACTCCCTTTCGTGCGATTTCTTCAATCTGATGCTGGAGAAGATAATTCGAGCAGCAGAGCTAAACCGCAATGGTACAATCTTTTACAAGAGCGTGCAATTGCTGGCGTATTCCGATGATATTGATATCATTGGCCTTAACTACCGCGCCGTAAGCGCTGCCTTCTCTGCACTGGATAAGGATGCGAAAAAAGTGGGTCTTGCCGTGAACGAGGACAAGACGAAGTATTTGCTGTCATCAAAGAAAGAATCGGCGCACCTGCGCCTTGGCAGCCATTTCACTGTTGATAGTTACAAATTTGAAACTGTGAGGGACTTCGTCTATTTGGGAACCAGTATCAACATCGAAAATAATATCAGTCTACAAATCCAGCGGAGAATCACTCTTGCCAACAAGTGCTACTTTGGACTGAGTAGGCAATTGAGAAGTAAAGTCCTCTCTCGAAGAACAAGGATCACGCTCTATAAGTCTCTCATCATACCTGTCCTGATGTATGGCTCAGATTCATGGACAATGTCAAGAGAAGATGAGATGGCCCTTGGAGTATTTGAGAGAAAAGTTCTCCGGAAGATTTATGGTCCTTCCCGTGATGCCAACGGCGAGTATCGAAGGAAATTTAACGATGAGCTGTACGAGCTTTACGCAGATCTGACCATAGTCCAGCGAATTAAAGCCCAAAGACTCCGCTGGCTGGGCCATGTTATGCGAATGGACAAAGAAGCTCCAGCACAGAAGGTTTTCCTACCGTCGCCTGAATTCGGCAGCAGAGGAAGGGGGAGGCCTCGACTGAGATGGAAACAACAGGTGGAGGATGACTTGAACTCCCTTGGGGTTTCCAATTGGCGTCAGTTATGGCTAAAAAGGAATGACTGGCGTGCTTTGATATGCAACGGCCAAAATCGCTTAGGCGGTTAAGCGCCAATAAATGATAATGATGATGATACATAAATTTATACAACTCTGTATTCAATTACCCAAATTTTGACAGCTCTTGCCTATCGTATCTCAAAAAGTAATTTGTCTCAAACCTCATACCTGGACGGGACACCCTACTGTGCAATACCAAAAATTACTGTGGGGAAAACTAGGCATCGAAATACTGTGGCGAATGTTCTCAAGAATCGCTCATCTCCCAACTCTAGCGTATTTCCATCATTAGCGTCACTACCACAACTATAGCTGTGAGCGCGAGAGGCAGGTTTGCGAATGTGGCACAAAGAGGAGATGACGATAGATAAACGTTTCGAGAACACGGTTGCGCGATTAAACCAGAAATGTGTAGACATTTCTAGGTTGTGAAGCTGCTGTCTGCTAGGGTATATAAACCGCGCAAAGACAACGCAAATCAATCAGTTTATTTTGAAGTATTGTACAGTGAAGTACTGAACAGTAAATTAACCCGCGATATTGTACTACGGTTTTTAGTACTGAATAAAGCGTACTACTTATTAAACAGAATCGGAGTGTTTTATTTAACGTACAGTGATCGAACTCAGGGAAAATAATCAAGGAATCATCGAATTCGTCACAATTGGTGTCAGAAGCGGTATTGTTAAATAAAAACAAGGACATTGAAAAGGATAACAAGGACATTGAAAAGGATAACACGGACATTGAAAAGGATAACAAGGACATTGTAAAGGTAACAAGGATATGGCAAAGTTTAATGAATTGAAGATCCAGCAACTCAAAAACGAGCTGGAGATACGTGGATTGGTAACAACAGGCAATAAGCCAGAGCTACAATCACGTCTACGCGAGGCTATGGAAGCGGAAGGAATCAACGTTGACGATCATGTTTTTCAACTTTCGGAAGAAGGAGCGACGAAAATAGAAGAGCAAAAGGACTCTACGGATTCAGTGGCAAATGTGGACACAAACTCTTTATTGGCTGCCTTGGCTCAGATGTCAAACAACATAACATCAAGCATGTCATCTCAGTTGGAGCAACAGAAGGCACACATGGCATCTCAGTTGGAAGAACAAGAGACACGCATTACGTCTCGGTTGGAAGAGCAGGAGACACGAATGTCGTCGCAAATTTCGGCACAGGTATCATCACAGATCTCCTCCCAATTGGAAGAACATAAGGCTTGTCATCTCAGTTGGAGGCACAGGAGGAACGTATGTCAGCACAGCTAAATATGCAGGACAGGAAAATAATACAGCTTGAGGAGAAAGTCGAAGCCGAGGTGGATGCGTTAAGAAGTCGTATCCAGGAGTTGCAGCTGAATCGCACAGTGGTTTCAACAAGCGCACCCAATGTAAAAACCCCATCCTTTGACGGTTCTGTTCCTTTCCAGGTATTTAAGCTACAATTTGAGAAGACAGCAGCTGTGAACAACTGGGGCGCTGAGGACAAAGTCGCTGCTTTATTTGTGGCATTGAAAGGACCTGCAGCCGAAATCTTACAGACTATTCCGGACGCTGAAAGAAACAATTATGAAGCGTTGATGGGAGCCGTTGAAAGACGTTACGGTAGCGAGCATAGAAGGCAGATACATCAAATAGAGCTACAGAATCGCTTCCAGAAGGCTAACGAAACATTACAGGAGTTTGCATCGGACATCGAGAGGTTGGCTCATCTAGCAAACGCAGACGCACCAGTGGAATACATCGAGAGGGTGAAAATCCAAAGTTTCATAAATGGAATACGTGACGTGGAGACGAAGCGGGCCACCTATGCAAATCCAAAGAGATCATTTGCGGAGACGGTATCACATGCTCTAACTCAAGAAACAGCATCACTTTTGTCCAAACCAGCGTACAAAGCTCATCGTGTGGAAGTAGAACGACCAGAATGGGTGGACGCAATCCTAGAAGCAATAAACGGGAAGCAACAGAAAAATGAAGCGGCCATTAAATGCTTCAAGTGCGGAAAATCTGGTCATATTGCACCTTATTGTGGATCTGGATCTAGCTCAAATAATTCCAGTAATGCAAGCGGACGTAAGCGCAAGGCTGAAGGAGATGAGCAAGTCTCCCAATCCAACCAACCGTTAAACTAAAGAGAGTCAGCCGCAAGGGGCGTAGGCTGGCTCCCGCAATTGGATGCCCCATAATCTCTGTCTCACAGATCGGAAGGAAGTCAAGTAATGTTACTGTTGGAGGACTCGTGGACGGAAAAGAGCGCTTACTGACTATTGATACGGGCGCATCCCATTCCATCATTCGATCTGATTTAGTCAACAAAGAAGTGAGGCCATTACATGGAGCAAAATTGCGTACGGCGACTGGCGAGGACACTCAAGTCCAAGGAGAAATAACATGTGAAATCGGAATTGGAAATGTCACCGTACTGCACAATTTTATAGTGGCAGATATTGTTGATGAGATCATAGTTGGTGTGGATTTCTTAAGCAACCAAGGCATCAAGATCGACATGCAAAACAAGACCATGAGCTATAAGAACATGGATGTGCCACTCAAATTTGGTTACGAGAACAAGTACATCAGTAAGCGGGTACTCGTGGAAGATAGTCAACAAATTCCACCGAAGTCGGAAGCAGTCGTTTGGGCAAGGATTGATGGAGATTATGGGACAAACAAATTGTGGGTTGTCGAGGCAGCAAACAGTTCAAAGACGGATATACTAGTAGGAAAAACACTGGCTATGACAAAACAAGATGGACGTATACCGGTAAGAGTACTAAATGAGTTTCGATCGCCGATCAAGCTTTCCGAAGGAGCTATATTGGGACAATGTCAGGAGGTGGAGGTGATTATAAACTGTGAACAGCTCCAGGGAAATGTCTCTACCAGCAACATTAATCTATCAGATAATATCACGGCGTGGACGCAAGAGCTCGAAGAAGACCACCAGAATAAGGCAAACCAACTTCTACTAAAGTACTCTACCATATTTGACAAGGATGGCTCCAAACCAGGACGGACCAATGTAGTGAAGCATCACATTGATAC
Organism: Campiglossa producta; assembly: GCA_964058755.1. Taxonomy (NCBI): domain Eukaryota; kingdom Metazoa; phylum Arthropoda; class Insecta; order Diptera; family Tephritidae; genus Campiglossa; species Campiglossa producta. Next base: position 103,780,140 of record CAXKVI010000001.1, on the reverse strand, counting down.
CGGTGATGCGAGACCAATCCGCCAAGCTCCTCGAAGTGTTCCATTGGCCAAACGCCAAGTGGTAGGAGAAATTATGCAAGAAATGAGTGACAGCGGCGTGATCGAACCATCAGCTAGTCCATGGAGTTCACCGGTAGTGCTAGTGAAGAAAAAGGATGGAAAAATGCGGTTCTGTGTGGATTACCGGAAGCTGAACGACGTAACGAAAAAGGACAGCTATCCACTACCAAGAATTGACGATACTCTGGATTCACTATCTGGTACGAAATGGTTCTCTACACTGGACTTAAAAAGCGGCTATTGGCAAGTGGAGGTAAAAGATGAGGATAAGGAAAAGACAGCCTTCAGCATTGGAGAGGGGCTGTGGCAATTTACGGTAATGCCCTTTGGACTATGTAACGCTCCAGCTACTTTTGCGAGACTCATGGATCAAGTATTGAAAGGACTGCATTGGAAAACATGTTTGGTGTACCTGGATGACATCATCGTGCTGGGAAAAAGCTTTGAGGAACACCTTAATAACTTGGAGTAAGTTTTCCAAAGGATAGCTGGCGCCGGTCTGAAATTAATTCCCAAAAAGTGTGCATTGTTCAAGAAGGAAGTAAGTTACTTAGGTCACAAGGTTACTACGGAGGGAATTTGCACTGCTAAAGAGAAGATCGAAGCAGTAAAGGATTGGCCAAGACCGAAAAATTTACATGAGCTACGAAGTTTCCTCGGACTGTGCACGTATTATCGTCGATTTGTACCGAATTTCGCCAGCGTAGCCAGTAGCCTTCATGAGTTGACCAGGAAGAATATGTCATTTGATTGGAAGAAGGAACATGAAGTGGCTTTCCAAACCTTGAAGGAACGGCTGTGCACTGCCCCAATGTTAGCGTATCCAATCCCAGGCTCAACATTTATTTTGGATACAGACGCGAGCGGTTACGCGATTGGAGGGGTTTTGTCACAGATTGTCGATGGGCAGGAGAAGGTAGTGGCGTACTATAGCCGCACAATTGGGAAGCCCGAAAGGAACTATTGTGTAACACGGAGAGAACTACTGGCATTGGTGGAGTGCATCAAGCATTTCCACAAGTATCTCTATGGACAGCGATTTCACGTCAGGACAGACCATGCAGCCTTGAAATGGCTCTTGCAGTTCCGTAATCCAGAAGGTCAATTGGCACGGTGGATAGAGCGACTACAAAGTTATGACTTTTCCATAGAGCATCGCAAAGGCAGCAACCACGGCAATGCTGATGCAATGTCCCGGCGACCATGTAACCTAGAATGCAAGCATTGTTCGAAAGCTGAGACCAAGGAAGATGTTATAGATGTGCGGCTAATGACTATAACATCTATGGACGAATGGAACATGGATCAACTAAGGAAGCATCAGCTAGAGGACCCAGATCTGGTACGTGTGATGCAAGGAATCGAGCAAAACGAACGACCAACAAGAGAGGAGATGTCAGCAGAGAGTCCTGTTGCCAAGTCATATTGGGCACAGTGGAACAGTCTGAAATTGGTATCCGGTTGCTTACATAGAGTATGGGAAAGCGAAGATGGTCAATGCGCTCGGAAGCTGGTAGTTGTCCCAAGGAAGAAAATCTCTGATGTTTTGAATGAGCTACATAATGGCCCAAGTGGAGGTCATCTCGGAGTCACGAAAACGTTGGAGAAAGTCAAGCAGAGATTCTATTGGGTTGGTTGCCGGCAGTCGATCGCGGAGTGGATTGCCAACTGTGAGGTGTGCATCAAAGAAAAGGGTCCGAAGTCGAGAAGTCATGGACAGATGAAGCAGTACAACACAGGTGCACCGTTTGAGAGGATTGCCATGGATGTAGCTGGCCCATTTCCTACTAGCAAACTCGGGAACAAGTACGTATAAGTTGTTATGGACTATTTCAGCAAATGGCCAGAAGTTTACCCGATTCCAAATCAAGAGGCAGAAACCATTGCAGAGGTGTTCACTAACAATTGGATAGCGAGGTTTGGTGTACCGATGGAGTTACATTCTGACCAAGGCAGGAATTTCGAATCAGTCGTATTCCAAGAAATGTGCAAGATATTGGGTATTCGAAAAACTCGAACAACTGCATTGCATCCTCAGTCAGATGGCATGGTGGAACGTTTCAATCGAACCTTGGAAGAGCACATGAGGAAAGTAGTGGATAAGTTCCAGAAAGATTGGGATACGCACATCTCCTTGTTCCTGATGGCATATCGCTCGGCAATACATGAAACAACGGGTCAGACTCCGGCAAAAGTAATTTTTGGGAATGATCTGCGGTTGCCAGCTGACTTGAAGTTTGGGATAAATGCTGATGAAGGAATAAATGCCAGGAAATCCACTAGCATCTTGGAAGAAGAAATGAGAGAAATACACGATCTTGTAAGACAACGGACGAAGATCATGAGTGATAAGATGAAAGCCAGATACGACAAAGCCATCAACTCGGAAGGTTTTAAAGAAGGGAATTTAGTGCTGTTATACAACCCGAAAGAAAGGTTTGTCCCCAAAACTGCAATGTAACTGGGAAGGCCCATATAAAGTAATAAAGCGGATAAATGATGTTGTCTACCGCATACAAACTGTTGGAAGACCACGAAACAAAATGAAGGTGGTTCATCTGGAGAGGCTAGCAACGTTTAGATCGGGAAATGTGTCTGATCGGGACGATCAGACTTAGGTGGAGGGCAGTGTGGCGAATGTTCTCAAGAATCGCTCATCTCCCAACTCTAGCGTATTTCCATCATTAGCGTCACTACCACAACTATAGCTGTGAGCGCGAGAGGCAGGTTTGCGAATGTGGCACAAAGAGGAGATGACGATAGATAAACGTTTCGAGAACACGGTTGCGCGATTAAACCAGAAATGTGTAGACATTTCTAGGTTGTGAAGCTGCTGTCTGCTAGGGTATATAAACCGCGCAAAGACAACGCAAATCAATCAGTTTATTTTGAAGTATTGTACAGTGAAGTACTGAACAGTAAATTAACCCGCGATATTGTACTACGGTTTTTAGTACTGAATAAAGCGTACTACTTATTAAACAGAATCGGAGTGTTTTATTTAACGTACAGTGATCGAACTCAGGGAAAATAATCAAGGAATCATCGAATTCGTCACAATACCATAATCGATAAACTCGATAGTTCCATAAATCGATAAACTCGATAGTTCCATAATTTCTAACCCTAACTAACAGCAAAGAGAATATATCAAAAAGAGCCACCACTCGTTATGAAAGCAACGAACACGATGCAAGCCGTTTTCTTTCAGGGTTTCGGTAATTTCGATATAAATACGTTATTGTCTAATCAAAACAAAATGTGTAAAACAAAATAGACGAGAACTGAAATAACACAAGAATCGAAACAAAAATTTACCAGCTGTCCAATTTACAAAACTGAGGAAAACAAAATTACCGGAACCCTGAAAGAAAACGGCATCCATCTTTTTCCTTGCATTTATAACGAGTGACGGCTTTTGTTGATACATTCTCTTTGCTAACAGCTTCAACATGAATAGAAAATATATTCGCTTTGGAAAAGGTTCCTCGCTGAACAAAATTATGTACCTTTCTATCCAGCTTTTTGGGAAACAGGACCTGGTAATTTCCCAGGAAATTATCCGAAGATGGTTAACAGGAACTTAAAAACCCCAAATTTTAGTTAGCATCACAAATATATCGGAAATAATATGTTTAATCAACTGAAAAATTGTTATATCCGAGGTTTTAACATTTCACGCAGCATCGCGATAGAAGATTTTGCTTTATTTACATATCCCATATAAATATACATCAATTCAAAAACTTAAAGGCGTTTTCTTTAATATCACATTTTTTGAGTTATGACGACGTTGCAGCAAATGAGCGATATGTATAAAATATTAAAGGGAATACAAATACTTATCGAACGCTGAAACAATTTTCAAAATCGGTGCGGTAGTTCTTGAGAATATTCAATAAAAAATTGCATATTTGACGCTTTTTCCATACAAATCTCATTTTCCAAATTGGGAATTCCATCACATTTGACCTCATTTGCCGAACAATAAAATCCACAGTTCTCAAAAATAGTAACCATGCCTGTGTTCCGCATTTAGAATTGCCCAGCAAGAACCTTAAAGGATTAATTACATAAAGCTTTGTGAACCTCGCCTGACATTTGCAACCTCAAAACTTGGAATTAATTATTATTTCCTCCAAATTTTAATGCTTAAACTAAAGCAAAGTCGTCAACATCTGATTGTGAGTTTGTCAAATTTCAACCATGCTTCCACTCTGATGTTTTCTATTTCCATGCTTCGTTTAAATACGTATATTGAACTTTTCTGTCAAAGTCAAAGTTCGAGGTAAAGTCAAAATAAAGCTTTATGTAAACGAGTTTTTTTTAAACAAAATGGGCCAGTCCTACCAGAAAAGGACAGAAGCCTTCTTGACTTTTTTATTATAATGCATTATGCACAGCTATATAAACAATTTCAACTAGTTTTTTTTTGTCATAATTGGCCAGTTCTACCAGAAAAAGACAGAAGCCTTCTTGACTATTTTATTATTATTCTACAGCTGTTTAAAACATCACGGTAGTGCATCTTCTGTCGGTGGCTTTTTGTCCTGGTAGAAGATTCTTGCAGGGAAGGTAAAGCCTTTTGCAAATTTGCCAAAATAAATGTGTGGATTTGGAGGTGGGGCCGTGTGTAGAAGTCCACACAAGTGGGGAAAGGTTCTGATCGTCATTCAACTGGGAATGGCCAGAGCGATTATTCTATGTGCGGTCCAAGCAGCTCACTACGTCCGGGAAAGCCCACGTATTTCTGGATAGCCACTGAACACCCGTTCGGTGGTGAACTAAAGTGAGAAGGCGACAACCTGACAAGGCCACTCCGACAGGCTTGCCATGGGACTTCATCAGGAGCGTCTGTCACCATGAGTTGCGGCTGCAAGCGGGCGTCTGTCTTGAACCAAGCGGCTCGCTATATAAATGTGTAATTTAAATTCAACCCCCCGAGAAACGGGTTGTGCGTAGGGTTTGGGACCCACCACATAAAAACAAACTTCCAATGGGATCCAATATTCAGGTCTCGGATATGATAACTCACTCTTTAGATAACGACCACTGCAAACGAAATAGGGATATGATTAAGGAAATCAGGGCATGTTCTTGGGATGTCCGAACCCTTAGCAGGGAAGGTGACGAAGAAATGCGATGGACGGGGTAGGGTTATAAGACCATCCAAACCTGCAATGTGTACTGGAGCGGCCACACTAATGAGCGCAGATTCGGTGTCGGTTTTGTGGTGGGAAAGAGGCTTGTGAAACAGGTAGTGTCTTTCACAGCCGTGAACGAGCGTCTCGCCATAATCCGAATAAAACTACGATTTTTCACCATAACGTTTATCTGTGCGCACGCACCGACTGAGGACAAGGACGACGTGGAAAAATATGCATTCTACGCGAAATTAGAAGAAACTTATGAGCGCTGCCCTCGTCATGATATCAAAGTCGTGCTTGGTGACTTTAACGCCAGGGTGGGCAAAGAGGGTATATTTGGCCCCACTGTCGGAAAGTTCAGCCTCCATGAAGAGACTTCGCCGAATGGATACAGGCTGATCGACTTCGCCGGTGCACGAAATATGGTCGTAGCCAGCACCAGGTTCAAGCATAAAAAGATCCATCAAGCAACATGGCAATCGCCAGATCGGAAAACACGCAATCAGATCCATCACTTTGTGATAGACGGACGGCATGCTTCCAGCGTTATGGACGTACGTACGATGCGGGGTCCAAACATCGACTCCGATCACTTTTTGGTAGCAGCCAAGATTCGTACTCGCCTAAGTACAACACAAGAGGCACCACAAAAAAACGCAAGGAAAGCTGGACGTCGAAAAGCTGCAATCACAACAAACAGCCAATGTTTTCGCAGAACGACTCGCGCACCTGCTCTCTGAGAGCACAATTCAAACCAGCGGAGTGCACGAGCAGTGGGAACATATCTCTGGATCACTTCGTACCGCAGCCGAAGAAGTAATTGGATTCCGGCAAATGCGAAAAAACAGCTGGTACGATGAAAAGAAAGGACAACGCCTATAAGGCAACGTTAAAAGCGAATGCAACGAGGAGCGTGTGTGAACATTACCGCAAGTTAAGAGGGAAGCGAGACGGCTTTTCCGGGCGAAGAAAAGGGAAGCGGAAAAGCGTGAAATCGAAGAGCTTGAAATGCTAGCCAGCAGAAGCAACGCCCAAAAATTTTTTCAAAGAATTCGACGAATGACGGAAGGTTTTAACCCCGGGGCAAACTCCTGTAAAAATGACAACGGCGACCTGGTGACAGATGTTCAGAGTGTACTAGGGTTATGGTGGGATCACTTATCTGCCCTTCTAAACGGAGGAACAGAGCCACATTCCAGAGAAGAGGACGAACCCGACCCCACAATCGAAGACAATGGAATCGAAGTTCCACAACCCGACTATAACGAGGTGCGAATAGCTATATCACGGCTAAAAAACAATAAAGCGGCGGGTGCTGATGGCCTGACCGTTGAGCTATTCAAATGCGGTGGCGAGGAGCTGGTAAGAATCATGCACCAGCTCTTGTGCAGAATATGGTCGGATGAATGCATGCCTGAAGATTGGAATCTAAGTGTTCTCTGCCCAATCCATAATCCCGCAACTGCGCCAACTATCGTGGTATCAGCCTTTTCAATATCGCAAATAAGGTCCTATCAAGGGTATTGTGCGAAAGACTGAAGCCTGACGTAAACCGACTGATTGGACCTTATCAGTGTGGCTTTAGACCTGGTAAATCTACCATCGACCAGATTTTTACTGTTGGCAGCCATAATTTTGAGATAGTAAGGGACTTTGTATACCTGGGAAGCAGCATTACTACCAACAACAATGTAAGCCTGGAAATCCATAGAAGGATAACTCTTGCAAACAAATGCTACTTTGGGCAGAGTAGGCAATTTAGAAGTAAAGTCCTCTCTCGACGAACAAAAAAAAACACTCTATAAGTCCCTTATCGTACCCGTCCTTCTATATGGTACAGAAGCATGGACACTGGCAGCATTTGATGAGGCGGCTTTGGGAGTATTCGAGGGAAAAATTCTTCGAAAGATTTATGGACCGCTAAAAGTTGGCGACGGCGAGTACCGAAGAAGATATAATGATGATGTATGAGCTTTACGCAGACATGGACATAGTTCAGCGAATTAACACCCAGCGGCTCCGCTGGCTAGGACACGTGGTGCGAATGAACGAAGACGCTCCGGCCCAGAATGTATTTTTTTCGGCACCCGCCGTTGGAAGTAGAGGAAGAGGGAGACCACCACTTCGATGGCCGGACCAAGTAGAGGCAGACCTTCGAGCACGCGGTGTCTCTAATTGGCGCCAGTTGGCTCAACAAAGAACCGACCGGCGTAACATGTTGGACGGCCAAAATTGCCTAGGCGGTTAAAGGCTAATTTAAGTAAGTAATGTGTGGATATTTTTTTTTTTTTTTTCAAAACCCCGGTGACGGGTTGTGCGCTGGGTTTGGGACCCGCCACGTAAAAACCGAGGCGAGGTTTATCAACATAACATTTATCTGCGCCGACTGAGGAGAAGGACGACGCAGAGAAGGACTCTTTCTACGATAAACTTGAACAGACCTATGATCGCTGCCCCCAACATGATATCAAAATCGTGCTAGGCGACTTTAATGCCAAGGTGGGCAAGGAAGGAGTCTTTGGTCCTACAGTTGGAAAATTTAGTCTCCACGATATAACATCCCCCAACGGCACTAGGTTGATTGACTTCGCCGCTGCTCGCAATATAGTCATCAGTAGTACCAGGTTCCAGCATAAACGAATACACCAAGCCACCTGGCTCTCTCCTGACCAGAGAACACGAAACCAGATTGATCATGTTATGATCGACGGCAGACACAGCTCAACCGTTCTGGACGTGCGTACCCTCCGTGGTCCAAATGTCGACTCGGACCATTATCTTGTTGCAGCCAAGAAACGCAAACGCCTCTGTGCAGAGATAAAAGTACGCATAGTAGCGGAAGGAAAGTTTGACGTCGAGAAGCTGCGCATAACACAGACAGCTCATAAGTTTCCACTCGACTCTCACACCTGCTATCGGAGAGCAATCCTCGACCTAAAGATGTAACCGGGTAATGGGAGCACATCAGCCCGAAAGAACAATTTGTACGATGAGGAATGTAGCACTGCCTCGGATAAAAAGGACGCTGCCTACAGGGAGACGTTGCGAACGGGCGCAACCCGCACTGTATGGCAACGATATCGTGAGGCGAAGAAGAAAAATAAACGTCAGGCCGAAAGGCGTGAGTGTGAGGAGCTTGAGATGCTGGCTGACAGGAATGATGCCCAAAAATTCTATGAAAAGGTCCGGCGGATGACGGAAGGTTTTATGACCGGGGCAAGATCCTGTAAGGACAATAATGGCGACCTGGTAACCGACGTACAGAGTGTACTTAAATTATGAAGGTAGCACTTCTCCTCACTACTAAATTGCGAGGGAGACGTCAAACCCGATACCGCAATCCCTGACGATGGAAAAGTCGTTCCACCATCTGACTATGATGAAGTGAGGATAGCTATATCCTGGCTCAAAAACAACAAAGCGCCTGGAAAAGACGGATTCCCGCCGAGCTGTTCAAACACGGAGGCGAAGAGCTGGTAAAAAGCATGCATCAGCTCTTATGCAGAATATGGTCAGACGAGTGCATGCCTGCGGATTGGAATTTAAGTGTGCTCTACCCAATCCACAAGAAAGGGGATCCCACTAACCGCACCAACTACCGCGGAATCAGTCTTCTTAATATCGCATATAATGTTCTTTCTAGCGTTTTGTGTGAAAGACTGAAGCCCATCGTAGAAAAACTGATTGGACCTTATCAGTGTCGCCTTAGACCTGGTAAGTCTACCATCGACCAGATTTTCACGATACGCCAAATCGTGGAGAAGACCCATGATAAAAGAATCGGCACACACCATCTCTTCGTCGATTTTAAAGCCGCTTTTGACAGCGCAAAAAGGAGTTGCCTGTATGCCGCCATGTCTAAATTTGACTTCCCTGCAAAGCTTATACGGCTTTTCCAAATGACGTTGAGCAATACCAACAGTTCCGTCAGAATCGGGAAGGACCTCTCTGAGCTATTTCAAACCAAACGAGGCTTCAGACAGGGCGACTCTCTTTCGTGCGATTTCTTCAACCTGATGCTGGAGAAGATAATTCGAGCAGCAGAGCTAAACCGTAATGGTACAATCTTTTACAAGAGCGTGCAATTGCTGGTGTATGCTGATGATGTTGATATCATTGGTCTTAACAACCGCGCCGTAAGCGCTGCCTTCTCTGGACTGGATAAGGACGCGAAAAAATGGGTTCTTGCGGTGAACGAGGACAAGACCAAGTATCTGCTGTCATCAAAGAAAGAATCAGAGCACCTTCGCCTTGGCAGCCAAGTCAACGTTGATAGCTACAAATTTGAAACGGTGAGGGACTTCGTCTGTTTGGGAACCAGAATTAACACCGAAATCAATATCAGTCTAGAAATCCAGAGGATAATCACTCTTGCTAACAAGTGTTAATTTGGACTAAGTAGGCAATTGAGAAGTAAAGTCCTCTCTCGACAAACAAAGATCACGCTCTATAAGGCTCTCATCATACCATTCCTGATGTACGGCTCAGAATCGTGGACAGTGTCAAGAGAAGATGAAATGGCCCTTGGAGTATTTGAGAGAAAAGTTCTCCGGAAGATTTATGGTCCTTCCCGTGATGCCAACGGCGAGTATCGAAGGAAATTTAAAGATGAGCTTTACGCAGACCTGACCATAGTCCAGCGGATTAAAGCCCATAGGCTCCGCTGGTAGGACATGTTATGCAAATAGACAAAGAAGCTCCAGCACAGAAGGTTTTCCTATCGACACCCGAATTCGGCAGCAGAGGAAGGGGGATGCCTCGACTGAAATGGAAACAACAAGCGGAGGATGACTCGAACTCCCTTGGGGTTTCCAATTGGTGGCAGTTATCGCTAAAAACGGCCAATATCGCCTAGGTGGTTAAGCGTCAATAAATGACACAAGCCAAGATTAATTTCCACCAAAACGGCTCATGTATTGATGAAATGATTTTTACGACGACTACATTTCGTTTTTCTGCAAACGATTTGCAGAAAATGCGCGTCAGTTTCAAATTACGTGGAATTTGGAAAATACAACATTTGCGGTTTATGGTCATATGACAGTCAGTTGTGAAAATAGTCAGTATTTTGTCAATAGATTAACAGCGCTGTAAATTTTTGGTGTGATTGTGTTAGTGAAAAATATCGGAGTTTCTGCCTGTTAACGTCAAAGGTCACTGTAAATTCACTGTCAGTTTAACAGCCAGTTCATTTGCCCTTTATTTTTGTATGGAAAAAAGCGCTAAATGTGCAATCGTGCGTCAAATTTGCCAAAGTTGGTACGGTGTAAATGTACTATAAAGGCCTTCAGAGGTTTTGCTGTAGGTTTTGGTGTTGAACACGAAAAAAACGCCAATTAAAAGGGAAACAATTTATTTTTAATATTTTTATTTATACATTTTTTTATATAAATCTGACAAATATTTACATCCCTCAACTCCAGGGTTGTTCAGAAGTTGAGTGATAAGTTGAACAAAAATCGGCTGGCTACCAAAATCGGCTGGCTGCAAGACCCGTTGACGCGAGTGAATTTTCAGAATCAACATGAATTTGACCGAAAAATCGAGCAATGTAAACGGGACTTTACCCCCTACAAAGTTAGTAAATTATGAGGAAATAAGCCTCGCAAAAAGTTAGCGCTGCAAGTTACCCCTTACCTACTTAAAATAGCCTTTAACCGGCTAGGCAATTTTGGCCGTCCCTTAATTTTTTTACGGGGAAAAATGGAATTCTTTTCAAAGTGAGTTTTCTTGTCATCTTCGAAACCTTTTGCAAACACATATCTTTAAAGTGGAGGTTTTTAAGTTTAAAAACCTTTTTCCATTATGCGATTATCATTACTTTTAAACTAATTACAACCATTTAAAAATGTTTATATTTTGTATGTGTTAAGGCCTATTTACATTGTTCAATTTTGGAATCAATTTTCGTCGCATGTGCCGTTGATTCCAAATTGAGTTGACTACCCGTTTACATTAATAAATTTTTTTGAAAACTGTTTGACGGTTGTTTACGTCATTCAAAAAAAAATTAAATAAAAATTGTAAGACATTTTTAATTAAATAAAAATTGTAAGACATTTTTAATTTTTTTTTCTCTCAACAGAATATGTAGATATCTCCCAAATCTTTCCGATTTTTTAGCTGCAAGGAGCCTCACAATATCAGCTGCAAAATCCTCCCCACCCTATTCACGACCGCAAGCAAACAGGGAGTTAGAAATCTTCGTCGATGCAGCTTTCATCCCGACTGGCCCTCGACACCATGCCGCAAAAACCCTGTAGTGCGATTCGATAACTTTTATCGTTTCCACAAACGAGATTTTTAACCTTATCACAAATGGTTTGCGTTATCATATATGCTATTCACTAACTGGGTTTTGACAACACTGTTATTTCTTAAATTATCTTTTTGTATATTAAAAATCTTTAATAAAAACGGCAAACGCAGTCGGGCAGTGGTACCTTCCCTGGAAAGGGTCCGGACATTCCAGGTACGTGCCCTAATATCTTTCTCATAGTCCTTAATTCGTTTTGCCGGGTCAACATTAAAGGGGGTTATCATCCCAGGCTTTGGTTTTTTCTTTTCATTGGAATTCATTTTTTTACGTGGCGGGTCCCAAACCCGGCGCACAACCCGTCTCCGGGGTTTTGAAAAAAAAAATATCCACACATTTATATTGGCAAATTTGCATATGGCTTTACCTTTCCTGCAAGAATTTTCTACTAGGACAAAAAGCCACCGACAGAAGATGCACTACTGTGATGTTTTAAACACCTGTAGAATAATAATAAAAAAGTCAAGAAGGCCCATTTTGTTAAAAAAAAAACTAGTTGAAGGTGTTTATATAGCTGTGCATAGTGCATTATCATAAAAAAGTCAATAAGGCTTTTGTCTTTTTCTGGTAGAACTGGCCAATTTTCTTAAAAAAACTAGTTGAAATTGTTATTTGTAGCTGTGCATAGTGCATACGTTATCACACGTCATTAAACCATTAAGCCTCATTTACATAAAGCTTTATTTTGACTTTACCTCGAACTTTGACTTTGACAGAAAAGTTCAATATATGTATTTAAACGAAGCATAGCAAATAGATAACCTCAGAGAAGAGGCATGGTTGAAATTTGGCAAACTCACAAATTTTGCTTGCTTTGACAATCAGATGTTGACGACTTTGCTTTAGTTTAAGCATTAAAATTTGGAGGAAATAATAATTAATTCCAAGTTTTGAGGTTGCAAATGTCAGGCGAAGTTAACAAAGCTTTATATAATTAACCCTTTAAGGTTCTTGCTGGGCAATTCTAAATGTGGAACACAGGCACAGAAGGTTGCTATTTTGAGGAACTGTAAGGGACGGGTATGTCAAACGAATGTAAACAAATTAATTACCCTTATGGTATACCAAATGTTCATTGGTTATCATTTTATTTCTTCAATATTAACAATAAATTAACCCTATAATATCCGCAATTTTAGAAAAAAAAAGTTTGTTCGGTTACAGTTTTCTTATATCAGCGTACGAAACAGCTGTATTGTAATCGTTCTCCACTGGCACCGAAATTTATTTACTATCAATAAAATACTTATAAATTTGCTACAGAATGAACTATCATTTTTTTTTATTGAATTGAAGATAAAACACAAATAGTGAAAATTTAAAACAAAAGTTAATTAAACCATTTTTCTTTTTGTAAAAGCTTTCAAGTCGGTTAAATATTTTTCAGTTGGACATTATACTCGTCTTTCGAATGAGAGCCACGTCAGCTTCAATCATACTTTGTTTGCTAGAGTTTATTTCTTTTCATTGAAATGACCAATCGGATTTGAAGTATGATTTGTCTCCTATCCCCATTACCATTGTTTAATAATATAAGGTTAAACAGTCCGAGACGTTTTTGACACTTCTCGGCTTCACGCTTCCCTATCTGATTGACAGTGCTACTTCTTTTCAAAATCCTATGAAAATGGTAGTAAAATCCAATATTCTTGATACGAACAAAATTACATCAACACTGAAAGCTTTTGAAGTTTGTTTTATTTTTATTTTGAAAAATTAATTGTCTATTTGGTAAGATTTTTATGAAAATTTATTATTTTACCTAAATAATAGCAATTTTTCCTGTTCTGCAGCCTTTTGTCAGCATACAAATACGTTGCCTCATCGTTTGAAGCTGAATTTAAATCAAGGAGAAAGCTTGGGTTCTGAGCTTGCCCTCCTCGCTAGCTCTAATGAGCTTAAAGCCAATAGTCCCCAATCCGCAGATCCTCGAGCTGTTGACCCAGGGTTCTTGGATGAGAACCATGGATGTGGTCGCATTTAGAAAGCCGAGGATACTTTACATGTGTGCAGGTTTATCTGAAGCACCACCAACATGAGAGCGCTCAGACTTCCCTGACGTACCCATATCGTCGAGGTCTGCCCCATCCCGGAGGTTGTCTCTCAACAACGATTTGGCGTAACGGGAGCCCTGCTGACTGAAGCATCAGAGATAATGCACTCAGGATTGGTTGCTCCCCGTCCAACAAGCTGTCTTCCAACTCCGAGCTGTTCACGTCACTTTGCGAAAGTGCTGTGGCAGATAACATGCTTTTCGCGTCGGACTCCTCCGTTTCCTCTTGCAGTTCTTCGATATCCGAGTCCTCCGTTGCAGCGGAGATGGCAGCGCGCTCTGCATAGACACGGTGGATAACGATCTGACAGACACTCTAATGCACTAGTCCATTGTAACTTTTAAGGGGCTCGAGTGCCTCCTTATTTATGGTGAAGACCACTTGTCTATCAGGCCCTACCGCATCCCGACCAGAGTGGCACTTCATTCCTGCGTCGGCAGGGACGGATTCATTATCCGCAGCATCGTGAGAATTCTCTCAGGATCTGCAGGAATGGCAGGAATCCATGCCCTTGCCTCGATTTTTGCACCTTTGTAGACTTCACCCAGTCTTGCAGCTGCTGCCTTGTACAGTGCTACAGTTCATGCGTCGTCACACGCGACTATTTTAATCTATCCCTGGTGCCAACCCGCATCCGTGACCGCCGCTGTACCACCCGGAGTCTTCAAATAAACGTCCATAAGACTGTAAGCAAGTTCTTTCCGGACGTGTCGCCACTGGTCTTTGGGGATGGCCAAACGGTCGTTGCCTTGGTCTAAAATGCCTATAAGGATCCTTATCTACTTCGGCAAAGCTTGGTTTTCCCACTCAGGGGTGAGGTTTTAAGTCCACGTCCGATCTCTTTCGTTTGAAAGGGTTTCCGTTTACCCTCTTTGGCACATAAGTGGTTTGGAAATCCGGTATCAGAGATTGCACCAATTGCACCGACTTCCTGGAACTCGGCGACAGCTTATCCTGTCTGTTTTTCCAAGTACGCAGAGAGGAGAGAAAATGTCTCCTGGGAGTCCGGACGCGTAGTTGCCATCGCGGTCGCTTTGCTGAAAGCTCAAATGCAGCTTTTTTCTCCTTTGGATCTCCGAGGCCAGTTCGTGAGACCGCTGCCACAGACGTCAAGAGATTGGTTTTCATACCGGCGATTGATGAAAGTTATTAAAAAAGGATCCAATTATAAACATTGCCGTTTTATAAGCTTATTTCGTACATGATTACTGCTACTCACAAAAAAGGCATGCTTTTTACAGTTAAATTTAAAATTAATTTAATTTAATAATTTTAAAAAATAAATGTTGAAAAGACAGATTTCCAGAAAAAAAATCCTGAAATTTTGAGAACGGCTTTCCTTCCTTTTCTACTACAATTTTTCTAAAGGGGGATTTTTTAACCTTTTTTGCATCCTTCGTAAATGCAACTCTAATAAGAAAGCTTTGCCTTGGCAAATGTCAAAATCTGCTTAACCTTATATAATTTAACAATGCCCATTACAGCAACTTCGGGTTACCCAGGCCACCCAGGGAACACACCATCCACATGGTTCGGCAACAAAAATTTTGCGCGCGCAAACAGTTGCGGTCCTCAGGACTCGAATCCTAATACGATAGCAGTAAATTTTAGTACTTATTACGCTTTACCCAAAATCTACTACTTTTCTTTCTTCTTATGGAAATACTGCGCCCAAAAAGAGGGCAGAACATAGGGCACAGCGGGCTTATCAAGTTGGCAATAAACCTTTGTTTCTTCTTTTGTAACAAAACTTCTGAAGAAATATAATTTATCCAATTAATCTCACAAGAATTAAATTCCACAACAAAAAGGTAGTAAATAATTTTCAGTACTAGATTCAACTTTGTTATTTTTATCTTGCTTTAATATAGCAATAACAATAAAAGTCTCCTATCCATTCCTTTTCAATCGATTTCAAGATTAATAAAATTATTCATCATTTTCCGGTAATAATTAAGTTTCCTTTTCCATATAGCCCATTTTTTTATATAATTTACTACATTTTTACAAAATTTGGTACTTTTAAGAAAGTATGTAGGTTCGAGTCCTGATGGCAATAACCGTTTGCATCGCGCGACATGGCAACCCACCTATTACATCATATCTCAGCGAACGGAAGACTTCCAAACCTATAGTGCCGTTAGTGGAAAAATATTGGAATCTCCTTGGCACTGTTGAGATTTTGCACGTATACCGGCAAATCAAAAGAAAAATAACTTTCGTGGCGGTCGGTCGTAATCAGTTCGAGTGTTGTACAAAATATTAAATTCAGTAAAAAGTATTTACCAGTTTTGTGGTGCGATATTTTCAAGCATAAATTGTGCGTCGTATGTGAGATATTGGGCAACATAGCCTAATATAGAGAAACTCTTAACGGTAGTGTATCTTTTTATTGCCTTTAAACACAACCGCAAGTTTTGTGGTGCAGGGAGTGTCTTACATTAATTAAATAAGCAAACGCACGCTATTGCTTACAGGTGTAAACCATTCGAAAATTAGTTCTGGAAAGTTTAGTTTTCTGGGCGGCACTCTAATGTAAATTGTTTTGCGCACCTCAAGAGGTGGACCTTCCTGTTTTATATGACTTTCGAGGGATTAGGGAGACACCAATATTCAACGGAGCAGGTGGTTAATGCGCGTATGCATTCACATATACGACACTCCCAGAAAGGTATTTCAAATTCTCCAGATTAGACATCGGAAGCTGCAACCTCTTACAGACACGTAAGTAAATCGCACTTTTCAGTCTAACTGGATATAACCGCACATCGTGCTTTTGGCCGCACGTACATGAATGCTTTTTTTTTTGCTTCTAACCGAATTAAAATTGCATGAACGGGTACTTCTACCCGTGTAAAGGCCACAAATCGGAAAATGTTAAACAAAAAGCTGGAAATCGAATTAGGCACCCTTATTGCGAGTGCCGATTTGCAATAGAATAATGTTCTTTGTTTGAGTCGATCGCATTTTGCTTTAGTATTGTGTAACTTGGTCGAACAAAAACTACAAATTTTTAATCATGCCAATTCTAAACAAATTTTAACTAGTGAACCGGTGCAAACCGTTTCACCTTTTCATACATTTTTGCTCACAAATTATATGAGAGTGAGAAAATCCGCAAAGTGAGAAATTATTTAGAATCGGCATGAATGTTTGTGATTTAAGGCGTGCGTTAATTTTTGTTCGCCGCCATACAAGTTGTATGTGTTTTTTCTGTCGCAGTGCTTTTTTATAAGTTGGATTGTAGGGCACCACACTTTCAAAATTTGTTTAATTAGTTATAAACCTTAATTATAATCCAGATACCCAACACCGGCATCAACGCGCTGGCATAGCGCGCATCCAACGCGTAAAAGCAAAACATGACTAAGCGCCAAATTCAGCCGCGCAACAGCAATCCCAACAGGCGCGCGTTAAGACAGTCGCCCGAAGACAACAAGCACGCGTTAAACCAGTCGACCGCAAAACCGGGCGCTCTAAAACAACGCGCTAGCGCGTAAACAAGCAGGCGCCCTTCAAAAATGGCACAACGACGCCAGAAACAACAACAACAAGAGCGCTAACAAATAAAGCGCCAACAACAACAAGCGCTAGCACAATAAGCGCCTACAACAACAACAACAACCAGCTGGCACAACAATAGCGCGCAGCTTGCGCCAGCTCACCACCAACAACAGGTAGCGCAACAACAAAGAACAACAACAACAAGCGCCTTAAATCGCGCTAATGAGCGCAAAAACAACAAGTAGCGCAGCAACAGCAACCAGCTGGTATAACAACAACAACAACCAGCTGGCACAACAACCAGAGCGCTAACAACTAAAGCGCCAACAACAACAAGCGCTAGCAATAATAAGCGACTACAACAACAACCAGCTGGCACAACAACTAGCGCTAGCAACAATAAGCGCCTCTAGTGCCAACAACAAGCGCCAACAACAATATCCAGCTGGCACAACAACAACAAGAGCGCTAACAACAAAAGCGCCAACAACACCAAGCGCTAGCAACAATAGGCGCCTACAACAACAACCAGCTGGGTTAAAAATTGAATTGAAGAAAAATTTGGTTTTAAACTATACTTAAGGCAGTCAAAGTCTAAATTAAAATAAGTTTAAGGGAGTTAATTAATTAATTAAAATTAAAATAAATATAAGGGAGTAAAACTGTAAATTAAAGTTAGAAAAAAACGTAAAAGGTCGATTTAAACTAAACATAAGGGGGATTAATTATTAATTCATAAATTAGTAATACTAGAAATTAAATAGTGCACAGCTAAAAGGGGTAAATAAAAGCGAAATAATGAAAAGTTAATAAACAAAAAAGGGGGAAAATAATGTTTTGAACTTAGAGAAATAATAATAAAAGTAAATAATTAAAATAAGGAAAAGGGAGAAGAAAAGAAATTATTTCTTCTTAACTAAATAAATACTTTGAATAAGTTCGACTTCGGCTCTTAATTATGGCGTGGTGGAAATCCTGGGGCTGTACTGTCCGGGCTCGTTGCTGGCTGGCAGAAGAATAGGCAGTTGTCAAGTCGTCGACAACCGTTGAACCGCGAAACCATCCTCCGTTTTTTAAGGGGAGGTGGACCCACACATGCGCACGCACTTGCATGTATATGTGTGCTGACAAAACACGAATAGTCATGCATGCACATACAGGTGGGTGGCTTGGTGTGGGGGATTGGAAATGTACATTAGGGTGGCACATTTTTTCATACTTTGGGCACCGGGCGTAAACATGCCGGCCCCCTTGCGACACGCAACATTCTGACCATCATCATCATTTATTGGCGCTTAACCGCCTAAGCGATTTTGGCCGTTTCGTATCAAAGCACGCCAGTCATTTCTTTTTAGCGATAACGGACGCCAATTGGAAACCCCAAGGGAGTTCAAGTCATCCTCCACCTGTTGTTTCCATCTCAGTCGAGGCCTCCCCCTTCCTCTGCTGCCGAATTCAGGCGACGATAGGAAAACCTTCTGTGCTGGAGCTTCTTTGTCCATTCGCATAACATGGCCCATCCAGCGGAGTCTTTGGGCTTTAATTCGCTGGACTATGGTCAGATCTGCGTAGAGCTCGTACAGCTCATTGTTAAATTTCCTTCTATACTCGCCGTTGGCATCACGGGAAGGACCATAAATCTTCCGGAGAACTTTTCTCTCAAATACTCCAAGGGCCATCTCATCTTCTCTTGACATTGTCCATGAATCTGAGCCATACATCAGGACAGGTATGATGAGAGACTTATAGAGCGTGATCTTTGTTCTTCGAGAGAGGACTTTACTTCTCAATTGCCTACTCAGTCCAAAGTAGCACTTGTTGGTAAGAGTGATTCTCCGCTGGATTTCTAGACTGATATTATTTTCGGTGTTGATACTGGTTCCCAAATAGACGAAGTCCCTCACAGTTTCAAATTTGTAACTATCAACAGTGACATGGCTGCCAAGGCGCAGGTGCGCCGATTCTTTCTTTGATGACAGCAAATACTTCGTCTTGTCCTCGTTCACGGCAAGACCCACTTTTTTCGCTTCCTTATCCAGTCCAGAGAAGGCAGCGCTTACAGCGCGGTTGTTAAGGCCAATGATATCAATATCATCGGCATACGCCAGCAATTGCACGCTCTTGTAAAAGATTGTACCATGGCGGTTTAGCTCTGCTGCTCGAATTATCTTCTCCAGCATCAGATTGAAGAAATCGCACGAAAGGGAGTCGCCCTGTCTGAAGCCTCGTTTGGTTTCAAATGGCTCAGAGAAGTCCTTCCCGTTTCTGACGGAGCTGTTGGTATTGCTCAACGTCATTTGACAAAGCCGTATAAGCTTTGCAGGGAAGTCAAATTCAGACATGGCGGCATACAGGCAACTCCTTTTTACGCTGTCAAAAGCGGCTTTAAAATCCGCAAAGAGATGGTGAGTGTCGATTCTCGTATCATGGGTCTTCTCCAGGATTTGGCGTATCAAGAAAATCTGGTCGATGGTAGACTTACCAGGTCTAAAGCCACACTGATAAGGTCCAATCAGTTTGTCTACGATTTTTTTTTTTTTTTTTTTTTTGTTGTTTTTGAGCCGGGATATAGCTATCCTCACTTCATCATAGTCAGGTGGTGGGAGGACTTTTCCATCTTCAGGGATTGGGGTATCGGGTTCGACGTCTCCCTCGCAATTTAGCAGTGAGGAGAAGTGCTCCCTCCATAATTTAAGTACACTTTGTACGTCGGTTACCAGGTCGCCATTATTGTCCTTACAGGAGCTTGCCCCGGTCTTAAAACCTTCCGTCATCCGCCGGACCTTTTCATAGAATTTTCGGGCATCATTCCTGCCAGCCAGCATCTCAAGCTCCTCACACTCACGCCTTTCGGCCTCACTTTTCTTTTTTCTGAAAAGGCGTCTCTCTTCCTTCTTTGCCTCACGATATTGTTGCCATACACTGCGGGTTGCGCCCGTTCGCAACGTCTCCTTGTAGGCAGCGTCCTTTTTTTTCGAGGCAGTTTTGCATTCCTCAACGTACCAGTTGTTCTTGCGGGCTCGCTGTAACCCTATAGTGGCCTCAGCGGCGGTACGCAATGAGTGAGAGATATGCTTCCATTGCTCGGTTACATCGTTAGGTCGAGGATTGCCCTCTGCTAGCAGGTGTGAGAGTCGAGTTGTGAAATTATCAGCTGTCTGTGTCATGCGCAGCTTCTCGACGTCAAACTTTCCTTCCGTTACTGTGCGCACTTTCTTCGTTGCACAGAGGCGTGTGCGTATCTTGGCTGCGACAAGATAATGGTCAGAGTCAATATTGGGACCACGCAGTGTACGCACGTCCAGAACGGTGGAGCTATGTCTGCCGTCAATCAAGACATGATCAATCTGGTTTCTAGTTCTTTGATCAGGGGACAGCCATGTGGCTTGGTGTATTCGCTTATGCTGGAACCTGGTACTACTGATGACCATATTGCGAGCAGCGGCGAAGTCAATCTTATGCTAGGCTCTTAAACTCTAGTGGTGTGCTGGATAGCACTGTGCCCGCTTTCCTCCTTCGAGCCACCTCCTGCGGTTGAGGTCTGTCACCACCGGTAGTTTGGCCGTGTCGTACCTATCTGTTAAATAGATAGAAGAGACTTGAAAAATAGAAGTGGTATATTTCTTGCCAGGAATCCCTAGTGCCATAAATGAGAAAGAGAAACAATTTTTTTTTTGGCTTTTATTAAAAATGAGACTTACAACTAAATTTACACCTAACTTACATGCTAGTAGACCCCGAAAGCACCCACCCAAAGTTGGTGCTCTGGGCAAAGAGTGACCCGAACGACGATGGCCACGCGTTCGGGGTAACGACGTCGGCGTAGACGTCTCCGCCGAGGGTCAGTTTAACCGGCGCCGACCTATAGAATTGCGGGTCGGCCAAACGAATGTGCTCATACGGAGCCGCGATTTTGGCGTCGACATGGTTTGCCGGACTCAGCCGCTGAAAATGACTGATGCACACCGCGTGTGCTGTGATGGTCGTGTTGTCAATTAATGCGCGGACGTAGAAAAATCCGCCCCCCGCTTCCAGTTTGACCACCGCAGTTGGCGCAAGGGTGGTCATGGGGCGCAACGATGGTCCCATCCTGGCGAGAGCTCCGTCGAATCCGTCGCGGAATCCTCGGGATGGCAGGTGGCGCGGCTGAATGGCCAGTCTACCCTCTGGGCGGCTCATGGAGATAATGGTGCGTAGCTGGCGCGGCTGAGTGGCCAGTCTACGCTCGTCTCGCCGACTTTCATGGTTGTGTAGTAGCTGGCGCGGCTGAGTGGCCAGTCTACGAGGTTCAGCGTCGGTGCTTATGGGGCGAATGCGAAGCTGGCGCGGCTGGGGGCCAGTCTTCGCTTGCGGCTGTTACGATGCGCGCGACGAGATGAGGGCTGTTGTCGCGTTGTATTTGGTGTCGCCGCTCGTGGGCTAGAAGGGGTCGGAACCGCCGTGGGTCCGACACCCCGTGGACCGGTGGGAACGGCCGTGGTTCCGCTACCGGCTCGATGACTTCGCCATCTTCGTGTGTCAGCACCTCTTCTCGGCACTCCTCTTCTCTCCTCTCCGTTGCTTGCTCGGCTTGCCACGCTTCTTCCATCTCCGCCTCTTCAACTTGTTGGGCCCAACTCTTGTAGGCCACCGGCTGGTCGTCTGTTTGGAGGTGGAGGGTGGTGTGGTGCTTGTCACCACATCGTCGGCACCTGGTGTCGCTGGTGCATTCCCTAGCCCGATGCACCATTGAAAGGCAGTTGTCGCAGTATCCCGCCCGGATAACCTCCTTCAGACGTTGCAAGGGTGCCATTCCGTGATAAACATCACACGCCCGAAGGGGGTGGCTTTCACCACACAAAGGACATGGTTTCGGATACCGGGCGGCCATACGTGCGGCACGTTGGCGTAAGGAAGCATGGCGAGTCATGCTGCAGATAACCGAAAAAAAGAAAGAAAGGAAAAAGATTTGAATTATGCATACGGTTGCCCATATACATACGTGGGAGGAAGGTGGCGAAAAGCCGAAGTGACGACCTAAGGATCAACCTGAATTAGGTATCTTCTAACTGGAACCCGATGTTTCCTAATATTTGGTCCTATGTCAAACGTTATCCGAACGTTTTTCCTTCTCTGTGGCAATTAAGTCCGGCGACACGTTGCTGCCTTCCCTTGTGGCAATTAAGTCCGGCGACACGTTGCTGCCGACTGGTTGCCGCTTTACATAACCAAACACATCTGAGGCACCCGGTGTGTTACATTTCCTTTTTTTTTTGTTTTGTTTATGTCGATCACTTGTCCGCTAGCCGGCGCAAGTGACACTAGTGCTGCTTATTTCCGGTTTTTCTCGGTACTCGGTTTTGTTACCGATCCCGGGAGAGAGTTAGTGGCGGTTTTTTTTTTTTTGTTGTTCTGTGGGCAGAACAGTCCTGCCCCCGAAAAACAAAAACAAATAAATAAATTATTTTAATAATAAAAAAGGTTTTTAATTATAATTTTATTTATATTTTTCAAAAAAAAATTTGTTTGTTTTGGCAAAATTGACCACAAGCTTAATTTTACCCCATATCGTTTATCTCTCTCTGATTTTGGCCGACCGAGTGTAAAAAATTAAATCTCTGCTCCCTATTTCTGATTCGGTATGCGGTACCGATTTTTGGTACACCGGGTTTTCGGTACCCGATAGTTATGCCAGTATTACATCACTAATGTAATATCCGAAAATGATGCATCACTAATTGGCATGATTTTGTTGTTGCAGGGTTGTGCCTAATTTGTCAGTGAATGAAATGGAATTGTAGGGAACACAAAAAAACAATTCCATTGTTCATTTTTCTTTACGGGTGTAGGGAAAAATCGAACTTCATTCATTTCCGGCCACACGCAACACATGGCAGCAGCATAATCGTTGGCAACAGGTAAGTAATTGATTTTATTGTAAAATTATGTGCCCTAATATTCTTTTTTTTTCAGATTGAACGTGGTAAATAGTCTGGCTGATCTAGCTATTTTTATATTATGTATCAAAACTAGTATTAGCACTGAGTTCTGCCTCCCTCAAGCACTCAATCGACGAACCATTAGAATCTGCTGGTGATGCTAAATCTTTACTGGTGTTATTTTGTGGAATTTTGTTGTTATTGCTGGAGGCTGTTGATGTTGCTGTTTGCCAGCATGTTTACTGAAATTCGTCGCACGCATATTCGGCGCACCGCCTGAGTTTGACACTTGCTGTTGCGAGTGGGCCTGTTGAGGTTGTTGTTGCTGCCTCTGTTGCAGCTTGCCATCATGCGCATTCTTGTCTGTCTTCAACATCTGATCGCGCAACAACTTTTCACGTCTCAAGATGCACATACGGTTATAATCGAATATTGAGATAAGGAATGGTTTGCCGCCGGACAACGCTTGCACCAGCGATGGCAGTCTACGTCCATCGGCAGTTTGATAGAGTGCACCATCTTCGGTAAGTGAATGCATATTTTCTTCAACCGGCATCAATGTTGGACGCCAACTGCGTTGCTATCGTTCACGCGCCGTCAATGTATCTGGCAGCACGACTAATGTAGTATTTGAACCTGGGACGCCAGCGCCGCTGCTACTTTTGGTGACGTGTGTTGTACGTTTGTTAATGATGAGGCTTCTAGTGAGTGACGATACTGCCATGTTACTAGTTGCAGGCGTCGCTGTAGTGTTACTAGTGTTGGTAGCAATAGCGCTGCTACCACCAGCTGCACCCACAGAGCGCCGTTGTAGCGAACAAGCTCTGGTGGCGATGTTAGTAAGGATGCGCCAGGTGTACTCAAACTATTGCTATTTTTCGTTTTCGATGCGATTATCCAACAATTTATTTGCAAGATCGAGTATCCTTTGATTTTTGCTCTCCGAAGTGCCAGTGCTGTTGGTGTTATTTGTGTTAGCACTTTGTGTTTTGCCACCACTCGGGTTGTTATGGTTAACAGTGTTGCTATTAGATGCGGATATTGGTAAAATCTCGACAGCCTTATTCATGCCCAGTAGATTTGTTTTCAAAATGCTGCGGCTATTGCCATTGCTGTTTGCGCCACTGGCAGATGCATTACCGCCGCCTATGACGGTGAGCGTAGTCGCTGGCATGATGTTTTCATTTGGTTTTTCTTTCAACAATAATTTTTGTGGTGATGGATCTCCAGCATTCATTGTCTGTTTCGGGCGTGCTGTTATCGTTACAGCATTAGAGCTTAAATGTTTCGTTAGTTTATCCACAGAATCACTACGGCGAGGTGGATTATTACTGTCGCGTGTTGTATCATCAACTTCCATACGTTGAACACTAGCTTCAGTTCACCTAGTGCGTTTCGGCTCTTCATCATCTTCATTAATTTCTAATGTAGGAATGTCTGTACTACTACGTTTACTAGTTGATGGGCTCGGTTTAGCACTCACTCATCCACTACAACGTCCTGGTCATAAGAAGTGAGACGTTGTCGCACAGTTTGTGTATAAACACTGGGGTTCGAGGAAGCATTCGGCGATAGCACTAAATCACCATTACGATAGTATTTCTCCAATAGTATTAGATGACGTAAAAAGGAGCTTTGATTGCCGTAGGGCTTTTGTAAGTCCTCCCACAGGCGCCTGGTTGCCTCATCGTACTGCAAAAATGTTTGCCCACGCGTCCAACCTTCAGGTGTACGTTGACTTGCGCTGCTGCCAAAATGCACTTTGAAATGTAAGCCAAGATCTTCTTCACCTGGAAAGAGTTCACGCATCGATATATTGGGATTGGCGCGCAAAACATTCGATATATCATTATTGCCACCGGAGCTTGATGAAGAATGCCACCGGAGCTTGATGAGATTTCTGTGCTGAGCCGCTTGCATTCGATTTTTGCGCGCTGCTACTGCTGCTCTGTAGAATTGCCTTCAAGTTGGATATTTGTTTGCCGCTATTATTTGTGGGTGACTGTGGCGCACTGGAGGAATTGGAATCGGTTGATAATGCCGGTGGTGCATCAAAATCCATCATACCGTCGTTGGTAAACAACGCGCTCTTTTGCTTTTTTTTTTTTTTTGTATGGAAAAATGTACTCTAACTCAAACAATAGGTTTGTTTACTGACCAAAAAAAAGTTCAGAGCAGAGCAGAGCAGGGCAGCTGTCAAAATATAAACAGAGCAACTCAGCGCAGAAATGCCATGAAACACTTGAATCTCGATAGTTTCCTTTTATTTGGTCTTCAAAATTAATGCAACTCACGTATACAAACATTGATTTTCTTGCAAGCTAATTTTTTGAAGTTTTCAAAAATTTATTTTTTCCCGAATGACAATTACTTCTCTGCTCTAACTTACTCCATAAAAAGCTAGAGCAGAAATTTGTGATCTGGATTACTCTAGTTTTGTTTTGAGCGTACTCATGAAACAAAAGATAGAGCAACCTAGAGCAAGAAAGGTGTTCGTTAAACACAATTTTTTTTTAATATTTTTTTGATAACGCTACTTTCAAAAAAATTTTGTTTATTTTGTGGTGCAGCCTTGCTCTATAAACGGGTAGTCAATCCCTATTTGAATCAACGGCAGATGCGACGAAAATTGATTCCAAAATTGACCAATATAGACAGGTCAAGGTTCGAAACAGTTTCGACCTTATATGCACACATTACCTCTTGTTCACACCTTTGGGGCCTGGGTGTTTATGTGAGGGGGTATCTGCGTTGTCGCAGATCTATTTTAAGATTCGGTGGCAGATTGGTTGGCCTGTCTGCGTTAGGATTTCTTTGGCCACCTTCTGGAGTGCAGCTTTTTGTCTGTGGCAGGTCGGGCTCGCCCATCTGCGTTAGGTTTTCTGGTGTCCTCGTTATGGTTGACGAGTGAATGGGGAAATTTTGGGTGAGGGATTTGGCAAGGTAGGGGTAGCCGGAGTGGAGGGGATTGGATGGTTAAGAGGAGGCATCGGGCCTCGCACCGTCCATCCCATCTGTCGGGAGCAGGATCAGTTTGACCAACGGTCTTCTGTCCTGACCCTTCTCGGTCATGAGGTCGACGACACGTACTCGGTTATCTTCGCCGGGGTGTACGTTGGTGACTCGACCGAGCCTCCATTCGTTTGGAGATAAGTTGTCTTCTTTGATGACAACGAGATCCCCTACCTTAATGTTCAGTTTTGACTGCTTCCACTTCACTCGTTTTTGAAGTTCGGTCAAGTATTCAATTTTCCATCGTTTACAGAAGGTATGATGAAGGGCCTTGAGCTTCTGCCATCGGTTGATCATGGAGGCAGAGCTTTCATGTACATTTGGTTCTGGTGGAGCCATAAGATGACTTCCAGTGAGGAAGTGCCCAGGGGTCAGTGGTTCTAAATCTGAAGGGTAATTGGACGCGGGACTTA
Organism: Campiglossa producta; assembly: GCA_964058755.1. Taxonomy (NCBI): domain Eukaryota; kingdom Metazoa; phylum Arthropoda; class Insecta; order Diptera; family Tephritidae; genus Campiglossa; species Campiglossa producta. The sequence goes on along the minus strand of CAXKVI010000001.1, from coordinate 103,753,716 downwards.
ATGGTCGTGAATTGAGGCAGGCTTCAATCCTACATAGTAACGTATGGAACTCTTCATGCGTGAACTTGTGGGCTGAGGCTACTTTCTTGAAATGGCCTTTGAAGCTTTTAACTCCTGCCTCCCAGAGTCCCCCAATGTGTGGAGCCCCTGCTGGAATGAAATGCCATGTCATTAATTGATGACTGTATTTTGAAATAGTTTGATCTCGAGCTTCCGAGATGAAGGCCTTAAATTCGGATCGTAAAGGTCTTGACGCTCCGACAAAGTTAGTCCCATTGTCGGAGTAAATGTTTTTCGGACATCCTCGTCTAGCGATAAAACGCGAAAGGGCTGCTAGAAAGGATGGGGTACTAAGGTACTGGTCGCTTCCAGATGAATCGCTTTGGTGGTAAAACAGACGAAGAGGCAGGCGTAGCCCTTTGAAAGTCGGCACCCTCTCCCTCGGAAACTTTTGATATCGAATGGGCCTGCAAAGTCTACCCCGGTATTAGCAAAAGCGCGCGAAAACGTGGTCCGCTCGCGGGGTAGGGTACCCATAAGTTGGGTTTGCGCCCGTTTCTTGTAAATGGTGCAAATCTTACAATTGTGGATGATGGCCCTAATCATGTTCTTGACATTCGGAATCCAGTATTGGGTGCGGATGAGATGGAGCATTAGTTGATTTTCCCCATGGAGGGAGATTTTGTGTATCATTTCCACAACTAGCCGCGTTAACCTACAATTATAAGGGACGACCCCCGGCCCTGATAATATTGTCCTTATCAAGGAACAGGTTAAGTGGCAATATCTCGCTTTTCCTGTCGATGACTGTTCCCTTCTTCAAATTTACGTACTCCTCAAAATAATGTTGCTTCTGATATAGTTTAATCAAGATCTGAGTCGTTGTCTTTATCTCATCGGATGAGATTAGGCACGACTTTTCTTGAAAGGAAGCTTTTGTTGTGGGATGTGTCCTTCGAAAGAATCTCATAATGTATGATAGTACCCTCAAAGCCCTAGGTAAATCCGAAAACCGATCTAGAGTCTCGATTTCTTTTCGCTTCGATATTGCGTAGGTTTGCGCTCTCTTTTCCTCCACGGATGTATGAAACTCGGTTTCTTGTGCTGGCCACCCTGAATTGTCTTCTTGTAACCAAGAAGGTCCCTGCCACCACAAATAATTGTTGACCAAATCCGTTGCCGGTATTCCTCTGCTTCCTAAGTGTGCCGGATTCGATTCCGAGTTGACATGAGGCCAGTCCTTACTTCCGACCAAGTCGATGATCTTGGTTATCCTGTGTGCGACGAATGTTGACCAGGAACATGGTGGTTTCCGTATCCATGCTAAGACGATTGTGGAATCCGTCCACAAATGTTGTTTGACCTGCCCTAATTTTATGTTTCGGAAAATGGATTCCATTATCTCCGCCAAGAGTACAGCTCCACAGAGTTCCAAGCGCGGCAGCGAAACGGTTTTTACCGGCGCTACTCTCGTTTTGGCTAGAAGAAGGTTGACGAAGATCTGGTCATCCCTTTTTACGCGTATGTAGACGGCTGCAGCGTATGCTTTTTCCGACGCGTCACAGAACCCATGGATTTCGACCTCATCTTCTGGTGACAAATTTACCCATCGGGGTATCCTGATGTTGTCGATTTCCTTGTAGTCCCTTTTAAAATTCCCCCATCGTTCCAAAGTGTTGGACGAGACTGGCTCATCCCAATCGGTGCCCTCCAACCAGATATTCTGCATCAGTATTTTGGCCACAATGACCATTGGTGCAAGCCATCCTAAAGGGTCGAAAAGCTTGGCGATGGCGGATAGTATTGCTCGTTTCGTGAGCTGTTCACATTCGTCCAGTGACCCTGCCTTAAAATAAAAGAGGTCAGAATGAGCATTCCATCTAATGCCCAAAGCTTTAACGGTGCTGCTGTCTTCGAACGCCAGGAAGTCCTCGGTCAGCCGATCCGCTCTTGGGATGTCGTCGAGAATCTCCTCGGAATTCGATGTCCATTTCCGAAGTGGGAATCCAGCGGAGTGTAAGACCTGACGAATTTCATCTCGCATGAATGGCCGATGCGAGTGTATGCCCCCCCCCCCCGCTAATACATCATCCACGTACATCCCCTCCCTTAATATATTCGATGCTGTTGGGAATGATGTTTCTACGTCATCAGCTAGTTGCAAAAGAGTTCGTATTGCAAGATACGGTGCGCAATTAACCCCAAACGTGACCGTCTTCAACTCATAAAGACCTATTGGTTCTTGTGGTGATGTGCGGTAAACTATCCTTTGAAATTTGGAATGATTTTCGTTCATCCAAATTTGTCTATACATCTTGTCGATGTCACTGTTGAAAACATATCGATATAATCTCCAACGCATAATTAGGACTGGGAGATCTGCCTGAAGAACTGGCCCTGGTAGGAGAATGTCGTTTAGACTTATACCGTTTGCGGTTGGGCTTGAGGCATTAAAAACGACCCGCACCTTTGTGGTGGTAGACTCCGCCTTTACTACGGCGTGATGGGGCAAAAAATAGTTATCAGACGACTCAGCTGATACCATGGCAGTAATTTTTTGCATATGCCCTAATGTCTCGTATTCAGACAGGACCCTGGTATACTCTTTTCCTAATTATGGGTCCTTTGCTAACCGTGTCTCATTCCTAAAGAATTGCGAACACGCCCTCCTAAGAGACCCACCTCTATTTAGCTTATCTGGGTACTCCTGTCTGAATGGTAGCGAGACTACATATTTCCCATCCTCGTTCCTATGCGTAGTTTCCTTATATAACTTTTCGCAGTATTTATCATCTGCGTTTGGACTCGTTTGTTTAGGCAGATTTTCCAACTCCCAGAACTTAGTAAGTTCTTTGTCCAAAGCGACTTCGCTGTAAAAAAAAAAAAAAAAAAAAATTATGGCGGCGATATACCAACAGGTTATCATAACCTCTAACGAGATTTTTAGCCGAGCTTCTCTTTCCAACTTGTGGTGTGTTACTTTTTGAGTTTTTCCTACAAGTTGGCGGGACCTACAGTTTTTTGCTGCCGACTCCGAACGGCACTTACAAAGCAAATGAATTTTTTTGCTGAGAAGCTTCTCATGGCAGAAATACCCCCGGAGAGTTTGCCAAACTACTGCCGAGGGGCGACCCCGTTTAGAAAAATTCTTTTTCTAAATAATTTTTGATGTTACTTTTGCCGGGCATCGAACCGCCACGACTTGGTGTAGAAGGCCGAACACTTAACCGCTACACCACGGCGGCCGACTTCGCTGTAAAAGGACACTATATTTGTTGTTGGCCTTGGTGACTCCACGTGGCCGGTGAGTATCCAACCGAATACTGTTTCTTGGGCCAGAAGTGTATTAAGGACATTCTTCTTCAGCCCACCTAGTATAATTTGCGGGTACACATCTCCGTGTATAATGTCAACTTCCTCGTTGACAAAAAATCGTTTATCTGCCAAGACTAAGCCTGGAAAAGCCTGCATAGTCATAGCGTCGACATGGCAGGATGGCAGATTTCCAGTTAGTTTGGCCAGAATTAACACGGATGTGGTTAAGCTGAAGTCAGGGTCCACTGTTGAACGCAGTTCGATGTTGGATGCCTCCTTGACTTGTGCCGACACGGCATTCGTTATACCCGATACGCGGGCATTCGTTTTCTTTGCCGGTAAGTTGATTCTGCGTTTCAGACATTCTGTCATAAAGGAACATTCTGACCCAGAATCTATCAGTGCCCTCGCTGGGAAGTCTGTATCATTATGACGAATGGTTACTCTAGCTGTCCCTAGCAGCACACCTGCGCTTGACTGTACATGGCAGGATTTTATGTTTTTATCGTTCGCCTCCCATCTCTCTTGTGATTGCGTAGAAGTGGAAGCACCATTATCCATATTGTACTGGGTGGTGTTGTTTGTTTCCTGGTTCTGCCGCGTTTCTATATGTAGGAGCGTGTTGTGTCGAGAGTGGCACTTGCTGCAGTCGTATGAGCTTGGGCACTTCGTCACGGTATGTCCTGGGGACAGGCAGTTCAAACACCCCTGATTGGTTTTTATAAAACTAACTCGCTCTTCCGGCGTTAATCTCAAAAAACGGGGGCATCCTCGTAGTCTATGACGAGTAGATTTGCATTTGGTGCACATTAGGGATATATTTTGCGATTCGAATGTTGACATAATTTGCGTCTCAGAAACCTGGTTTTCTAGTGACATTTCTGATATGTTCTTTGCATCCCTAACTATAGTCTAGCACGCGTTGACAGAACGGCACGGAAGGAGGAGTGGCAATTTACTATAAGTCATACTTAAAACTCAACGTCTTGGCTAAATCACTAGACACTGGTACTGAGTTCATCATTGCTGAAATTTCAGATAATACGACAAAGGTTTTGGTATCTCGCTTGTATAATCCCCATAGATGTTATTTGCTAGATTCGTTCTTTACTGAGCTATCGCGGTTCTTAATCGACTTTGAGTACTTTGTTACTTGTGGTGACTTCAATGTGAATCTTCTCTGTGACGACTCTTACACTTTTAAATTACTTGACCATGTTGCAGCCGCTGGTCGCATAATTTGCGCATAACTCAACCCCTAGTCTCCTAGACATCATAATTACGTCTAGTTCTCAACACATTCTAAAGTTTGAGCAAATAAGCTTTATATTCGATCATGACCTTATTTTTTGTACTTTAGATGTTACGCTTAACTGCTCGGCTGACACTGTTACTTCTGTTTACCCTGATTTTAAGTCTTTAAATGTAGATGCGTTATTTGTTGATCTATCTAACATCGATTGGACATCTTGTTGATCTTTTGCTTCGGTGGATGAGAAAATTGATTTTTTTAAATAATTCCCTTCGCGAACTATTTGATGCCCATGTGCCCTTACGCGAAGTTCGAATTACTAAAAATTCCTGTCCTTGGTATAACCATAGGGTTAGGTCCGCTATTAAACTTCGCAATAGGCTTTATAATAAGTGGAAAAGGAGCCAATCTGATAATGCTTGGCAGGAGTACAAAATTGCTCGTAATAAGGCCACTTACACAACTAGACGGGCAAAGCAGACCTACTGTGACGAGAAGTTAAATCCGTTATTACCGTCCAAGGATCTATGGCGTAACTTGAAAAATCTTAAAATCCATGGCAAGCAGATGACTGAGTGTCATATTGACCCTAATACACTCAATGACTACTTTTGCAGTTTGAGTATCAGACAGGACAGAGCAGTGTATTTGAAAGAAGGAAATAGATTTCCCCTGGAGAGGCAATTCCAGTTCAGTGCAGTGGCTGAGAATGATGTTCTTGTGTCTCTTTTAAGCATCAAGTCAAACGCCGTTGGGGACGACGGAATATCCTTTAGATTTTGTGAAAATTGTGCATATCCTAAGTGCCCTTACACATATAATGAACCACTGCTTTACGACATCATGTTTCCCTATAGAGTGGAAAAAATCTTTAATTATTCCTGTTGCTCAAATAAATGCAGCCACAGCTCCTTGTGATTATAGGCCAATAAGTATTATTCCAGCTTTTGCCAAAGTGTGTGAGTCCTTGATGGCAGCTCGAATTTCTTCATACCTTCAAGAAAACAAACTGTTGAATCCATTACAATCCGGGTTCCGTCCCAAGCACAGCTGCTCTACTGCTATGCTGAAAATACTGGATGACATAAGAATCAACTTTGACAACGGAGACTTAACTCTTCTTTGTCTCCTGGACTTTTCCAAGGCTTTTGACTTAGTAAGTCATAGTCTTCTTTGTGAAAAGCTTAAATATTATTTCGGATTTTCGGATACCTCAGTTTAGCTTATGACCAGCTATCTAGAGTATAGAACTCAGAAAGTTATATGTAATGGCTCTGCATCTAGATCATGTATAGTTTTTTCTGGTGTGCCGCAAGGCTCTGTACTTGGCCCTCTCCTGTTAAGCATTTTCATCAATGATGCATTCTCTAGGTGTCAGTATGTTAATATGCATGCTTATCCGGATGACATCCAATTATATATATCAAGTCGTGTCGGACTTGTTGAAGATCTGTGTTTTAAGGTAAACAGCCACTTGTCTGCTATCTCGACATGGGCGAGTGAAAACCTCCTTTGCTTGAACGCCAAAAAATCGTATGTGTTACCCATTTTTCATAGTGTCGTCCATGTTGAAGATATTCCTAAGTTATACGTGGGTGACAATATCCTTTCATTTACTGAAAAAATCAAAAATCTTGGTTTTATGATTTACTCCAAGTTAAGCTGTGTCGACCACGTAAATAAAGTTATAAGCACTATTTATTATGTTTTACGCAGATTAAGAATCTCTACCTCGTTTACTCCCCTAGAAACTAGGAAAAAACTTGCTGTGCAGTTGATAGTTCCAAACTTTACGTACGCGGAACTTGTTTACAGTCACCTTGACTCTGTGTCGCGTCAAAAAATTGAAGTTGCTTTTAACAACGTTACACGTTATGTATTTGCGTTACCACAGTATGATCACATTTCTTTATGGAAGCGTGAAGTTCTTGGATGCACTTTTCTTGAGTACCTTGCGGCACGCAATTGTATATATATCTACAAACTTATTAAATTTAAAACCCCCCATTATCTTTTTGAGAAACTAAAATTCTCCAAATCCCTCCGAAACCGCAATTTGATAATTCCCCGACATGTATATCTATCTTCTTCCAGGCTATTTTTTATTCATGATGTAAGGCTATGGAACTCTATTCCTGATTTTGTAAAGGGTGCCTTGAGTAGGTCCAACTACAGAGGGATGATCCATGAGTACTTCAGTACAGCGAACTTAACGTGATTGCAACAGAGCTACGTCTTTCTCTATTTCCATTTCTTATTTCTATTTTTATTTCTTTATTTTCTCTCTTCTTACAAAAATTAGTGTTACTATAGGTTTATCTTTGTTGATTATTATTATAATTTATTTCATTATAGAACTTAGTGTTAATTTTAAATAATTTGTATTTTAAGTTTGTTGATGTGCTATAAAAGACTCTGTCTTACTGTCACAATCACTTTGTTAAATAAATAAATAAATAAAATAAATTAATAAATAAATTAATTTTGTGACCTTTACTTGGTACGTACCAAGCTTTTTTGCAGGTGGTTCGGTCGCTTTTTTCGTAGTTTGCGGTTTTTGGACTTGCGAACTTGCAGTCCCCACAAACCCAGACACAGTTTCGAGTGTCTGGAACGATTTGACAAGAATTTGTCCATATCCTCCCATTTGGATATTTCCACCTTATGGTCTATGCTTTGCTCCCATAGACCAAGCGTACTCTCTGGCAACTTAATCGAGCACAGATACGTAATAATTGCGTCCCAATTTGATGTGTCAATTTTATGACTTCTTAGGGACGCCAGGCAATTATTAATTTGCCGTTGCAGGGTTTTTATCGCGCTGCCACACTCACTCTCTACCTTCTCTAAAGTAAGTATTTGCAATTGCGTGTTTACTAAGATACGCTTGTTTTCGTATCTCGCATAAATTTTTCCACGCTGTATCAAATCCCTCATTCGTGAGTGGACTTTTTCCACTATATCCCTCGCTTCCCCTTTTGTCTTATTGACGAGATGAAAAAGCTTCTCAACGGGTGTTAGGCGTTTGTTCAAAATATAAATGGCCGTGAACATATCCCTAAATGTAGGCCATGAGAGATAATCGCCTTTGAATACTTCAGTATCGCATGGAGGCAAGCGGATACTGTGTTCCCGTCCAGACTGATCGGCAGGGGCTTTCATTACCTTTGTGAAGGTTTCCTGGCGTGTAGCAATGTTAGACATGCAACGTAAATAAATTGCATATGTACCTTTGGATTTATTTTTCACGGAGGTAATGCCTGCCGAGTCTAACTTACTTGAGCTCATTAGCTCATCATACGCCCCTTTAACTTTTCTCCAGTGGACTTTCAACTCCTCTTGTTGCAGAGTTAATGTATGGACAGTATGGGTTTCTACATCTGCATCATTATAATCGGACTCGAACTCAGTGATATTATCAGCTAATCTGATGAAGTTATCCATTTTATTGGTCTCAACTGTGTGTTGGGTTTAGGCAGACAAGGAAAAGAGGGTGTTATATGAAGGTTGAATGGGTGAGATTGCAGAGATTTCCAAAGGGAACTGAAACGCCAAAAATAACTTCTCCAACACAATTTCAATAACCACCGTCGTTTGAATAATTATTTGGGTATTTATTTTAATATTCAAAACTCTTTATTATTGCCGACTTGGCCGTATTGTCTGACCCTTTGTTCAAAAAATATGTCGCAACAACAACACTGGCTTATTCGCCACCCACACACGTATATACAGGTTATGTGGAAATTTGATTTTCGTAAAAAAAAAATTTTATTAAAAGTGCGCGGTACACCTAAACGAGCGAGAAAGTGAATTTTTAGTGAAATTCAAGAGATTTAAATCGTGAAGTGAACTACTAGCCTTCGATTACACTATTTTGTGCGCGTTAAAATAAAAACACCAACAATCGAAAGGCTCTGTGAAATATGAGGTTATGTTACCTCTTACTTTGCGCTGTGTCTGGAAAACCTTACCGCTGGTGGGTGGATAAACCAGATAGTCGCAAAGCCGAACTTTAACAAATTATGTGGCAAATCAGTTATTAATTTCACTTTCACTTAAACCGGAATCACTTTCTTCGCACTTACGTTTGGGTGAATCGCGGCACTTTTAAAATTAAATATGTTTCACACTAACAAAATAATTGGCAAGAAATATGACCAACTTACGTTGCTTTGATGCGGTGAAGTTCAAGTGTGGACAAAATCAGATATGTTGTGGCTGTAACTTGTGCAATAAATGGCAGAGTGATGTGGTCAAAAGGCTGCTTATGTTTGTGGCCAACCAGATATTCTGCATCAGTATTTTGGCCACAATGACCATTGGTGCAAGCCATCCTAAAGGGTCGAAAAGCTTGGCGATGGCGGATAGTATTGCTCGTTTCGTGAGCTGTTCACATTCGTCCAGTGACCCTGCCTTAAAATAAAAGAGGTCAGAATGAGCATTCCATCTAATGCCCAAAGCCTTAACGGTGCTGGTGTCTTCGAACGCCAGGAAGTCCTCGGTCAGCCGATCCGCTCTTGGGATGTCGTCAAGAATCTCCTCGGAATTCGATGTCCATTTCCGAAGTGGGAATCCAGCGGAGTGTAAGACCTGTCGAATTTCATCTCTCCAATGAATGGCCGATGCGAGTGTATGCCCCCCCCCCCCCCCCCCCCCGTAATACATCATCCACGTACATCCCCTCCCTTAATATATTCGATGCTGTTGGGAATGATGTTTCTACGTCATCAGCTAGTTGCAAAAGAGTTCGTATTGCAAGATACGGTGCGCAATTAACCCCAAACGTGGCCGTCTTCAACTCATAAAGACCTATTGGTTCTTGTGGTGATGTGCGGTAAACTATCCTTTGAAATTTGGAATGATTTTCGTTCATCCAAATTTGTCTATACATCTTCTCGATGTCACTGTTGAAAACATATCGATATAATCTCCAACGCATAATTAGGACTGGGAGATCTGCCTGAAGAACTGGCCCTGGTAGGAGAATTTCGTTTAGACTTATACCGTTTGCCGTTGGGCTTGAGGCATTAAAAACGACCCGCACCTTTGTGGTGGTAGACTCCGCCTTTACTACGGCGTGATGGGGCAAAAAATAGTTATCAGACGACTCAGCTGATACCATGGCAGTAATTTTTTGCATATGCCCTAATGTCTCGTATTCAGACAGGACCCTGGTATACTCTTTTCCTAATTCTGGGTCCTTTGCTAACCATGTCTCATTCCTAAAGAATTGCGCCCTCCTAAGAGACCCACCTATATTTAGCTTATCTGGGTACTCCTGTCTGAATGGTAGCGAGACTACATATTTCCCATCCTCGTTCCTATGCGTAGTTTCCTTATATAACTTTTCGCAGTATTTATCATCTGCGTTTGGACTCTTTTGTTTAGGCAGATTTTCCAACTCCCAGAACTTAGTAAGTTCTTTGTCCAAAGCGACTTCGCTGTAAAAGGACACTATATTTGTTGTTGGCCTCGGTGACTCCACGTGGCCGGTGAGTATCCAACCGAATACTGTTTCTTGGGCCAGAAGTGGATTAAGGACATTCTTCTTCAGCCCACCTAGTATAATTTGCGGGTACACATCTTCGCCGAGTATAATGTCAACTTCCTCGTTGACATAAAATCGTTTATCTGCCAAGGCTAAGACTGGAAAAGCCTGCATAGTCATAGCGTCGACATGGCAGGATGGCAGATTTCCAGTTAGTTTGGCCAGAATTAACACGGATGTGATTAGGCTGAAGTCAGGGTCCACTGTTGAACGCAGTTCGATGTTGGATGCCTCCTTGACTTGTGCCGACACGGCATTCGTTATACCCGATACGCGGGCATTCGTTTTCTTTGCCGGTAAGTTGATTCTGCGTTTCAGACGTTCTGTCATAAAGGAACATTCTGACCCAGAATCTATCAGTGCTCTCGCTGGGAAGTCTGTACCATTATGACGAATGGTTACTCTAGCTGTCCCTAGCAGCACACCTGCGCTTGACTGTACATGGCAGCATTTTATGTTTTTATCGTTCGCCTCCCGTCTCCCTTGTGATTGCGTAGAAGTGGAAGCACCATTATCCATATTAGCCGCATTCTTCTGGTAGTTATCGCTCCGGCTCACGCTCAATTCTCACGGGAACAGTCCGGTTAATGGTAATGTGAGTTGGCAGCACTGACAGAAAACGTCACTTTTCACAGCAAGAAGAAGAGAAACAAACAAACAGAGCGTGAAAATAACTGAAAATAATTTAAAGTTAAATAAAACCATGGAAGAAGAATTATTTGAAGTAAGTTTATTAATATATTATGTTTGCAACTTTTGATTAAGTTAATTAACTATTTTATTTCATTTATTTGTATGTGTTTCACAGTTAATGGGTGAATCGTCATCAGAATCCGCAAACACAAGCGGCCTGACTGAAGATATTTTAAATTCGTCTGCCAGCAGCGTAACCACGTCGGAAAATGAAGAAGGCCATGTTCCCAATGGAAACTTTTTGGCCACCATTGAAAATTTCACCGAGCAAAAGTTCCGCAAACATTTTCGAAAGAATCGCTCCACATATTTTAGTTGGTAAGAATATGCATACCAATAAACCTCTAAATATTTTACACAAATATTCTCGTTTTTACAATTTGTAGAGCGATATAGTACAAGCGCTTTATATACCAGCAAGGAAGATGGTGGAACTAGCAAAGTAGGAGCACTGAAGGAGATATATATGCTTCTGTGGTATATGGCAAATACCAACACGTTTCGCAAAATCGCGAATCTTTTCAACATGGCTCAGTCGTGTGCGTGGAGAGTGATAAGACGAGCCATTGAATGGGTGTTGTCAATTGGCCATGATTATGTGCAGTGGCTATCTTCAACGAAAGCAAGGGACAACATGCGTAAATTCAAGAATATGAAGAACATTTCCAATGTGATTGGTTGCATCGACTGTTCCCTTATAAAAATAAAAGCTCCAGTAGCAAACAAAGAGGCTTATTTCAACAGGAAGCATTTTTACAGCCTACATTTGCAGGGTGTAGTAGAGGCAGATAAAATGTTCATAGACGTATTCGCTGGTGAACCAGGTTCGCTACATGATAGTAGAGTTTTGAGACGCTCAAGTTTGTATCAACGAGCGTTAACTGATCCGACTACCACTTTTCCTTTGAACTCATGCCTAATTGGAGATTCAGCATATGCCAATACGAATTGGTTAATAAGGCTGTGTGCTAATTGAAAACATTTTTCGTCAGAGTAAAATGAGGTGGACAAATTTCCTATGGTGAACGAATATTTGCCATTTTGCTGTGGCAAACGAAACGTTAAATTATGACAGTAGTAAATTTTGACGTCTAGAAAAAGCACGTGCAAAAGCAGATGCTTTGTGAATCAATTCTCATTTTACGTGTTTTTCATGCATTTATATTACGTATTATTCGCATTATATTATATTTTAGTGTTAAATAACGCATCTGAACATAAATTTATGTGAAATAATATGAATGTTAACAGCACATGCATCCCTGTGCTCACATTATTGATTGTCAAAATTTGACCTAGCCCCCAGGGCTACGGCAAATTCTGACGTTCATATTCACCACGATAACTGTCAGAATTTAACATCGTTCTGTCAAAATTTGCTTTTGTTAAACCGTTTGGCACACAGCCTAAGTCCATTTAGAGACAATGGATTTTTGACTTCAGCTCAGAGGCAGTTCAATTATCTACACTCTTCAACGGGGATAGGTTAGGTTAGGTTCAAGTGGCTACCGTAGAGGCACACCTAGGCCAGTATTAAAAGGCCCGTTGTGATACAATTAGTCTCTTCATAGGACATGCTCGAACAAATGTGACCAATTTATTCCATCGAAAAGAGACTAAAAAAACCACGTGAAAGAAGTTAACTTCTTAGGTTAGGTTCAAGTGGCTGCCGCAGAGGCACACCTAGGCCAGTATTAAAAGGCCCGTTGTGATACCACCAACACTAGGAAAGTCAGAACGGAATTCTCCACATAGCAGAATCCCGGGACTGACGTTCCTATACCGACACCGTTACTCCTCCTCGAAACATTTAGATGACTTGATGAAGGCCATCAGGTCCTTTATGTCCAGCTCCGTGACCTGGCGTAGGCTAACCAGGAAGGGAACTCCCAAAAAGCGCATTCTCGCGCCACTTAAAGCCGGGCAGTTGCAGATGAGGTGCTCCACCGTTTCCTCCTCCTCATCATCCTTACAACTCCTACAGCATCGTCGGTAGGGCACACCAAGTCTTTCTGCGTGCCTACCAATGAGGCAGTGCCCAGTCAATACGCCTATTAATATGGAGATTTCTCTTCTCCTTAGGGCATAAATTTGTCTTGATCTTTTATGATCCCATTTCGGCCAGGTTTCTTTGGATATCCGGCATCCTGGAGATTGCAGCCATCTTTCGTTGGCTTGGCGGAGTGTGTACTCCTTCAGCATAAGCTTGCATGTGGCAAACGGCATACCTAAGCGCTCTTTATCCCGAAGAACCTGCTTGGTCGTGCCCTGCCTCGCAAGTTCGTCTGCCCTACAATTTCCCTCAATGTCCCTATGCCCCGGGACCCATGTGAGGTTCACGCGATTCTGTTGGGCCATCTCTTGTAGAGATCGACGACAGCTGAGCGTCAGCTCAGAGTTGAACGAATAAGAGCCAAGGGATTTGATGGCCGCCTGGCTGTCGCTGAATATAAAAATGTCGTGTCCGATAGTGTGTTGGCCTATCCAAGCCGCGGCATCCATGATTGCTGAAACTTCAGCCTGGAAGACACTGCAGTGATCAGGTAGTCTGAAGGAGAGCTCAAGGTTCAGATCCTTTGAATAAACCCCTCCTCCAACTCTGCCGTCTAACTTCGAGCCATCAGTATAAATGGAAGTACCGCCAAGAGTGGCGGGACTCCGATCCGTGCTCTCCCATTCTTCCCTGCTGGGAATGTTGATTTTACAACAGCTATCTCCGACTGTTGTGGTCGCACAACGATCCGTGCTCAGCGGAAGAAAGCTATAGGATCCCAAAATACAGGCGTGTCCAGTAGTGCTTGCGCCCCAGCCGGACGTTTCCTTTAGACGCAGAGCCGATGCTGCTGCTACCCGGTGCCCTTCCAGATCGAGTGGCAAAATGCCAAGAATGGCCTGGAGTGCTTCATTGGGCGTTGTTCTTAACGCACCGCTTATACAGATCATGCAAGATCTGTGTACTTTACCTAGCAGATTAAGGTTTGTTGCCTTGCTCAGCGCAGGCCACCATACCACAACTCCATAGAGCATGATTGGTCGAATAATTGCGGTGTAGATCCATTTGCATATTTTGGGGCTGAGCCCCCATTTCTTTCCAATGGCTCTTTTGCATGTGTAGAGTGCAATACACGCTTTCTTATGGCGCTGAAGAACATTCTCCTTCCAGGTTAGTTTCCTATCCAGAACTGTGCCTAAGAACTTGGCTTTGTCAGCCAGGTTCAGGTGCACGTCATTCAGTTTTGGTAGTGTTAGCGGTGGTATCTTATAGCGGTTGGTGAAAAAAACCAGTTCTACTTTTCCCGGGTTGATGCTCAGTCCGCACCGCGAGCACCATGAGGAAACCTCTCGCAGTGCTACTTGCATCAAGTCGCACAGGGTTTGTGGGAATTTGCCCCTATATACTATAGCTAAGTCGTCTGCATATGCCACTACCTTCCCGCCCCCCCAGCTTGTGTCTCGCAGCATCGAGTTGACAGTGAGGTTCCATAGAAGCGGGGAGAGAACACCACCCTGAGGCGTTCCCCTTATGACATAGCGTGATAAGTCAACCGAGCCCAGTGATGAAACTATTCGTCTACCCCTTAGCAGTTGATCAATAAGTCCAATAAGAGACCTGCTTATGCCCAGACTTGTTAAAGCGGTGTTTATAGCATCAGGGCTTATGTTGTTGAAGGCACCTTCAATATCTAAAAAGGCCGCAAGACAGTACTCCTTCTCATACAGCGATTTTTCAATAACAGAAACTAGGCTGTGAAGCGCAGTTTCTGTAGATTTCCCTTTGGTGTATGCAAGCTGATAGCTACAGATCAGGTTGCTATCAATAGTAGAGGAGAGGTAGTCATTTATTATCCTCTCGAAGGTTTTGAGCACAAAGGATGAGAGACTGATCGGCCTGTAGTCCTTGGGCTCGTAATGAGACGCCTTCCCCGCCTTAGGAATAAACACTACCGTGGCACTTCTCCAGGAGCACGGAATGTAGCTAAGAGCCAGGCAGGCTGTATAGAGAATTACCAGCCATTTGGCTGATGTCTCCAGCGTGTTTATGAGTTGTGCGGGAATAATCCCGTCTGGCCCGGCAGCCTTGAACGGTTCGAAGCTTTTAACCGCCCACCTAACCTTTTCCTCCGTTATGGGTGTGTATGCAGCCAGGTTTGTTGTAGGTGCTACGGGTTCCTCATGTAAGTTCCCTGGGAAGTGCGTATTCAAGAGCAGCTCTAGGGTTTCCCTCTCCGTGCTGGTCCAGGATCCGTCAGGTTTGCGCAAATAGCTTGTGGCTGTTTGAGTTTTTGAGAGCACTCGTCTAAGTCTCGCTGTATCGTCGACATTTTCGACCCCAGTGCAGAAATTTCTCCACGATACTCTCTTCGCCTGCCTCAGAGCTTTTTTGTAGGCCCTGAGTTTAACTTTATATTCGAGCCATTGAGTCTCCGTGCCAAGGCTCTTGACCTTATTAAATTGTGTCCTACATGATTTTCGGAGCGAGTCCAGGTCGTAGGACCACCAATGCGGCCTATGTTTACCGCGTGGTTTTGGCACTGGGCAAGCCTGCTCTAAGGCATTCGAGAGCGCCGTTGTAAAGGTCTTTACAAGATCCTCCAACTCCCCTACTGATGAGGGGACTTGTGGGGGCAGTGCTGGTAAGTCCCTAGATAGTATTTCATTGTGTAGCTGCCAGTTAGTGTTACGTGGGTTGCGTTTCATAACCGGCTGCTCAACAGAAAAGTCGAGAACTATTTCTACGTACCGGTGGTCGGAGAATGAGTGCTCATCGAGAACGCGCCATTTTCTGACCCACTCATAAGCGCCTTCGCTGCAAATAGTGAGATCTATCTATTACCTCCCTACGGGTTTTAGTAATAAACGTAGGTTCGTTACCCACGTTGCAAACTACCAGGTTAGTTGTTAACAAATAGTCAAACAACGACTCTCCTCTAGCATTGATATCGGAGCTTCCCCATTGGACGTGATGAGCATTGGCGTCAGTTCCAATAATAAGATGACCCATGGAAAAATTTGCCACCAGGTCTTTTACCTCCCTCTGTGGCGGAGGTTCTTCGGCGTCGTAGGGCATATAGACCGACGCCATCGTCACACTGGTACTGTCGACTGTTAAACTGGCAGTTGTAACGTCACCATTGGTATAGTTGGGCAAGAGAAATGCATTCAGCTCAGACTTAACTAAAATACAGGCTCTAACCCTGCCCCCCTCGCTGGCTCGAATAAGCTTATAACTCTTAGGCTGTGAAGCGCAGTTTCCGTTGATTTACCTTTGGTGTATGCATGTTGATAGCTAGAGATAAGGTTGCTATCAATAGTAGAGGAGAGATAATCGCTAATTATCCTCTCGAAGGTTTTGAGTGCAAAGGACGAGAGACTGATAGGTCTGTAGTCCTTAGGCTCATAGTGTGAGGCTTTCCCAGCCTTAGGAATAAAGACTACCTTGGCGCTTCTCCAGGAGTGCGGAATGTAGTTGAGAGCCAGGCAGGCTGAAAAGAGAAATACCAGCGATTTAGCCGATGTTTCCAACGTGTTTATGAGTTGTGCAGGGAAAATCAGCAGCCTTGAACGGCTCAAAGCTTTTGATCGCCCACCTTACCCTTTCCTCCGTGATGGGTATATTCACTGCCATATTTGTTGCAGATGCTAAAGTTGCTTCATGCAAGTTCCCCGGAAAGTGTGTATTCAATAGCAGCTCCAGGGTTTCCCCTTCCGTGCTAGTCCACGATCCGTCAGGCTTCCGCAAATAGCTAATGGCTGTTTGAGTTTTTGAGAGCACTCGTCTAAGTCTCGCCGTATCATCGACCTTTTCGACCCCGGTGCAGAAATCTCTCCACGAAGTTCTCTTCGCCTGCCTTAGGGCCCTTTTATAGGCCCTCAGTTTAACTTTATATTCGAGCCATTCAGGCTCCGTACCGAGGCTCTTGGCCCTATTAAATTGGTTCCTGCAGGACTTGCGGAGCGAATCCAGGTCGTAGGACCACCAGTGTGGTCTATGTTTACCGCGTGGTTTCGGCACTGGACAAGCCTGCTCTAGGGCATTTGAGAGCGCCGTTGTAAAGGTCGCAACCAGATCATCCAGTTCTCCTACTGATGATGGAGCTTGTGGGGGTAACACTGGTAGGTCCCTAACTAATATTTGATTATGTAGCTGCCAATTAGTGTTGCGTGGATTGCGTTTCATAACTGGCTGCTCAACAGAAAAATCTAAGGCAATTTCTATGTACCGGTGGTCGGAAAATGAATGCTCCTCAAGAACACGCCATTTCCTAACCCACTCATACGCGCCTTCGCTACAAATAGTGAGGTCTATGACCTCCCTACGGGCTTTAGTGATAAAAGTAGGCTCGTTACCCACGTTACAAACCACCAGGTTAGTTGTTAGTAGGTAGTCAAACAGAGACTCGCCCCTAGCGTTAATATCGGAGCTTCCCCACTGGACGTGATGAGCATTAGCGTCAGCTCCAATAATAAGATGACCCGTGCAGAAATTTTCCACCAGATCTTTCACCTCCTTTTGTGGAGGAGGTTCTTCGGCGTCATAGGGCATGTAGACCGACGCCATCGTCAGGCTGGTGCTGCCGACCGTTAAGCTGGCAGCTGTAACGTCACCATTTGAATAGTTGGGTAAGAGAAAGGTGTTCAGCTCAGACTTGACCAAGATACAGGTTCTGACCTTGCCCTCCTCATTAGCTCGGATGAGCTTGTACCCCTTAGCCCCCAATCCACAGATCCTTGAGCTATTAACCCAGGGTTCTTGGATAAGGACCACGTCTACGTCGCCTTTATAAAGACGACTGCTTAGGGCAGCTGAGGCTGCTTTAGATTTGTGCAGGTTAATCTGAAGCACCACCAACATGAGAGCGCTCAGACTTCCCTACCACCGTCGTACCGTCGTGGAGGTCTACCCCGTCCCGGGGCCTATCTCTCAACGACAATTTATCTGCACGATTTGGCGTGGCGGAATCTCTACTGTCTGAAGCGGCATCAACGTTAGTGTGCACCGGATTGCCCTCCACCACCGTGCGGTCGAGGTCTTCGGCGTCCGTTAGGCTATCTTCCATCGCCGAGTCGTTCACGGCTTCCTCGCAATTTGACGTGGCGGATACCATACTTTCCGCGTCTGACACCCCTGCCTCCTCTTCTGGTCCTTCGATTTCCGAGTCCTTCGAAGCGGCCGGAATGGCAGCGCGTTGTGCATCGCCACGGTATACGTGGATCACGATCTGACCCATTCCATAATGCACTCGTCCGTTGCACCGTTTAAGGGCTCGAGTGCCTCCTTATTCAAAGTTAAAACCACCTGTCTATGAGGCCCAACCTCACCCTCGACCAGATTGACACTCCAGTCCTGCGTCGGGAGAGACGGATTCCAGGCCTGCAGCATCTCAAGAATATTCTCCGGTTCAGCAGGGATGGCAGGAATCCATGCCCTTGCCCTTGGCCGGGCCGGAATGTCCTTCCAGTCGGCGACCTCGATTTTTGCCCCTGGGTAGACTTCACCCAGTCTTGCAACTGCTGCCTTGTACAGTGCAACAGTTCTTGCATCCTCACACGCGATAACTTTAATCTGACCCTGGTGCCAACCCGCGTCTGTACCCCGCGGCGGACTACCCGGAGACTCACGCCATATGTCGAGAAGGGCCCTGCCAATTTCGTTCCGGACATACAGCCACCGGTCTCTAGGGATGGACCAACGGTCGTTGGCTCGATCAATGACACCTATAAGGATCCTGTCCTTGGTCACTTCAGCAAAGCTGGGTTTGCCCACTACTGGGATATTCTGATGCCGCTTCGGATGGGGATCCACCTCTCCGTCCGATCTCTGGCGTTTGAAGGGATTCCCGTTCAGCCTTTTAGGCGCATAGGGCCTTTGGAAATTTGGTATCAGAGCTTTCGCTTTCTCCACCATCTTCCTTTCATTCAGCGATAGTGTATCCTGCGATGCTCCCTCATATTTCTTCAGGATCCTTGCAGCCTTCCTTTTATCCCAGTACGCAAAGCGTCGGGGAGATGTCTTTTGGGAGGAGTTCAGACCCGTAGTTGCCATCGCGGTCTCTCCCTTTGATAGAAGCTTAGTTGCGTCTTCCTTCTCTTTCGGATCACTGAGGCCAGGTCCCGAGACCATTGCCACAGACATTGAGAGGTTGATGTTCGTGCCGGCGCTTGATGGAAGTTTAGCATCCGCCGTTTTCTGCTTACCTGCGTATGCAGCCGCACTGGTGCTGGCTTTCATCAAGTCACTCTCACTTGCTAGCAGTTTCGAGGATGACCGACCCGTAGTTATCATCGTTGTCGGTCCCCCAGTTGACTTTGAAATAGTTTGTCCTCCGGCGTTGTGATTTCTTTTGCTCCAGCATAGTTCTCCTCTGCTGCGGAGTAAACGAAGTTATTGATTGTTTTGAATTTTGAGTTGTATTCATCTTGTTCGTACGACCCCTCGCCGGATACGGCCAGCTTGGGGTCAAGGGTGGATTAAGGGGAATGTGTCATCCGCCACGGCAGAGCCCCATACCGCGGTAAGACCATGGTTACTCTCTGAGGCGGTCCGGTATCAGAGAGGCACCGTTCGACTACAGCCACGATTTGCCTCCCGGCTGCAAACGTCCAATGGGCACGGTATCGCGTAACACCCTGGATTGGGAGGGGGTAGATCTTTGTCATCGCGCCAGCGAGGCTAGGCTGCTCTCGCGATGTAGTGCCATGCGGAGCTATGATCGCAAGGGCAACGTAGCCCCGTGGCTATCGACTAAGCCCTCGTACCGCGACAAGGTATCCACCCTTCACGAGGGAACTGTGCATGTACATTTGTATATTATGGTGACACTAAAACCAAGTCTAGGTATATCAGACTTGTTAAATGATGATTGAAAAATTTAATGACTGAATTATATTGTGTCGTCCTCAGAAAATTGTTAAAGATCAATTAATTGTAAATGTATTATTAACATAAAAATTTCAGATTATTATGCTAATAACACTACTCGAGAAGAAAATCTCCAAGAATGAAAGTACATTTTCTTAATGTAAAATATTCTCCTGATTCCGAATATCTTTCTGTGGCAAATCTAGTTCCCCAGATATCGCTGCAAATATGAAAATTCCCAATTTTGAAAAAAAATAATCATATAGGTACGTAAAAAAAATTTATTTTTCATTTTTTTCGGTTTAAACTGTTTAATTATACATTATACTAATTCCCTTAAACATTTATTGCCTTCATCTCTATAGGTATCTTCAAAATCGCCTATGATAGCTTATTCCCGAAGTCCTTGGTATAGCAGTTGGTCCAAATTGAAAATGTGGATAAAGGAATACATTTTTTTTTTTTGGTAATAACTCAATCACCTTAATGTCGATTTTGATTATTTTTGCATTGGTTAAAAGGGTATTTCAACTCCTCACAACCAAATCAAATGTCATAAAAATCGAGAAGGTACTTAAAAGCGAAAATATTAACAGATCAGTAATCCCAATTTTCCCTTATCTCAAAAACAGAAATTTAAAGATATCTAAAAAACTGTTCTACTTTTAAACAAATGATTTTTGGAACAGCATAAAATTCTATGTAGGGATAATCTCTCAAATGGCAAGTATATGGAAAATTTCGAAAACTTGTCGGGTATTAATAGAAAATTTTTGATTGATGACTTTCAATAAAATGTTGTAGTGGCGTGCTTAAAACTTTCGTAATTAAATTAGCTACAACATAGGAGGGCTAACTTTTTTCGTCCATAGAACTTTTCTGATTTGAAGTGGTTAAAACTGAAATTTTGTAAAAAAATTCGTTAATTTTTTTTATTTTTTGGAACGTTTTCTGGCATAGTGGCCAAATTACTGAAGATACCTATAGAGATAAAGGCAAAAAATGTTTAAGGGAATTAGTATAATGTATAATTCAACAGTTAAAATCGGTAAAATTAAAAATACAAATTTTTGACGTAATTATAGTAGTGTTTTGCGAAATTAGGAATTTTCATATTTTCACCGATATCTCGGAATCTAGATCTACCTCAGCAAAATGAAAGTGATATTGGAAATCAGGAGAAAATTTTACTTTCGGAAAGGTCTATTTTATTCTTGGAGACTAAAGTTGATCAAAATTTGTCGAGCCGTGTAATTGAAAATAATTAATTTAAATTATTATATTGTTAAATTTATTTTAAATTAAATTAAAATTAAATTCTTTTATTACTTGATTGTTTTAATTAAAAAAGATAGACGATTTTTTTCAATTATTATTGATTATTTTTCTAAAGTCCCGTTTACATTGCTCGATTTTTCGTTCAATTTCATGTTGATTTTGAAAATTGACTCGTGTCAACGGGTCTTGCAAAATTGCATGCAACAAAGTTGGTAGCCAGCCGACTTTGGTTCAACTCATCATTCAACTTTTGTACAACCTTGCGTTTGTTTACGAATGTCAGATTTTGAGGTAAAATTTTGGAAATAAAATTTTAATATATTTTTCACAAAATTTTTCATCAATAAATTGTAGCAATTTTAATTGGCATGAATTCGCCTAGACCTTTTATTTCTTAATCATTACCAACACCCAAAGCAAAACCTGTGCGTTCCATCCCATCCAACTAGAAGAGTCCACAAAGTGCTCCGTTCGGACTCCCTGCGCGGTGCGCTTATAAGGTATACCTATTTAGGACTCTTTTAAAGGTGTGTTTATCAGATAGTGAAAAAAGTTTTCCTTCAAGAAACACTACCTGGAAGGACTCTGCTGACTCCTCTTTTCAAATCCGTAGACGCTTCAATTACGATTACTTCAAGAGAGTTTTGACGGAGTCCCTTTTTGCTCCTTTTGAGCGCTCCGTACTTTATTGAATTTGATTCGTAAAGCATTTCCTAGCCAGGATGTTCGATCATTTTATACCCGCTTGACTAGATCTCTATTTCCGTTGTGGTTGTTGTACCGAAATGTTGTCCTACCTAGAAGTAACGTTTATTGCCCCTAAATTGCCACCTTTTAATAGGATTCCGAGAAAACAAACAGTTTCAATATCGTTAGGCCAGAGTGAGAATGGTGTTAAAAGAGAATGCGGCGAGGGGCAAGTGAATAAGTGGTTAGTGTCGTGAGGAGAAGACCACATACAGCGCAAACATTTTGGCCCTTGGGATTCAGTCTGGATAAGTTTCGCATATTACATTACCCAGACCAGAGTTGAACGAGAGTGCCTCTCTCGGGCGATCGGGTCCCTCTGCAGCAACAGGTGGTACTTGTTGTAGCAGGACGGCATTCGCCTGACGGGAGCTGGCAAAGGTGTTCCCTGTCTCTGTGTGGATATAGTTGAGGACCTATCTATGAACCCTTGAATCAAAAGCGGTGGTTTTATAATACCGTTGTTGTGAAAAAAGATCAATAAATAAAAATAGAATATTTTCTATTTTCATTTAATTTTTTCAATGACATAAACAACCATCAAATAGTTTTCAAAAAATTGATTAATGTAAACGGGTAGTCAACCCAATTTGGAATCAACGGCACATGCGACGAAAATTGATTCCAAAATTGAACAATGTAAACAGGCCTTAATGGCTATTAATCATGATTATTTTTTATTATTATTATATTATTTGAATTAATTCATTATTAATTTCTGATTAAGGCCCCAATATGAATAAATTAATCACTAAAATAGAAGAAGCCATGGATATGAATTATGATTGTTATGTAAAATTTAAGAGGTCTGGTTTCTGTAATTTTTTAACGAACTTCGTTACATAAAAATCGTCAATTTTGACACAATTTTCTATACAAAATTTGTTAAAATCGATGTTAACGACAATAATGAATTTCGTTAAAAAGTTACAGATACCAGTTTGAATTTTTGGCCGAAGCCGAATACGAAAGTTTGCGACTTTTTTATTACATAAGATTTCATTTGTATTGCTTCTTGAATAAACAAAACAACTTACAAAAATACAAACAGCTTGCTAGTTGCATTCCTTTCGCATAGCGATAAACGAAACTAATGACACTTTAAATGCATTGAACGACACACTTGCATTTTAAATAATCAGCATAAGTTAACAAAAAAAATTTTACTGGAAGTAATTTCTGTCCTTCCCATATAAGAAATCAAAAATTCGTAAATTCCAGTAACAGTTTTTGTTATTGAAATGCATGAATTCTATTTTAAATTAACTTCTTATAAATCATTCAGCACTACAAAACACCTGCTAATTCTAAAAATCTTCTCACAGCGAATTTTTTCAAAAATTATATGAAAATGAAAAAATCCGCAAAATGAACAATTATCTAAAATTACCCTGCTAAAAAAATTGCTAATTATCGTTATTACTTTTTCATTGTAACAAGGTTTGATTCCACCACCATAGACAACAAGATAATACAACAAAGATGACATCTTGGATTTCCAAAATTTGTCGAACTCTTACGGGATGTTTTAAATCACTTTTTATCGTGCCACGGATTTCTAAGTATTCCATTTTCTTTTTTAGGATTCAGGATTTAACCGAACTGTTGTGTGATATGTGGATGAAGTTACCGGAAGTAAGGACACCACAGAATGTTTGTGGTCACCAGATGGTAAGTTATATGATATTTTAATGATCAATGTTATTTTATTTATCCTCTTCTATCTCTCCACTAGATGGCTTTCATATAGACAACATGAGCCCATACACATGCCCGATGCATTCACCGCTCATATCGTGGTCATGAAAATTTGAAGGGGAGGAACCGGCGATAACAAATATTTTTTTGTCAGTTTTAGAAATGGAATTATGTGTTAAAAAATTTCATGAAATTTTCCAAGTTGTAAGGAAGTTGAATTTATTTCACATATAGCATGTCGATTTGTATTGCTATTTTACATCAAAGTAAAGGTTATCCAATTACCTTTCCCTTGATGTAACTATGGTTAAAATCAATTTGATAACTTGATGTAAATTTTTGATTTTTAGATGTACATATAAATTGTTTTAAAAAATTTCATGAAATTTTCTAAGTTGTAAGAAAGTTGAATTTATTTCACATATAGCATGTCGATTTGTATTGCTATTTTACATCAAAGTAAAGGTTATCCAATTACCTTTCCCTTGATGTAACTATGGTTAAAATCAATTTGATAATTTGATGTAAATTTTTGATTTTTAGATGTACATATAAATTGTTTTAAAAAATTTCATGAAATTTTCTAAGTTGTAAGAAAGTTGAATTTATTTCACATATAGCATGTCGATTTGTATTGCTATTTTACATCAAAGTAAAGGTTATCCAATTACCTTTCCCTTGATGTAGCTATGGTTAAAATCAATTTGATAATTTGATGTAAATTTTCGATTTTTAGATGTACATATAAATTGTTTTAAAAAATTTCATGAAATTTTCTAAGTTGTAAGAAAGTTGAATTTATTTCACATATAGCATGTCGATTTGTATTGCTATTTTACATCAAAGTAAAGGTTATCCAATTACCTTTCCCTTGATGTAACTATGGTTAAAATCAATTTGATAATTTGATGTAAATTTTTGATTTTTAGATGGACATATAAATTGTTTTAAAAAATTTCATGAAATTTTCTAAGTTGTAAGAAAGTTGAATTTATTTCACATATAGCATATCGATTTGTATTGCTATTTTACATCAAAGTAAAGGTTATCCAATTACCTTTCCCTTGATGTAACTATGGTTAAAATCAATTTGATAATTTGATGTAAATTTTTGATTTTTAGATGTGCATATAAATTGTTTTAAAAAATTTCATGAAATTTTCTAAGTTGTAAGAAAGTTGAATTTATTTCTGTTGTAAAGTTATAATATTTCAGGCAGTAAATAAAACACGACACTTTCAATGGTAATACAAACCGGAAGAGGAAAAAAAGAATTGCATTTTATTTGACATAACATATATGATAGTATACACAACAGTGTTGTATTTAATAGTATGAGGTATCATTCAATTTTATATTTCAACACCTTTCCTGAAAGATACTTCATTTATTAAATAAACGAAAAGAAATAATTCATTAAATCATTTAAATACGGTATTTGCAAATGAAGTTAAGGCATAATACACAATGTTAAGTTAATTTGAATTAAGACCAAGTGACTTACAAAGATTAATATGAATAACTTTAGATACACCTTTTGTCAGGATATCAGCTAACATCTCCTTGGTTGGTATGTAGACCAGCTTGATTTTGCCACTTTCCAAATGTTGACGGATAAATTTGTCTTTTATATCGACATGCTTTGTGCGAGGTGAATAAGAGTTATTCAAAGCCACTTGTATTGCACTCTTGTTGTCGCAATGGAGTACTAGAGTTTCTGCAGTGTCTGGTGTTAACTCCTTCTGTAAGCGCATTAACCACGTTGCCTCTTGAATTGCCGACGTCATGGCCATAAATTCTGCCTCAGTAGAAGAAAGAGGTATAGTTCGCTGCCTTCGGGTGCACCAAGAGATCGGGCCACCTTGCAGCTTGAATAAATAGCCGGTTGTAGAACGTCTTTCATCGAGATCGCTCGCCCAATCCGAATCACAAAACCCAGTCAGATTGCAAGCTTCTTTGTTATACGATATGCCGTAGTTTATGGTACCCTTTAAGTATCGCATCACACGTTTCACTGCGACCCAATGCGCCTTTCCTGGGTTTGTGGAGAAACGACTAAGAAGATTTACCGCAAAACTAATATCAGGGCGTGTTGTTTGTGCAGCGAATAGCAGACACCCAATTGCTTGCATATAGGGAACTTTCGCCATCTCTTGTTTATCAACTTCGCTTGCTGGGGACATTTTAGCACTTATTTTCTGATTTAAGTCGATTGGCATCGCGACTGGATTGCTATCAAGCATCCCGAAGCGTTTCAGCATAAGCGTGATATATTGTGACTGGTCAATTTTTATATTTCTCTTACTTGAGTCCCTCGTAACACGCATGCCAAGAACTGTTGACACTTCTCCAAGGTCTTTCATTTCAAATGTCGATGCCAGCTGTTTCTTTAGCCTACCTAAGCTTAACTCGTCACTCGAGAATAGCAACACATTGTCCACATAGACTGCTACGAATAACATCATACCATCTCCAACCTTATAGTAGACACACTGGTCCACGTTGCTGCGTATCAGGCCTAAATTTATTAAGACGTTGTTGAACTTCTCGTTCCACAGTCGGCTTGACTGCTTCAGCCCATAAAGAGATTTATTAAGTCTACAAACACGACCAGAACCATCATCAAAACCATCGGGCTGCGACATGTAAATTTCATCTTTAAGCTCAGCATTGAGAAAAGCTGTAACCGCATCCATTTGATGGACTACAAGGTCATGCTTAGCCGCTAGCGCCAAAAGGAACCGTAAAGAGGTATATCGGACTACGGGGGCAAACGTTTCCTCATAGTCGATCCCTTTTTTTGATTATAGCCTTTGATTACTAACCGGGCTTTACGTCGAATGACCGTGCCATTGCTATCAATTTTGGTTTTGAATACCCATCTGGACCTAATCACCTTTTTGCCAGGAGGTAACTCACATAGCTGCCAAGTTTTGTTCACATGTAAGGAATTTATTTCAGCGTCAACTGCATCTCTCCAGTCTTGTGTATGTTCACTTGACATTGCTTCAGCAAGAGTTTCAGGTTCATTAAATACAAAGTCAGTCACTGAAAAGTTTGCGCCAATCTGTTTTGCTGCGATTCTTTTCGAACGCCTTAGACCATTAACATCCTCGAAGTCAACCGAATCGTTTGCGCTTTCATAATCTGGAGAATCGAACCCTGTTGTGTCGGGAGTAACTTCATTGGCTTTCTGATTATCAGTCTCTATCTTAACTGGCATGAGTGTATCACCTTGTTCGCATTCTATATCTGACGGTTTGTGCTCAATAATTGATGATTCTTTCACATCTGACGGTTTGTGCTCAATAATTGGTGATTCTTTCACATCTGCCTCATCTGAATCAACTATTTTTGAGAAGTCACACCCCATCTCCAAATCGAATATATAATTATTTTTAGTGTTATTATTTTGCGATTCAATGAAAACAACATGTCGACTTATCAAAATTTTTTGCGTTTTAGGGTTAAATAATCTATACGCTTTTGAGTCACTACAATATCCAACCATCACGCACTCAATCGATTTTTCGTCAAGCTTTCTCCTCTTTTCGCGAGGCACATGCACCATGGCCCTACACCCAAAGACTTCAGATTCGGCTTTTTATTTGACCATAGTTCTAGAGGGCTTTTTTCATTTAAGGCGTATGGTATTCGATTAAGAATGTATGCAGCTGTATTTGCTGCTTCAGCCCAAAATTTGTGTTTTAAACCAGAAACTATTAACATGCACCGCACTCGTTCAATTATTGTGCGGTTTAGCCTTTCGGCAACTCCATTTTGTTCTGGAGTGTTAGGTTAGGTTAGGTTCAAGTGGCTGCCGCAGAGGCACACTTAGGCCAGTTTTGAAAGGCCCGTTGTGATACCACCAACACAAGGAAAGTCAGTCCCGGGACCCAGCCATATGGAAAATCCCTGAGTTGTTGGGATTTTCCACATAGCAGAATCCCGGGACTGACACTCCTAAACCGACACCGTTACTCCTCCTCGAACCACTTAGATGACTTTATGAAGCCCATCAAGTCCTTTATGTCCATTTCCGCGATCTGGCTTAGGCTATCCAGGAACGGAACTCCCAAAAAGCGCGTTCTCGCGCCGCTTTAAGCCGGACAGTTGCAGATGAGGTGCTCCACTGTTTCCTCCTCCTCATCATCTTTGCAACTCCTGCAGCATCGTCGGTAGGGCACACCTAGCCTTTCTGCATGCCTACCAATGATGCAGTGACCGGTTAATACCCCTATCAATATGCAGATTTCCCTCCTAGTTAGGGCATAAATGCGTCTAGACCTTTTAAGATCCCATTTTGGCCAGGTTTGTTTCGATATGCGACACCCTGGGGATAGCAGCCATCTTTCGTTGGCTTGACGGAGTGTGTGCTCCTTCAGCATTAGTTTGCATGTGGCAAACGGCATACCTAAGCGCTCTTTATCCTGAAGAACCTACTTGGTCGTGCCCTGCCTGGCAAGCTCGTCTGCCTTACAGTTTCCCTCAATGTCCCTATGTCCCGGGACCCATATGAGGTTTACGCGGTTCTGTTGGGCCATCTCCTGAAGAGATCGACGACAGCTGAGCGTCAGTTCAGAGTTGAACGTGTATGAGCCAAGGGATTTGATGGCCGCTTGGCTATCGCTGAAAATAGCGACATCTTCTCCGATAACACGTTTGCTTAACCAGGCCGCGGCGTCCAGGATTGCCGATACTTCCGCCTGGAAGACGCTACAATGATCAGGTAGTCTGAAGGAGAGCTCAAGGTCCAAATCCCTTGAATAAACTCCTCCTCCAACTCTGCCGTCCAACTTCGAGCCGTCGGTGTATATGGAAGTGCCACCATTTGTTTCGGGACACCAATCCGTCCTCTCCCAGTCTTCTCTGCTGGGAATGTTTATTTTGAAACAGCTGTCCCCGACTGTAGTAGTCGCACAACGATCTGTGCTTAGAGGGAGAAAGCTGTAAGATTCCAGAATACTGGAGTGTCCAATAGTACCCGCAGCCCAACTGGAGGTTTCTCTTAGGCGCAGAGCTGATGCCGCCGCTGACCGAAACCCTTCCGGATCAAGTGGCAAAATGCCCAGAATGACCTGGAGGGCTTCGTTGGGCGTTGTCCTTAGCGCACCGCTTATACAGATCATATTGGATCTATGGACTTTCCGCAACAGATTCAGGTATGTTGCCTTGCTCAGCGCAGGCCACCATACGACGACTCCATAAAGCATGATTGGGCGAATGATGGCCGTGTAGATCCAACTGCATACTGTAGGGCTGAGCCCCCATTTTTTGCCAATGGCTCTTTTGCATGTGTAAAGAGCGATGCAAGCTTTCTTCTGGCGCTGAAGAACATTCTCCTTCCAATTCAATTTCCTGTCCAGAACTATGCCTAGAAACTTGGCCTTATCCGACAAGCCCAGGCGCGTGCCATCTAGTTCTGGTAGGCTTAGTGGCGGTATTTTGTACCGGTTGGTGAAGAGGACAAGTTCCACCTTCCCTGGGTTGATACTAAGTCCGCAGCGAGAGGACCACGTCGAAACTTCTCGCAGTGCTACTTGCATCAGGTCACACAGAGTTTGTGGGAACTTGCCTCTGAATGCAATAGCTAAATCGTCTGCCACTGCCACTATCTTCCCGCCCCCCCAGCTTGTGTCACGTAGCAACGAGTTGACTGTGAGGTTCCATAAAAGCGGGGAAAGAACACCACCCTGGGGTGTTCCCCTTGTGACATAACGTGATAACTCAACCGTACCAAGTGAAGAAGCTATTTTCCTTCCCCTTAAAAGTTGGTCAATTAAATCAGTTAGAGGTCTATCTACGCCCAGATTAGTTAGAGCGGAGTTGATAGCCTCCGGGCTTATATTGTTGAAAGCCCCCTCAATGTCTAGGAGGGCCACGAGACAGTAGTCCTTTTCACACAGCGATTTCTCAATGACAGACACTAGGCTGTGCAGAGCGGTTTCTGTTGATTTACCCTTGGTGTATGCATGCTGATAGCTAGAGATAAGGTTGCTATCAATAGTTGTTAAGAGGTAGTCGCTTAGTATCCTCTCAAAGGTTTTTAGTACAAAGGACGAGAGACTGATCGGTCTGTAGTCTTTTGGCTCGTAGTGGGATGCCTTCCCAGCCTTAGGGATAAACACTACCGTGGCGCTTCTCCAGGAGCCCGGAATGTGGTTGAGAGCCAGGCAGGCTGTGAAGAGAAATACCAGCCATTTAGCTGATGTCTCCAACGTGTTTATAAGTTGCGCGGGGATAATCCCGTCCGGCCCGGCAGCCTTATACGGTTCAAAGCTCTTAACTGCCCACCTTACTCTTTCCTCAGTGATGGGTATATTTACTGCAAGGTTTGTTGCAGGTGCTAGTGGTGCATCATGCAGATTCCCCGGAAAATGTGTATTCAAGAGCAGCTCAAGGGTTTCCTCTTCCGTGCTGGTCCAGGATCCGTCAGGTTTTCGCAGATAGCTGATGGTTGTTTGACTTTTCGAGAGGACTCGTCTAAGTCTCGCTGTGTCGTCGACCTTTTCGACGCCAGTGCAGAAATTTCTCCACGAGGTTCTCTTCGCCTGTCTCAGAGCTTTTTTGTAGGCCCTTAGTTTAGCTTTATATTCGTGCCAATGAGGCTCAGAGCCGAAGCTCTTGGCCTTGTTAAATTGTTTCCGGCATGATATTCGGAGCGAGTCCAAATCGTAGGACCACCAATGTGGCCTGTGTTTACCGCGTGGTTTTGGCACTGGACAAGCCTGTCCTAGAGCATTTGAGAGCGCCGATGTAAATGTAGTAACAAGATCCTCCAGCTCCTCTACTGATGAGGGGGCTTGTGAGGGCAGTACTGGTAGGTCTCTGTCTAATATTTCATTGTGTAACTGCCAATCAGTGTTACGTGGATTGCGCTTCATGATTGGTTGTTCTACAATAAAGTCTAAAACCATTTCTATGTAACGGTGGTCGGAGAAAGAATGTTCTTCCAGAACCCGCCATTTTCTGACCCACTCATAAGCGCCTTCACTACAGATAGTGAGGTCTATGACCTCCCTGCGGGTCTTAGTGATAAAAGTAGGCTCATTACCCACGTTGCAAATCACCAGGTTGGTTGTTAAGAGGTAATCAAACAGAGACTCGCCCCTGGCATTGATGTCGGAGCTCCCCCATTGGACATGGTGAGCATTAGCGTCCGCTCCAATAATAAGATTACCCGTGCAGAAATTTGACACCAGGTCTTTCACCTCCGTTTGTGGTGGGGGTTCTTCGGCATCGTAGGGCATATAGACCGAAGCCACCGTCAGGCGGGTGCTGTCGACCGTTAGACTGATAGCGGTAATATCCCCATTGGTGTAATTAGGTAGGAGAAAGGAGTTCAACTCAGACTTGACCCGAATACACGTTCTGACTTTGCTCTCCTCGCTGGCTCGAATGAGCTTGAAGCCCTTAGTCCCCAATCCGCAGATTCTCGAGCTATTGACCCAGGGTTCTTGGATGAGGACCACATCCACGTCGCCTTTAGAAAGACGACTACTTAAAGGAGCCGAAGCTACTTTAGATTGGATGGAGTGTACGGCGAGGTAGTTTGGTGCACTAAACCTTCTCTTTCACAAAATTTTTTAAATTTATCATTTATATATTCTGTGCCATTATCCGACCTAAGCACTTTTGTTTTTCGCGAACATTGCCTTTCTACTCTTTTTTTAAACTTTACGAACTCATCAAACACTTCTGATTTGTGTTTAATTGGCACCGCAAAAAGCATATGGGAAAAGTCATCAACAAATGTAAGTAAAAAGCGAGCACCAGAAAAAGATTTTTCTGCAAACGGACCCATTACGTCCGAGTGAACCATATCAAGCAAAGCTTCCGCTCTAGTTCCACAATTCTTAAACGAACAACGCGTCTGTTTCCCTTTAACACAAACAACACATGTTTCATCGCTGAATTTCCCGAATTCAATGCCAACAGAAGCGTTTTTGGCTTTCTTCTAATGTTGAGCGCAAATATGACCCATTCTCCTATGCCACAATTCATAATCATTTCGAGTTAGAAGAGCATTTTGTGTATTTCCCTTTTGATTGGATGGAATGTCACAATTTAAACGATAGAGATCATTCACGGCGTTCGCGGTTGCTATTAAATTTTGCTTATTGTTATATATTTTACATTGATCGCCTTCAAATACAACGCTATTACCGTTTTTGGTCATTTGTCTCACCGATAGGAGATTTGCGCACAACTCCGGCACGTACTCAACATTTTTTATTACTGCTTCAGTTTCTAAGTTATTTGCGTACAAGCGCATATTTATGTCACCTTTTGCTTTTACTTTTATAGTTTGATTATAAGCAACTAAAATATTTTTATTTTCCACAGGCACTTTGTTTACAATCGCATTGCAATTTTTCGTCATATGCGACGTCGCGCCCGAATCAACAAACCATTCATTTTTGCAAATGTCATTTGAAAGCAGAGATTCAAACAATACATTGTTGCCTTTTTTTTTGCGCTGCCAGCTCCTTTTGATTTATCAGGGCAGTTTCTTGCAAAATGACCAAGTTGTTTGCATGAGTGGCACCGATATTGATTAGGTTTGTTTTTAAAGCCACACTTTTCTTTTGAGTAAAGGGCATTTTCAGCATTTTTATCGTTGTTGTCAAACTTAGCGTCTTGTAACAATAAAGTTTTTACACTATCAATAGTGAGTTTCTCTTGACTATTTTCCACGGCTAGCACTAGTGGACGAAAATCATCAGGCAGCCCTGCCAACATTAACGATGCTGTCAGTTCATCGTTTATGTTGAGTCCAGCATTCTTCAATTTGAGTGACGTCATAATAATAAAGTTCACATACTCTTGTACTGATACGTGGTCAGAAAGCTTACACTGAACTAGTTGTTTCAGTAATTCCACTTTTCGAGTGAGACCCGTGTCTTCATAAGCAGCAAACAATGCTTTCCATGCTTTATGTGCGGTAGTCGCAGTAGCAATGTGAGAAAAATTGTTTGGTTCTACCATTAATGTTATTTCAGCCAGGGCACGTTCATCATTATTTTTATGCTTTTCGCAAGCTTCTGCAGATAGTTCACTTTCAACTACCTTCCAGCAGTTCTTTATGATGAGATAGGATTTTGCGTGTCGCTTCCATGTGTCGAAATTTTCACGACCCTTCAGCTTTTCAAAGGGAAAGGTTACAGCGTTTGTCGCCATTTTCGCGAGCTCAATCTCCGCTTATTTTTTTAAAGACAGTCGATCCGCGTGTAACTCTTACTAAACCGTATATTACAAACTTTATTCCTCTAGATATCAGTGTTATTTTCGCGTATTAAAGGCCCATAACCTGTTGTAAAGTTATAATATTTCAGGCACTAAATAAAACACGACACTTTCAATGGTAATACAAACCGGAAGAGGAAAAAAAGAATTGCATTTTATTTGACATAACATATATGATAGTATACACAACAGTGTTGTATTTAATAGTATGAGGTATCATTCAATTTTATATTTCAACAATTTCACATATAGCATGTCGATTTGTATTGCTATTTTACATCAAAGTAAAGGTTATCCAAATACCTTTCCCTTGATGTAGCTATGGTTAAAATCAATTTGATAATTTGATGTAAATTTTCAATTTTTAGATGTACATATAAATTGTTTTAAAAAATTTCATGAAATTTTCTAAGTTGTAAGAAAGTTGAATTTATTTCACATATAGCATGTCGATTTGTATTGCTATTTTACATCAAAGTAAAGGTTATCCAATTACCTTTCCCTTGATGTAACTATGGTTAAAATCAATTTGATAATTTGATGTAAATTTTTGAATTTTAGATGTACATATAAATTGTTTTAAAAAATTTCATGAAATTTTCTAAGTTGTAAGAAAGTATAATTTTTTTCATATATGGTATCTCGATTTGGATTGCTATTTTACATCAAAATTAACGTTATTTAATTACCTTTCCTTTGGTGTAAATAGGATTAAAATCGAGAAACATTTTGATGTAAGTTTTTCAACTTTAGAAGTACATACAAATTGTACCAAAAAACTACATGTAACCAGTTTTAAGTTGTAAAGTTGAATTTTTTCGCGTATTGTGCGTGGATTTCTTTAGTTATTTTAAGCTACATTTACACTGCACCACATGCGTCGCTTTTGGCGAAGTTATTTCGAGAATGTTTGTCCGCAGAATAAATTTGTTTGCCAAATTAGACGACTTTGATTTAATTTGACCTAATTTGGTGATCAAATTCAATATGCGGATGTACGGTCTTGAAAAAACTTGGCCAAAGTGGCGCATTTGGTGCAGTGTAAATGTAGCTTTACATCAAAAGAAATAACATTTAATTACATTTAATTTGATGTAACTATAACTAAAGTCGGGAAACAATTTGATGTAAATTTTAGAAATACATGTATGTGCTCATGACAATACGTTTTTTCCATGTATTTTTCTTGCACTTAACAAGAAAAAACAGACAAATGCATAGTGCCATTATGTTTTTCTAAATTATGTCTTATTTTTCATTAAAACAAGATTAAAAAGAAACCAAACGTGTTTCATTTATTTTGGGCATTTTGGAGAAAATTTTGGGTATTTTGGAGAAATTTTCGGGTATATTTTAGGCATTTTAAATTTCAGATCTGCCAACACTGTTCAAATGCAAAGGGAAATTTTTTAGTTAGAGCAAAGAGAATATATCAACAAGAGCCACCACTCGTTATGAAAGCAACGAACAAGATGGATGCCGTTTTCTTTCAGGGTTTTGGTAATATCGATATAAATATTGTGGCGAATGTTCTCAAGAATCGCTCATCTCCCAACTCTAGCGTACTTCTATCACTAGCGTCACTACCACAACTACAGCTGTTTAGATACATGACGTGAGAGCGAGAGAGGGAGAGGCAGCTCGCGTGTTTGAGAATGTGGCACAAAGAGGAGATGACGATAGATAAACGCTTCGAGAACACTGTTGCACGAATAAACCAGAAAGGTGTAGACATTTCTAGGTTGTGATGCTGCTGTCTGCTAGGGTATATAAACCGCGCAAAGACAACGCAAATCAATCAGTTTATTTTGAAGTGTTGTACAGTGAAGTACTGAACACTAAATTAACCCGCGATATTGTACTACGGTTTTTAGTACTGAATAAAGCGTACTACTTATTAAACAGAATCGGAGTGTTTTATTTAACGTACAGTGATCGAACTCAGGGAAAAATAGTCGAGGATTCATCGAATTCGTCACAATTGGTGTCAGAAGCGGTATTGTTAAATAAATACAAGGACATTGAAAAGGATAACAAGGACATTGAAAAGGACATTGTAAAGGTAACAAGGACATTGCAAGGATATGGCAAAGTTTAATGACTTGAAGATCTAACAACTCAAAAACGAGTTGGAGAAACGTGGAATGGTAACAACAGGCAATAAGCCAGAGCTACAATCACGTCTACGCGAGGCTATGGAAGCGGAAGGAATCAACGTTGACGATTATGTTTTTCAGCTTTCGGAGGAGGGAGCGACGAAAATAGAAGAGCAAAAGGATACTCTGGATTCAGTGGCAAATGTGGACACAACTCGCTGTTGGCTGTATTGGCTCAGATGTCGACGAATATAACATCAAAGTTTGAAGAACAGAAAACTTGCATGGAACAACAAGAGACACGATTGGCATCTCAGTTGCAAGAACAGAAGACACACATGACATCTGCGTTGGAAGAACAGAGGACATACATGACATCTCAGATCTCAGCTCAACTTGAGGAGCAGGAGGCCCGGCTATCCTCAAAAATAGCATTACAGCTGGAGGAGCAGGAAGAACGTATGTCATCACAGCTAAAAATACAGGACGAGAAAATAATGCAGCTTCAGGAGAAAGTCGAGGCCGAGGTGGATGCGTTAAGAAGTCGTATCCAAGAGTTGCAGCTGAGTCGTCCAAGTGTTTCAACAAGCGCACCCAAGGTAAAAACCCCATCATTTGACGGTTCTGTTCCTTTCCAGGTATTTAAGCTACAATTTGAGAAGACAGCAGCTGTGAACAAATGGGGCGCTGAGGACAAAGTCGCTGCTTTATTTGTGGTATTGAAAGGACCTGCAGCCGAAATCTTACAGACTATTCTGGACGCTGAAAGAAACAACTATGAAGCGTTGATGGGAGCCGTTGAAAGACGTTACGGCAGCGAGCATAGAAGGCAGATACATCAAATAGAGCTACAGAATCGCTTCCAGAAGGCTAACGAAACATTACAGGAGTTTGCATCGGACATCGAGAGGTTGGCTCATCTAGCAAACGCAGACGCACCAGTGGAATACATCGAGAGGGTGAAAATCCAAAGTTTCATAAATGGAATACGTGACGTGGAGACGAAGCGGGCCACCTATGCAAATCCAAAGAGATCATTTGCGGAGACGGTATCACATGCTCTAACTCAAGAAACCGTATCTCTTTTGAGCAAACCATTGTACAAAGCTCATCGTGTGGAAGTGGAGACGCCAGACTTGGTCAACAAAATCGACAAAATTTTGGAAGCATTGAATGGGGTACAGAAGACAAGCGATGGCTCCATTAAATGCTTCAAGTGCGGAAAATCTGGCCATATGGTGCGTCATTGCAACATCGGCTCCAGAGACTTCGGCAATGCTTGTGGACGTAAGGGTAACGCTGGAGGAGATGACCAAGATGAATGCCCTATAGTTTCTGTGTCGCAGGTCGGAGGGAAAGCAAGTACTGTTACTGTTAGAGGTTTCTTGGACGGAAAAGAGCGGTTATTCACTGTGGATACTGGCGCATCTCATTCCATCATTAGAAGTGACTTGGTCCAAAAGAGAGTACGGCCATTGCAGGATGCAAAGTTGCGGACAGTAACTGGTGAAAGTAAGCTGGTTCATGGAGAAGTGCGGTGCAAAGTTGCGATTGGGAATGCGACTACATACCACAACTTCTTAGTGGCAGATATTGTGGACGAAGTCATCATTGGCGTCGACTTCTTGGCAGTGAGAGACATTCACATGAACCTGAGAAATAGAGTTATGAGATACAATGGCCAAGAAGTACCTCTGATCTTTGGACACAACATTGGGTATTACACCAAAGAAGTTTCATTAGAGATGAAGCACAAGGACACTCGAAATGCAAAGGTACCTCCTCGACCAATGGCTTCGATAGACAAATGCTTACTTGAGAATATTTGGAAAAGTCAACAGGAAGATTCAGATCTGGCATGTGTGATCCGAGGGCTTGAGCGAAACAAACGACCAGCAAGCAAAGAAATGTCAGCGGCGAGTCCAGTTGCCAAGTCATATTGGGCACAATGGAACAGTTTACGAATGGTATCCGGTTGTTTGAATCGAATATGGGAGAGTGAGGATGGTCAATGCGCTCTGAAGCTTATAGTTGTTCCAAGGAAGCGGGTGTCTGATGTTCTTAGCGAAATGCATAACGATCCAAGCGGAGGTCATCTAGGAGTCAAGAAGACCTTGGAGAGGATTAAGCAGACATTTTATTGGGTTGGTTACGGTCAGTCGGTACAGGAGTGGATTGCCAAATGCGATGAGTGCATCAGAGCAAGGGTGCTGAGGTCCACGAGTCATGGTCGAAGGAGGCAGTGCAACTCAGATGCACCGGTTGATAGGATTGCCCTGGATGAAGCTGGTCCATTCCCCAGAACTATAAGCAAAAACATGAAAACCAGGTACGACAAAGCAATGGAAACAGAAGGATTTCTGGAAGGAGATTTAGTATTCCTTAACAGGCCACAACGGAGGAAAAGTGTGTCTCCCAAAGTTCAGTGCAACTGGGAAGGACCGTATAGAGTTGTGAAACGGATCAACGACGTTGTTTACCGCATACAGGCTGTTGGAAGACCACGAAACAAAATGAAGGTGGTTCACCTGGAGAGGCTAGCAACGTTTGGATCGGGAAATGTGTCTGATCGGGACGATCAGACTTAGGTGGAGGGCAGTGTGGCGAATGTTCTCAAGAATCGCTCATCTCCCAACTCTAGCGTACTTCTATCACTAACTACCACAACTACAGCTGTTTAGATACATGACGTGAGAGCGAGAGAGGGAGAGGCAGCTCGCGTGTTTGAGAATGTGGCACAAAGAGGAGATGACGATAGATAAACGCTTCGAGAACACTGTTGCACGAATAAACCAGAAAGGTGTAGACATTTCTAGGTTGTGATGCTGCTGTCTGCTAGGGTATATAAACCGCGCAAAGACAACGCAAATCAATCAGTTTATTTTGAAGTGTTGTACAGTGAAGTACTGAACAGTAAATTAACCCGCGATATTGTACTACGGTTTTTAGTACTGAATAAAGCGTACTACTTATTAAACAGAATCGGAGTGTTTTATTTAACGTACAGTGATCGAACTCAGGGAAAATAATCAAGGAATCATCGAATTCGTCACAATATGTTATTGTCTAATCAAAACAAAATGTGTAAAAGAAAATAGACGAGAACTGAAGTAACACAAGAGTCGAAAAAAAAATTTACCAGCTGTCGAATTTACAAAACTGAGGAAAACAAAATTACCGAAACCCTGAAAGAAAACGGCATCCATCTTTTTCCTTGCATTTATAACGAGTGACGGCTCTTGTTGATATATTCTCTTTGGTTAGAGGAGTGCAGCCAAAGAGAATATATCAACAAGAGCCACCACTCGTTATGAAAGCAACGAACAAGATGGATGCCGTTTTCTTTCAGGGTTTCGGTAATTTCGATATAAATATGTTATTGTCTAATCAAAACAAAATGTGTAAAAGAAAATAGACGAGAACTGAAATAACACAAGACTCGAAACAAAAATTTACCAGCTGTCGAAATCACAAAACTGAGGAAAACAAAATTATGAAACCCTGAAAAAAAACGGCATCCATCTTTTTCCTTGCCTTTATAACGAGTGACGGCTCTTGTTGATATATTCTCTTTGGTGCAGCTATATTATTTTCTTATGGCGTTTCTAAATGAGTGCGAGTGAGCAGCGCTATCACACGTACACGAAATAATCGATAAAAAGTGGGTCCAATCTGCACCCGGCCCATACAAAACTATCCATTCATCTATCCTCGATTTAGGATAGCGCGACTTAGGAATTATCCAGGATTTTCCTTGGGTTTGGTAAGCAGGGTATTTTGTGCGCGTTAAAACAAAAACACCAACAATCGAAAGGCTCTGTGAAATGTGAGGTTATGTTACCTCTTACTTTGCGCTGTGTCTGGAAAACCTTACCGCTGGTGGGCGGATAAACCAGATAGTCGCAAAGCCGAACTTTACCAAATTATGTGGCAAATCAGTTATTAATTTCACTTTCACTTAAACCGGAATCACTTTCTTCGCACTTACGTTTGGGTGAATCGCGGCACTTTTAAAATTAAATATGTTTCACACTAACAAAATAATTGGCAAGAAATATGACCAACTTATAGTACATTTATATGCACCAAATTTGGCGAATTTGAATGTGTCATTTCGAACCTGTTTACACTGGCAAATTTGCATTTGGCTTCACCTTCCCTGCAAGAATCTTCTACCAGAATACAAAGCCACCGAAATAAAATGTAACACCTTGCTGTTTTAAACACATGTAGAGTAATAATAAATGAAGAATCAAGAAGGCTTCTCTCTTTTCTTAGTGGAACTGGTCCAATATCATAAAAAAATAGTTGAAATTGTTATTTAGAACTGTGCATAATGCAAAAGTTTTCACACGTTAATTACCCATTAAGGTTCTTGCTGGGCAATTCTAAATGTGGAACACAGGCAGGGTTGCTATTTTGAGGAATTGTGGATTGTATTGTTAAGCGAATGAGGCCAAATTCGATGGAATTTCAAATTTGGAAAATGAAATTTGTATGGAAAAAAGCGCCAAATTTGCAATTTTTCGCCAAATTTGGTGCTGTGTAAATGTACTATTACGTTGCTTTGATGCGGTGAAGTTCAAGTGTGGACAAAATCAGATATGTTGTGGCTGTAACTTGTGCAATAAATGGCAGAGTGATGTGGTCAAAAGGCTGCTTATGTTTGTGGCTGTAGCTTTTGCAAATAGTGCACTGTTGAATATAGTGGATAGTTTTTGTGGCAGGCTGTGATTACAAACGGCTTTGTGTTTTTTGGACAGTTTTTTCTTCGCTGTAGTGGTCGAGTAATGGACTGTAGATTCTTTTTGTGCTGGTTCTAAAATTGAACGGCGAGATGGACCATGAATAAGTTCGACTTCGGTTCTTAATTATGGCGGGGTGGAAATCCTGGGGCTGTACTGTCCGGGCTCGTTGCTGGCTGGCAGAAGAATAGGCAGTTGTCAAGTCGTCGACAACCGTTGAACCGCGAAACCATCCTCCGGTTTTAAAGGGGAGGTGGACCCACACATGCGCACGCACTTGCATGTATATGTGTGCTGACAAAACACGAATAGTCAGGCATGCACATACAGGTGGGTGGCTTGGTGTGGGTGATTGGAAATGTACATTAGGGTGGCACGTTTTTTCATACTTTGGGCACCGGGCCTAACATACTTTAAATTAAAGAAGATAACAAAATAAAAGGCCACTATAATAATAAAATAAATGAAATAAATCTAAACAAAATATAAGATAAAACATAAAACATACTTTAACAATTAATTAAATAATTAATTAAAATCCTAATAAGCAAAATTTAAAGAAGAAGAAAAAAATAGATATTATAAATTAACAACTTAATTTGTAAACAAAAAATGGGTTTGAGGAAAAAATGCGCCATTAATACCATTTATATTTTCTTTAACGATTTTTTTTGTGTTTTTAAACTTATTCAAATTTTAGTTAGTTTTCGTTATTTTAAAATTTTGTTTTGCTTTTGAGTTGCCAGTTAAGTTTTTTTTGAATTTGAATGTAACCGGCCAGTCTTTGAATTTTTTTTGAATTTTAACGGTTTGTCCGTGGCATCCGGGTTTAACCCGATGTTCGTTTGAAGTATTTTGCTGCGTTTTTAAAGGCATGATAGGAATTATTCTGTTTATGGCGCAGGACAGTAAGATTGGCAAGAACCCACCCCAGCCGACAATGACTAGCCACAGTGCCCCACGAAATCATGCCGACCGCCTTCCTTACTGCTCCCTTGTAGATGCGTTACCATAACAGATTTTGAAAATTATTTCAGCGCTCGATAGGTATTTTTATTCCCTTTAATATTATATACATATCGCTCATTTGCTGCACGTCGTCATAACTAAAAAAATGTGACATTAAAGAAAACGCATTTAAGTTTTTGAATTGATGTATATTTATATGGGATATGTAAATAAAGCAAGTCTTCTATCGCGATGCTGGAGAAATGTTAAAACCTCGGATATAACAATTTTTCAGTTGATCAGTTCAGTTGTTGGAACATAGCATCTATCATTAATAGCAAAGTGGGTCCCGTACGCTATGTCGAAAAAAAAAATGTCGAATTTCCAAGACCGAATTTGAAAAAATTTTAAAATACCGAAGAGATTTTTGACCGAAAAAAAAATGTCGAAAAAATGCAAATGACCGAAAAAGGTCGAAATTTGGATGCTTAATGTAAAACTTCGGAAATTTGGGTTTAACAACGTGTTTTATGATAGTATACAATTATTTATCACTTCCTTGCCTCTTATCAAGAACTTTTCAACCATTTTCCAATACAAAGCCTATTCAACTTTTCCCCTTGTTAGAGGTAACAACAGAAATATTCTCAGACATTTTCGGGCTACAAACTGCACATGTAAAAATTACGATTGAGAATAACTTATGATTTATACTTATTAAAGGCATAACACTAATCATTTGGTAATGATCATTTCGAGAAAGTGACCGTTATCTCATTGAGCTAAACTATGCTGGAGACACCAATGGCAAAAATAAATCGATGTGTCTTTGATGCGAAGTCTATGTACATTTGTTTCGCTATATATGTACATCGATGCTTCGACTTGGTTAGTTTTCCAATATGTGTATATTTTTCTAATTACGTGCATATTTTTGAACAAGGAAAAGATGTTGGTCCAATTTACTTTTGCTTTTGGACAAGTGAGAAACCGAAAAAACGTTTAAACGTTCAAAACTTCACAATTTTTATAGAAACATCGATGTATCGATACATCAAATATTTACGTGACTATAAAAGTCGCCAAAAATCGAAATTTTTCTGACATATTTAAACCGGAGATTCGTTTCTGAGAGGTTGTTGTTAATTATATTGAGAAGAGCTTAAGAGTTTGTGTTTGTAACTTTACCGTCAGGTTTTATATTTGCTTGCAAGAGCTATTGCAAAACACTAGAAAAATAATACTCAACCTTAATATATAAGATGTAGAAACAATGTAATGAATGATGTGTTAAATTCGCGCGAATTTTACACATCATTCATTACATTGTTTCTACATTTTATATATTTTTTTTCGACATTTTTTCATTCGACATTTTTTTTCGAGACATTTTTTTTTCGACCTTTTGTGTTTTCGGCAAATTTTTTTTCGACATTTTTAGTTTCGACTTCTTTTTTTTTCGACATATCGTACCAGACCCCAAAAAAGTATAATAACAAACAAAGTGCAGTGAATTTCCGAATTGTTAATAATTAAGGTAATTGTCTACTTTAGCTGTCAACTGCTAATAAATTAGCTAAAACTATGGAAGGGGGCTCAAAAGACGGGGTTTGGCCTCAGGATCACGAATCCGGAAGTGTTTTTTAATATTTTGCTTCTCTGAAGAGATATTTGCAATCAAAGTTGCAAGTTTTCATGTGGTTGTTGTAATTTTGTTAGGCTGTACGGTTCAGGCAGCCACCCGGACTTGGGATGGCGTAGCCCAGGGTTATTTTTTTATAGGTGTACCACATTATCCAAAAAAAAACAAAATCCCCAAAACCAAAATCCCCTAATTCCAAATCCCCAAATTCAAAATCCCCAAACTTAGAATCCCCAAAATCAAAATACCCAATGGCAAAATCCCCAACGCGAAATCCACATTTTGTGTGTGAAATAAATGCAAATTAGCTTCCAAATCGCCGCGATTTTCAATCTAATTTGAATTTATTTCACACATAAAATGGGTATTCAACTATTGGGTATGCAGTTTGCTATTTTGCCATTCAAACTAAGTAATATGCAGCAGTAGGCAAGTCGCTAGAATCTTCGTTTACCACGCAAATGGCGTGAGTTCAATGCCTTATCTATGGTCAATATTTTTTAAACTTTTATATAACGTGTTTTAAATTTTTATTTAATAAATTAGTCAGCTTTTTGTTTTATAGCTGTATTCTGTAATTCAAACTCATCTCAAACCACTTAATTTTAGATATTTCCTTATGCTCGTATGACACTACGTTCTTTCTCTGTATTTTCATCCTATTTTTTGTATTTTTCATAGAAAAAATAAAGTCACAAGAACAATTTTCAAAGAATACAAAAACAAAAACAACAAAAATATGTCAAAATAAACATTTGAAATAACAACAATTCCCACAGAACCAAATTTGCTAGAGAGCTTAGGTTCGCCGTCAGAAACAAAACTTCAATCCCCATCGATCACATATGTGCTAAAAAGTTATTCGAAGTTAAAGGTCAAAATTTTAGGTTTCTTGGACTTTTCTCGAAAACTGTAAGTTTTTTCGAAAAATTACTTGAGACTAAATTTTAGACCTGGAAATTCTCTACAAATATGGCTGGTCCTTGCAATTTTTCTCTTTCAGTCACCAGTTCTAAAATTTTGGAAATTAATTTAAATATATGTCGAATCTTCCATCATTTCTTTAAAATACTTGATATGCAGCGATGCGCCGGTGGTTACACTTTTCACAACACTCTAATAATCATTAATTACCTAGAACTATTTTTCCCCGCTTGCTATTCACATTTTTCTAAATTTTCAATGTTTACTTGTTTTTCAAACAAGTGTTTCCACAAACAAGTGATTTTACCAACAAGTGTTTTCATGAACAAGTGATTTGGGGAGAAGTGTTTTGTTGTTCCGCTCTGGCAATACATTAATGCCAGGCATATCTATCATCAAGATTTCCGACACGGCCATTCTGTCAAGTCACAAGTCCACGTGTGTATCTGATAATACTCGGTCAATCCTTACCTAAATATCTTAATAATCCAACTACTTGACTACCATATAAGTTACTACGGCCATCCTGGCATGTCACACGACCTCGTGTGACATTCCTTCGCATTTGTATGCTTAACTAGCATTAAAGAAGACATTTTATCTTTACTTTTGTGATAGCTTCCTTCCAGCTCACACATTACTAGTTCACAAAATATAACCATTGTTTTACCAGCATAGCTATAATTCATTCAAACCAATTTTAAAATATTTCTCTAGATGCTTCCTTTCAGCATACAGATTTATAACTTAAAATTCTTCACAACTCTTAACCAGCGTATTTTCCTTTTGTTACCTGCTTCCATCCAGCATTAACGTTTACGTACAACATAAATCCACAACACTTATGCAGCGTTAAGTAAAACCTGCAAATTCCATGTAAAATCCAACATAGAGTTTTTTTTATTTATTCTCTTTTCTTTAAGATATTGGTTGATACAAAGTTTATTTAATTTTTATGGTAAAAAGACAAATTAAAATCTAATGCTTATTCAGCAATTACATCATCTAACTCAGTCTCGCCATCAGGCATTTTGAGTAAACGGTCATGGGAGTATTTATAGGTTCTCTTCGAGTTTAAAGCCGAAAGAACATATCTATCGCCATTTAAAATTTCAATAACTTTAAATGGACCTTTATATTTAGCGTCAAGTTTAGTTTGATTTCGTTCCTCATTTTGAAGCAAAACAAAATCACCAATGGCAAACTTATTTACTTTAGCTTTACTATGATCAAATTTAATTTTGTTAATATTAGCATTATTTTTTATATTATTATATGAAGCATTTTGTCTGATTTCGTCAATATCAATGTTTTGCTCAGTCTCGTCAAGCCACATAAGATCAAGAGGTCTGGCGACTTTACCTATCATCAGCTCAAGGGGACTAGATTTTACTACACGGTCCATGGTACAATTCAAGCCTAACTGTACATCAAGTAGTGCATCCTGCCAGGAACGTTCTTTACTTGTTTCGGCCGCCGTAAGCATATTTTTTAACATACTTATCACTCTCTCAACTTGTCCATTAGCTCGTGAGCTACCGGTCGCTATTAAATGAAGGTTTATACCATTTATTTGACAAAACTCCCGAAATTCAAAACCAGTGAAACATCTGCCTTGGTCTGCTATGAATCGTACAGGAGCACCAAATAAAGATACACTGTATTTCAAAGCCTGAATATTGCTGGCAGTGTCAATATGTGATGTGTGATGCAATATCACAAATTTTGTAAATGCATCAATTAACACAAACACATCGTTACCTAAACGTGCAAAAGTGACAAGTCCACTTTTTTATGAAAATTACTTTTCAATGCAGTTCGCTAGGAAAATAAAAAATACATAATTGAAAATTAAAAATTAAAATTTGTGTTTAATTT
Source organism: Campiglossa producta (assembly GCA_964058755.1). Lineage (NCBI taxonomy): Eukaryota > Metazoa > Arthropoda > Insecta > Diptera > Tephritidae > Campiglossa > Campiglossa producta. The sequence goes on along the minus strand of CAXKVI010000001.1, from coordinate 103,708,843 downwards.
TAACTCTTATTTGACAATGATGTGCAAATAAGCTAAATCCTTCATTGTCAAAATGCGCGGCCTAAGTCCACTGAACGTACTCAATATGTCACATTTCAGCTTTGTTTCTTGAAATCTCCAGCAAAGAACTGTCAGCAGAAGAGAGTCTTGTAAAAAGCTGTCAAAATCTCATTTCTGCTAATTTTTCGTCGAACAGGGTTCAGCAGAAACTTGCAGACAAAACAGCGGTTACGTTTCTGATTGGCTAACAATTTGAATTTACATTTTTTGTTGTTGTTTTGCTGTTCCTGCTTGCTGGTTTCTGCTGGACGAAAAATCTCCAGCAATAACTTGCAGCGAATTGGCGCTCTCTCTCTCAATTAAATGTCAAAAAGCTGCTGAATTCGCTGCTAATTTTTTCAAAGAACACTTTTTTAGGAATAATTATTCATAATTATTCATAATTAGCAGGAAAGAAACAAAGCTTTCATCAACTAACTAAAAAAAAACTAATGGCGGCGATATACCAACAGGTTATTATAACCTCTAACGAGATTTTTAGCCGAGCTTCTCTTTCCAACTTGTGGTGTGTTGCTTTTGAGTTTTCCGACAAGTTGGCGGGACCTACAGTTTTTTGCCGACTCCGAACGGCACTTGCAAAGCAAATGAATTTTTTGCTGAGAAGGTTCTCATGGCAAAAATACTCCCGGAGAGTTTGCCAAACTACTGCCGAGGGGCGACCCCGTTTAGAAAAATTGTTTTTCTAAATAATTTTTGATGTTACTTTTGCTGGGCATCGAACCGCCACTACTTGGGGTAGAAGCCGAACACTTAACCGCTACACCACGGCGGACGCCAACTCATTTCATCAACTGTTTCATACTATTTTAGCGCCAAACATTTCATTGCTCTTCAAAGTTATTTAAAGTTGGAAGGTAAAATTGTTTTTTAATTAATTAATTAATATGCGTATTAGGGTGGCCCATATTATATAGGCGAAAAATCAGCTACGGTTTACAGATCTAGGCTCCCCCTACATTTTTAGTTACCGCCAAAACAAATATTCTGGAGTTTCAATCTAATATTCAATAATAGTGTTCAAGGACATATAACGTAAGGAAAAAAATTTAAAACCCGTAATTTTGGTAATTTTTTGCAAGAAGTACATGTACTTGCAGCTGCGTAGGAGGAAATAAATGTATTTATTTGATAGGAAAACACATTTAGACTGCCTTGTTGTAGGAAAATTGGACGACATGGTTTTCCATAAATGATGTTTATGAAATATTTGAAATGTTTTTCTGTATATTTCAAATGTTTTTCTATATTAAGTTTTGTTAATCTAGATTTTATTGATGATATTTTTTTGCATCTGTTCTACATATTTAAAACACCTGAAACAAAGAAACACACTTAACAAATTAGTATAATTTTTATTTTTTTTTTTACTTTTTCACACAAATCGCGAAACTTAGGTTTCATTGAGCACCCTTTTCCCATCCATCAAAAAATTGAGCCCTAATTTAAAAAATGAGGGGTGCCCGGGGTGAGTTTTTGAAGTTAGTTTTTTTGGGCCACTCCAATGCGTATATGGGTCGATAACTCTGAAACCGGTCTAGTTATGGAAATAAGGGTTGTCTTAAATTTTAAGTTGAACGTATAATAATACATTGGTTTCAATATTCATTTCAAATATTTCATTTAATTCCATTCAGTAGTTTTCGAGTGATACTACCACAAACATACAGACCGAAAGACAGACAGAAATATAGACAGACAGACAGACACAAATTCTAAAAAACGGTTGATTTGGACTCAACTGGCTTAGTAATGATTAACCCTATGAATTTTGAATTTTTTTTTTAAATCGTCAAAAATAAAGTTTTCTCTAGATCTTGGTAATATTATGCTAAAAGTATTTGCAATTATACACACTTATTTTAAAATAAAAAGTTTCTGATTTTCACAACTTCGCATATAAAATCCATTTCTAAAATCGACATTTTTTTAAAAATCGCAAAAATTCGACGAAATTTCGAATTGAACCAGGTATTGCTCTGCGATGGTTTGGTCCATTCCTACATATTTTGTTTCGTTAGAAGCGTATTTCAATTTCCTTTCGAATTAGGTAATGCTTGCGTTCATCGCATCTGTAGCATTGGCAAAAATAATTTTTGAATGAACTGACATCTGAAAAAACATAAAATTTCCAATATCTCGAAAGCCTGCCCATAAAAATTAAAATATGTTTTATGATCTGCATGTAAGTGCCAATTCACCTATAAATATGAATTTCTTGGTATTTTTTAAAAGCAATTATTTGAAAAACAGCTAGTAATGAATGATGATTTTTTTTTTATTTAGTTATTTTTCTTTTATAATAGCAACGATTGAAACTTGACTGTTTGTTTTTTTTTTCAATAATGAAATATCTCAATACCCGCAAATTTCTTTGTATTCATTTTAGTTCAAAAGCAAGTAAAAAAATTAAGAAAATGAGCTAAGTCCAATACCAAAATGAAATATCTTTGAAGAAAAGAAGCTAAGTCCAAAAAAGCCGTTCGAACAAATATCCAAAGCCTAATCATACTCGAAAATATTTCTAATTTAATCATTTCCAAACGGAACATAAAACTGCATTTACAGTTTTTAAAAATATTGCCCCAAAAAATATTTAGAAGGTTTTTTGTCTCTCCTGAAAAATTTGAGAAATGTGACTTAGCTTATTTGCACGTTTAGGTAACGACATATTCTTTTTTATCATTTTTGCCACTAAGCTTCCCTGTTTCATCCATGTGCACTGTATGCCAAGGTATAGGAATTTTCGGTATCGGATGGAGTTCCACCTGTATTTTTCAACTGTGCGATTTAGAAATTTTACATGATTAAAATTTTGTAAATTTTGACATATTATCAAACCAGTACATTTCATATAATTTTGCGAGGTTTTTTTTCCGATCCAAGATGCATCAAAGACTTATGTGTTGTATTTATTAAAGACCACCTGAGAGCTCTAGGAAGAATTGGTAAGCAAATTTTACGGTACAAAATACCTAAGTGCAATTCATAAGTTTTAGACAAGTCTTTATTAAGCTTGTCTTCTTTTAAATCAGATATTAGTTTTGAAATTTCAGAATCGCGATGCTGCTCAGCTAATAGCCAACTTTTAGAAATATCTGTAAAATAAACTTCCTTTTGTTGTACCTTAACAATATTTACTGATGATTTGAGAGGTAATGAATTTCTAGAAAAAAAATCTACATGAAAGTCAAAGGATTGTAAAAATGCCCACCATCTGTGTACCCAATCCGTTACAACCATAAACTTACGACCATGCAAATAGTGTCTAAAATGTTTAGTTGCATTAACTACTGTAAGGGTTTCCAATTCATAGGAATTTCCTATGAATTGGCAGAGTTGGGCATTTTTGCACTACCACTAATTTTTTAGTGATAATTTCTTCAGTGATAACTAGTTAAAATCAAAAATCACTATCACTAAATTTTTAGTAATAATGGGGGTCGACTTTATAATAATACCCTACCATTGCGAGTTTTCCAACGAAACTTGGCATAAACATTCAGAAAGACGTCCTTTAACTCAATTTAACAAAATTTTTCCAAAAACCTGGTCCGAAAAAAATAATAAATAAAATCAAAAATCACTATCACCAAATTTTTAGTGATAGTGGTTTTTTGATTTTAACTATCACTGAAAAAATTATCACTAAAAAATTAGTGGTAGTGCAAAAGTGCCCAACCCTGATAGGAATGGTACTTTGCTTCTGTTGCTGTAGTACTCTTACTAAAATATGCAACTACAAAAAGTTTACCATCATTCTTTTGCATAAGCACTGCACCATACCCTATGGAACTTGCATCGGTGTGCAATTCAATAGGAAACTTAGGATCAAATAAAGTGAGAACCGGTGCGCTTGTAAGTACAGAAATAATTTTCTTTCTAATCGCCTCATGGGGAGACTTCCAAACAAGACATGTTTTGTGACTACTTGTTAAACTATACAAGGGTGACATAATTTGGGAAAATTTAGGAACAAACTGCCGAAAATTGAAGCCAATCAAATGAATTGTCTCAATTGAGTGATCGATTGCGGGGGTGGTAATGCAATCAACGCTTCAATTTTTTTCGGGTTTGGCCTAATTTCACCTTTACTAACTTCGAAACATAAATACTCAACCCTTTGTTTCATAAAGACGAACTTTTTGCTATTAAAAGTAAAGCCAGCTGAAAGCGTACTTAAGACAACGTTTAGTCTTCGTAAGCTTTCGTCTACGTCTTCTGTGCCTAAAACAAGAATATCGTCCATATAAACTACTACGTACGTGTTAGCAAGTTCACCAAGGACTTTCATTATATTACGTTGGAATACTGCGCATTGCGTAATCCAAATGGCATAGCGAGATTTTCAAAATGACCTTCCGGTGTTACAAATGCTGCTACAGATCCAGGATGGACAGGTATTTGGTGGTATCCACTAGCCATATCGAGAGTAGTAAAATAATGACACCCATGAAGTCTATTAATATGGTCTGAAATTAACGGTAACGGATATCTATCAGCAACAGTATTATCGTTTAACTCACGATAATCGACACACATTCTGTCAGAACCATCTTTTTTCTTAACTAATAGAATAGGACTGGAAAATGGCGAACAACTGGGTCGAATCACATTAGTATTCAGAAGCTCATCAATTTTACTTCGCACTATTTTTCTGTCTTCTGGACTTAACCGATAAGGCCTTCTAGAAACTATTTTGTTTGGATCTTTAAGACGTATTTGCATTGGTTCAACATTGGACGAGCTACAGGGAATACTTTCGGTGAATCTATCTTTGAATTTATCTAAAATTTCCAATAATTTGACTTTGAGCTGAGTGGGGATGTCTGTGTCAATGTCTTCAACATTAAAACTAGGCTTTGTAATCTCACATGCATTTACTTGAACACAGTCTTCTTTAGAAAACTGTAAATTTTTTAAAGTCATTTTTACACATATCTTTTGTGCCAAAATTTCGCAGCCTATCATAATATATAAAGCGAAAAAAGTGGGTCTTGCCGTGAACGAGGACAAGACGAAGTATTTGCTGTCATCAAAGAAAGAATCGGCGCACCTGCGCCTTGGCAGCCATGTCACTGTTGATAGTTACAAATTTGAAACTGTGAGGGACTTCGTCTATTTGGGAACCAGTATCAACACCGAAAATAATATCAGTCTAGAAATCCAGCGGAGAATCACTCTTGCCAACAAGTGCTACTTTGGACTGAGTAGGCAATTGAGAAGTAAAGTCCTCTCTCGAAGAACAAAGATCACGCTCTATAAGTCTCTCATCATACCTGTCCTGATGTATGGCTCAGATTCATGGACAATGTCAAGAGAAGATGAGATGGCCCTTGGAGTATTTGAGAGAAAAGTTCTCCGGAAGATTTATGGTCCTTCCCGTGATGCCAACGGCGAGTATCGAAGGAAATTTAACGATGAGCTGTACGAGCTCTACGCAGATCTGACCATAGTCCAGCGAATTAAAGCCCAAAGACTCCGCTGGCTGGGCCATGTTATGCGAATGGACAAAGAAGCTCCAGCACAGAAGGTTTTCCTATCGTCGCCTGAATTCGGCAGCAGAGGAAGGGGGAGGCCTCGACTGAGATGGAAACAACAGGTGGAGTATGACTTGAACTCCCTTGGGGTTTCCAATTGGCGTCAGTTATCGCTAAAAAGGAATGACTGGCGTGCTTTGATATGCAACGGCCAAAATCGCTTAGGCGGTTAAGCGCCAATAAATGATGATGATGATCATAATATCATGTTTTAAAAATTTGTCAGGTAAAATATGAAAAAGTATTTCTAATTTAATTTCATCCATCACAACAACGCTAAGAATTTGTAAAACACTATTTACACTCGCTGGGCCTATTCCCGACATTGTTACCTTACCATGTCTTCGTTTGCCACAAAATTTGGAACTCATTGACTCTTTCATTAATGAGCATTCTGCCCCTGAGCCATAATAAAACAAATATCGCTAACCTGATTTTTGCAAAATACCTGAAGGCGCGTTGAGTGAACAAACAACAACACGTCGAGTAGAAGATGCATTTGATTTGTAGCTTGATTCCTTTCCCTTGGAGATTTTTGAACATCGCGAAGCATAGTGCCCAACTTCACGACAGGGGAAGCATGTAACGGCAGTTGAAGACGAAGGATTCTTATCAGCAGGTTTGTTCGTTGATCTTTCTTGGACATTTGAATTGCTGTTCAGGCGACATACTTCGGCTTTATGGCCATACGTTCCACAATTAAAACATTTGAAATTATTTTAAGCAGTCTTTTGTCGTTTATAATTTACACCATCATAGTCATTCGAAATGGGCGGATATTTTCTTTTTATTGACGGCATCGCTTTTAATTCTCGTGTTAACTCGTTCCGTGTAGATATATTGGTAGTAAACGCAAGGCGTTGGAGTCGTGATTCAAATTGAGCTATGTGGGCTAAAAGTATTGCAGCGGCAGTTCGTTCGCTGTTGACTTTTCTAACTTCAGCATTAAAGAAGTCATCAGATCAGCTGCATAAGATGACAAACATTCACCTTCTTTTGGCTTACTGCTCTGCAAATTTATCTAAAAGGTAGCTAAGGTTTCCGTAATAGTGAATCTGGAAATGAACAACTCCTTAAAATCCTTCCAGTTCATCTGCGGAAATGCGACTTGTGATAACAAAGTTGCTGCTGGTCTCTTCAAAGCTTGACTGAGTAGTATCATCAAAGATGCACCGTAACAATCATGGTGCTTCATAACTATATTTGCTGTTGATATCCATGCACGAGCATCCGCATCTGCTGCTTCTGGATTAAATACAGGCAACTGCACTTTATCACTGTTGGGAGCCTTAAGCACCTTCATCAACTCTAAAAACTGTTTATTTTGTTGTTCAAACAGCATTTTCTAATTTTCAGCGCTGTTTCCGGATTCACAATATTGTAAGCCGTTGGCGTTCACCACTTCTGATGTCGAATCTTACATCATTTCTTTAAAATACTTGATATGCAGCGATGCGCCGGTGGTTACACTTTTCACAACTCTCTAATAATCAGTAATTACCTAGAACTGTTTTTCCCCGCTGCGTACTTCTTTTTCAAACAAGTGCTTTTACCAACAAGTGTTTTCATGAACAAGTGCTTTTGGGAACAACTGTTTTTATGAACAAGTGTTTCCATGAACAAGTGTACCACCATTGTTCCGCTCTGGCAATACATTATTGCCGGGCATATCATCAAGATTTCCGACATATATATGCCACGAATGGACTTTTCAGGATTTTTCTCGACTGTTTTCTTATATCGTTTTCTTGTCACGAAGTTCCCCACCGACAATCCCATTGCGAAAATTCTAGTTTTGGTTTACGAAACCCACATTCAATCCTATCCTGTTAACATGGGATTGGCATTTTAAGTCCCGATATCAGGGACTGTGAAAAGCTTCGTAATTCGAGAGAATTTGACAAACGCAAATGCATCATATCTCTAATTCTAGAGTTGGTGAGATTGGAGGTGCGCTATGAAGGGCAAGCAGGCTAAAATATAGAGGTTTGAGAATAGAACCGGCAACCTTCCCGAAGGCGAAGGTTGTCGAAACATAGGCATTTATCTTTCCCATTAAATGGTTATATTAGCAAATAACAGCCCCTGTTGTAGTAAATTTTTCTAATACATTTTGCCTTTTTTAAATTAACACTCGTTTCGACAATCAGAATAAGCCTGAGTTTATTTCTTGTGAAAAAGAAAATAATACTTAATTATGAATTTTTATTTCAGTTTGAAAAAAAAAAATGAAAATGAAATCTCGGATGACAGCATGTATTCCATAAAAAGATCTCCATCTCCAAAGCCATCAACTTCGCGATCGCAGGACAAGACCCAGGACATCCCGAAGGCGCCTCGAACTCCCAAGACACCAAAGCGCAAGAGCAAGACTTTCACAAGCTCCTTCGAATAAATAATGGAATATATGAAGGAGCAAGATGAAAAGAGAATGGAAGTTTCAAAAATGCAGACAGAGCTCTTAAAGCGCACAATTGAAAAGCTAACATCAATTGAGGAGTTATTAAAACCATGTGCACTGGATGTTTAACAGTCACATATACATACTTTGGTGCTATTGTCTTGTACATACATACACATTAAAGCGTTAAAAAAAAAAAAAACAAGCAAAAATTTTATCCGTTCGGAACCACTCCATTTCCAACCCAAATTTTTATTTTAATTTTTTTCAAAAAGCCTTTACATATTCCTAGAGTTGAAGATTTGAAATTTCCAAAACTTTTTTCATAGTGTGATCAACAAGATCTACAATTTTTTCAGTTTATATTCAGAAAGTTGCAATTTACATATATTCATAAAATGCCTCTCTACTTTGCATGTGAAATTTTTTAATCTGTATGAATTGTATTTTTCTGAATATCAACTGTAAATTTTTGAATATCACTTGTAATTTTCTGAATATCAAAAAGCACTTTCTGAATATAACTGCAATTTTCTCAATATTAAATGAAAATACTGAATATAAATTGTAACGTTAGGATTTCGCTCAAACTTTGAGGGACACTTCTCTAAATGTTTCTATTAGACATATCCTTACATTCGATATGGCATTTTAAAGGGAAAAGATAGTAGTTTGTTTAAAAATAAATCATATAACGAGTACCTGGAATTTAAACATGGTACTGGAAATACGTATCTTTTTAATAATTTTTTTTTTGTCAATTTTAGCTGGCTCTGGCGTTTTCACAGTTTTAAATAGCCCCTCAATATTTCTCAGAAATTAGGGGTGCATATCCTAGAAGAAACTAACCCATCCATCGACCGAAAAAAACTCACTCCTTATTGATAAATTATTATATCGAAATATGTAAAATTAAGAAAATCGTGTTTTCAGGCTCTAAAACGAACGTGTTTCTCAAGAGATAAAAAGGCAACCTTCTCATGGACTCCAGTCCTGACCTTTAGCTTCTACTACCTGAACATTTCGTTTTGTTATTTTCATACTAAGGGTCTCTGCTGATGGATCTCTTAAACCAATAGAAATTTTTTTTCCAAGTCAATTTCAATAACTTACTACATATGTATATAAATTTCGTACTATTTCAAGGAACACATACACACAATGCCGCAATTAATTTTTAAATTTATGTTAAGGTCAGGACTGGAGTCCATGAAAAATTCGTATTTTTATCTCTTGGGAAACACCTTCGTTTTAGAGCCTGCAACCACGATTTTTGACATTTTACATATTTTGAGATAAAAATTTATCAATAAGGAGTAAGTTTTTTTCGGTCAACGGATGTGTTTGTTTCTTTTAGGATATGCACCCTTAATTTCTGAGAAATATTGAGGAATGGTATTTATGTGCAGAACACCTTTCTGAGTAGGCGGCCTTCGGCCGCGCTTATACAAAATAACCCTGGGCTACGCCATGCCAAGTCCGGACGTGTGTCATAACCGTGGCTACGGCCACGGCGTGACTTTTTTTGCACGTTTTTAGGGACAGCCTAATAAAATTACAACAACCACATGAAAACTTGAAACTTTGATTGCAAATATCTCTTCAGAGAAGCAAAACATAATTTTAGCTAATTTTTTAGCAGTTGACACCTAAATCGAGGGTACTCTATTTCCTATCCAAAGAAAACTCCAATTGGAGCATCAGAGTACAAATGTAGTAGTTTTTCATAAAAAAATGTTGCTCCAATTAACATTGCGCTGTCCTAGGACTGGACCACCTACTCTAACCTTCGCTTTGTTTCTGCTACTCCATGGAGTACCTACCGTCAGAATACTTTGCAATGGACTTCAATGTTGTTACTCCTTTCAGTATATACTGCCAGAAATGTCAAATTACATATAAAAAAACGCTCAAGAAATGGTCAAGAACACGCCAATACTCAGCTCATAAGAAAAAATACTACAATTTTCGATGGGTGGCAATGCAATAAATATGCTCGTATATATTTCTTGAGGTAAACTGGCAGATTCACGGCAAAGATGAGTATATACTGCGCTACACATGTTTAATACATTTTTATAATAATACTCTGCAATAAAATGGAAAATGCCATAAACGTCAAAATTTCTTGACCAGGTATAAGAAATATCTGCTCGTTTTTTTCTTGAGGCATTTCTTGGCAGGTGATTAGCCCGCTTAAGGCACGAGAAATGATCGACTTTCAAAAAGCTGAACGTGGTCCGTCTGCGGAACTTACCTCATTTCAGTGGTTATATGTTGCGGATTACAAATTGAAATATCTAATATCTATTTTGCGCTACTTTAAATTATTTATTCACAAAATTTCTTTGCAAATATGAACTAAATCTGATCATAAATACGGATTTTGTAGATATAACGACTCCCGCGCCATCTAGCGGGAAAAAATATAAAAATTGTTGGTACGACGTATCCAGAGAATAAACTGTCAAAATTTGGGAAAATTTTGTTGAGTAGTTTTTGAGGCAATTCGTCACAAAAAAACCCCCTACATAGGAGTACTCCAATATCAAAAAATACAAAATACAACGATTTGTGCAGGGTGTCGCTGTGATCGTACTTATTTAGAAATTAACGCTTAAATTGCAATATTTGTCATTTTTTACCTTTTTTGGCACATGTACATGTAAATTATGTATGGATATAATCGGAGTTGAAGTTCCTCCAAACTTAAATTACGATAGTACTGTGGCGAATGTTCTCAAGAATCGCTCATCTCCCAACTCTAGCGTATTTCTATCACTAGCGTCACTACCACAACTACAGCTGTTTAGATACATGACGTGAGAGCGAGAGAGGGAGAGGCAGCTCGCGTGTTTGAGAATGTGGCACAAAGAGGAGATGACGATAGATAAACGCTTCGAGAACACTGTTGCACGAATAAACCAGAAAGGTGTAGACATTTCTAGGTTGTGATGCTGCTGTCTGCTAGGGTATATAAACCGCGCAAAGACAACGCAAATCAATCAGTTTATTTTGAAGTGTTGTACAGTGAAGTACTGAACAGTAAATTAACCCGCGATATTGTACTACGGTTTTTAGTACTGAATAAAGCGTACTACTTATTAAACAGAATCGGAGTGTTTTATTTAACGTACAGTGATCGAACTCAGGGAAAAATAGTCGAGGATTCATCGAATTCGTCACAATTGGTGTCAGAAGCGGTATTGGTAAATAAATAAATACAAGGACATTGAAAAGGATAACAAGGACATTGAAAAGGACATTGTAAAGGTAACAAGGACATTGCAAGGATATGGCAAAGTTTAATGACTTGAAGATCTAACAACTCAAAAACGAGTTGGAGAAACGTGGAATGGTAACAACAGGCAATAAGCCAGAGCTACAATCACGTCTACGCGAGGCTATGGAAGCGGAAGGAATCAACGTTGACGATTATGTTTTTCAGCTTTCGGAAGAGGGAGCGACGAAAATAGAAGAGCAAAAGGATACTCTGGATTCAGTGGCAAATGTGGACACAAACTCGCTGTTGGCTGTATTGGCTCAGATGCCGACGAATATAACATCAAAGTTTGAAGAACAGAAAACTTGCATGGAACAACAAGAGACACGATTGGCATCTCAGTTGCAAGAACAGAAGACACACATGACATCTGCGTTGGAAGAACAGAGGACATACATGACATCTCAGATCTCAGCTCAACTTGAGGAGCAGGAGGCCCGGCTATCCTCAAAAATAGCATTACAGCTGGAGGAGCAGGAAGAACGTATGTCATCACAGCTAAAAATACAGGACGAGAAAATAATGCAGCTTGAGGAGAAAGTCGAGGCCGAGGTGGATGCGTTAAGAAGTCGTATCCAAGAGTTGCAGCTGAGTCGTCCAGTGTTTCAACAAGCGCACCCAAGGTAAAACCCCATCATTTGACGGTTCTGTTCCTTTCCAGGTATTTAAGCTACAATTTGAGAAGACAGCAGCTGTGAACAAATGGGGCGCTGAGGACAAAGTCGCTGCTTTATTTGTGGTATTGAAAGGACCTGCAGCCGAAATCTTACAGACTATTCCGGACGCTGAAAGAAACAACTATGAAGCGTTGATGGGAGCCGTTGAAAGACGTTACGGCAGCGAGCATAGAAGGCAGATACATCAAATAGAGCTACAGAATCGCTTCCAGAAGGCTAACGAAACATTACAGGAGTTTGCATCGGACATCGAGAGGTTGGCTCATCTAGCAAACGCAGACGCACCAGTGGAATACATCGAGAGGGTGAAAATCCAAAGTTTCATAAATGGAATACGTGACGTGGAGACGAAGCGGGCCACCTATGCAAATCCAAAGAGATCATTTGCGGAGACGGTATCACATGCTCTAACTCAAGAAACCGCAAAGCTCATCGTGTGGAAGTGGAGACGCCAGACTTGGTCAACAAAATCGACAAAATTTTGGAAGCATTGAATGGGGTACAGAAGACAAGCGATGGCTCCATTAAATGCTTCAAGTGCGGAAAATCTGGCCATATGGTGCGTCATTGCAACATCGGCTCCAGAGACTTCGGCAATGCTTGTGGACGTAAGGGTAACGCTGGAGGAGATGACCAAGATGAATGCCCTATAGTTTCTGTGTCGCAGGTCGGAGGGAAAGCAAGTACTGTTACTGTTAGAGGTTTCTTGGACGGAAAAGAGCGGTTATTCACTGTGGATACTGGCGCATCTCATTCCATCATTAGAAGTGACTTGGTCCAAAAGAGAGTACGGCCATTGCAGGATGCAAAGTTGCGGACAGTAACTGGTGAAAGTAAGCTGGTCCATGGAGAAGTGCGGTGCAAAGTTGTGATTGGGAATGTGACTACATACCACAACTTCTTAGTGGCAGATATTGTGGACGAAGTCATCATTGGCGTCGACTTCTTGGCTGTGAGAGACATTCACATGAACCTGAGAAATAGAGTTATGAGATACAATGGCCAAGAAGTACCTCTGATCTTTGGACACAACATTGGGTATTACACCAAAGAAGTTTCATTAGAGATGAAGCACAAGGACACTCGAAATGCAAAGGTACCTCCTCGACCAATGGCTTCGATAGACAAATGCTTACTTGAGAATATTTGGAAAAGTCAACAGAAAGATTCAGATCTGGCATGTGTGATCCGAGGGCTTGAGCGAAACAAACGACCAGCAAGCAAAGAAATGTCAGCGGCGAGTCCAGTTGCCAAGTCATATTGGGCACAATGGAACAGTTTACGAATGGTATCCGGTTGTTTGAATCGAATATGGGAGAGTGAGGATGGTCAATGCGCTCGGAAGCTTATAGTTGTTCCAAGGAAGCGGGTGTCTGATGTTCTTAGCGAAATGCATAACGATCCAAGCGGAGGTCATCTAGGAGTCAAGAAGACCTTGGAGAGGATTAAGCAGACATTTTATTGGGTTGGTTACGGTCAGTCGGTAAAGGAGTGGATTGCCAAATGCGATGAGTGCATCAGAGCAAGGGTGCTGAGGTCCACGAGTCATGGTCGAAGGAGGCAGTGCAACTCAGATGCACCGGTTGATAGGATTGCCCTGGATGAAGCTGGTCCATTCCCCAGAACTATAAGCAAAAACATGAAAACCAGGTACGACAAAGCAATGGAAACAGAAGGATTTCTGGAAGGAGATTTAGTATTCCTTAACAGGCCACAACGGAGGAAAAGTGTGTCTCCCAAAGTTCAGTGCAACTGGGAAGGACCGTACAGAGTTGTGAAACGGATCAACGACGTTGTTTACCGCATACAGGCTGTTGGAAGACAACGAAACAAAATGAAGGTGGTTCACCTGGAGAGGCTAGCAACGTTTGGATCGGGAAATGTGTCTGATCGGGACGATCAGACTTAGGTGGAGGGCAGTGTGGCGAATGTTCTCAAGAATCGCTCATCTCCCAACTCTAGCGTACTTCTATCACTACCACAACTACAGCTGTTTAGATACATGACGTGAGAGCGAGAGAGGGAGAGGCAGCTCGCGTGTTTGAGAATGTGGCACAAAGAGGAGATGACGATAGATAAACGCTTCGAGAACACTATTGCACGAATAAACCAGAAAGGTGTAGACATTTCTAGGTTGTGATGCTGCTGTCTGCTAGGGTATATAAACCGCGCAAAGACAACGCAAATCAATCAGTTTATTTTGAAGTGTTGTACAGTGAAGTACGGTTTTTAGTACTGAATAAAGCGTACTACTTATTAAACATAATCGGAGTGTTTTATTTAACGTACAGTGATCGAACTCAGGGAAAATAATCAAGGAATTATCGAATTCGTCACAATTGGTGTCAGAAGCGGTATTGTTAAATAAATACAAGGACATTGAAAAGGATAACAAGGACATTGAAAAGGATAACACGGACATTGAAAAGGATAACTAGGACATTGTAAAGGTAACAAGGACATTGCAAGGATATGGCAAAGTTTAATGACTTGAAGATCCAACAACTCAAAAACGAGCTGGAGAAATGTGGAATGGTAACAACAGGCAATAAGCCAGAGCTACAATCACGTCTACGGGAGGCTATGGAAGCGGAAGGAATCAACGTTGACGATTATGTTTTTCAACTTTCGGAAGAGGGAGCGACGAAAATAGAAAAGCAAAATGACTCTACGGATTCAGTGGTAAATGTGGACACAAACTCTTTATTGGCTGCCTTGGCTCAGATGTCAAACAACATAACATCAAGCATGTCATCTCAGTTGGAAGAACAGAAGACACACATGACATCTGCGTTGGAACAACAAGAGACACGCATGGCATCAAAGTTGAAGAAGACACACATGGCGTCTCAGTTGGAAGAACAGAAAACTTGCATGACAACTAGACTGGAACAGGTGTCATCACAGATCTCCGCTCAAATGGAGGAACAGCGGTCATTTATCACTTCGCAGTTGGAAGCAGAAGATGCAAAGATTGCAGAGCTCCAAGATAAAATGGACGCTGAAGTCAATGTGCTGAGAGGACGTATCCAAGAGTTGCAGCTGAATCGTCCATCTGTTTCAACAACCACACCCAAGGTAAAAACCCCATCCTTTGACGGTTCTGTTCCTTTCCAGGTATTTAAGCTACAATTTGAGAAGACAGCAGCTGTGAACAACTGGGGCGCTGAGGACAAAGTCGCTGCTTTATTTGTGGCATTGAAAGGACCTGCAGCCGAAATCTTACAGACTATTCCGGACGCTGAAAGAAACAACTATGAAGCGTTGATGGGAGCCGTTGAAAGACGTTACGGCAGCGAGCATAGAAGGCAGATACATCAAATAGAGCTACAGAATCGCTTCCAGAAGGCTAACGAAACATTACAGGAGTTTGCATCGGACATCGAGAGGTTGGCTCATCTAGCAAACGCAGACGCACCAGTGGAATACATCGAGAGGGTGAAAATCCAAAGTTTCATAAATGGAATACGTGACGTGGAGACGAAGCGGGCCACCTATGCAAATCCAAAGAGATCATTTGCGGAGACGGTATCACATGCTCTAACTCAAGAAACAGCATCACTTTTGTCCAAACCAGCGTACAAAGCTCATCGTGTGGAAGTAGAACGACCAGAATGGGTGGACGCAATCCTAGAAGCATTGAACGGAAAGCAACGGAAAAATGAAGCAGCCATTAAATGCTTCAAGTGCGGAAAATCTGGCCATATGGTGCGTCATTGCAACATCGGCTCCAGAGACTTCGGCAATGCTTGTGGACGTAAGGGTAACGCTGGAGGAGATGACCAAGATGAATGCCCTATAGTTTCTGTGTCGTAGGTCGGAGGGAAAGCAAGTACTGTTACTGTTAGAGGTTTCTTGGACGGAAAAGAGCGGTTATTCACTGTGGATACTGGCGCATCTCATTCCATCATTAGAAGTGACTTGGTCCAAAAGAGAGTACGACCATTGCAGGATGCAAAGTTGCGGACAGTAACTGGTGAAAGTAAGCTGGTTCATGGAGAAGTGCGGTGCAAAGTTGCGATTGGGAATGCGACTACATACCACAACTTCTTAGTGGCAGATATTGTGGACGAAGTCATCATTGGCGTCGACTTCTTGGCTCTGAGAGACATTCACATGAACCTGAGACATAGAGTTATGAGATACAATGGCCAAGAAGTACCTCTGATCTTTGGACATAACATTGGGTATTACACCAAAGGAGTTTCATTAGAGATGAAGCACAAGGACACTCGAAATGCAAAGGTACCTCCTCGACCAATGGCTTCGATAGACAAATGCCTACTTGAGAATATTTGGAGAAGTCAACAGGAAGATTCAGATCTGGCATGTGTGATCCGAGGGCTTGAGCGAAACAAACGACCAGCAAGAAAAGAAATGTCAGCGGCGAGTCCAGTTACCAAGTCATATTGGGCACAATGGAACAGTTTACGAATGGTATCCGGTTGTTTGCATCGAATATGGGAGAGTGAGGATGGTCAATGCGCTCGGAAGCTTATAGTTGTTCCAAGGAAGCGGGTGTCTGATGTTCTTAGCGAAATGCATAACGATCCAAGCGGAGGTCATCTAGGAGTCAAGAAGACCTTGGAGAGGATTAAGCAGACATTTTATTGGGTTGGTTACGGTCAGTCGGTAAAGGAGTGGATTGCCAAATGCGATGAGTGCATCAGAGCAAAGGTGCTGAGGTCCACGAGTCATGGTCGAAGGAAGCAGTGCAACTCAGATGCACCGGTTGAGAGGATTACCCTGGATGAAGCTGGTCCATTCCCCAGAACTATAAGCAAAAACATGAAAACCAGGTACGACAAAGCAATGGAAACAGACGGGTTTCTGGAAGGAGATTTAGTATTCCTTGCCAGACCACAACGGAGGAAAAGTGTGTCTCCCAAAGTTCGGTGCAACTGGGAAGGACCGTACAGAGTTGTGAAACGGATCAACGACGTTGTTTACCGCATACAGGCTGTTGGAATGCCAAGGGACAAAATGAAAGTGGTTCCCCTGGGGAGACTAGCAACGTTTGGATCGGAAAATGTGTCTGATCGGGACGATCAGACTTAGGTGGAGGGCAGTGTGGCGAATGTTCTCAAGAATCGCTCATCTCCCAACTCTAGCGTATTTCTATCACTAGCGTCACTACCACAACTACAGCTGTTTAGATACATGACGTGAGAGCGAGAGAGGGAGAGGCAGCTCGCGTGTTTGAGAATGTGGCACAAAGAGGAGATGACGATAGATAAACGCTTCGAGAACACTGTTGCACGAATAAACCAGAAAGGTGTAGACATTTCTAGGTTGTGAAGCTGCTGTTTGCTAGGGTATATAAACCGCGCAAAGACAACGCAAATCAATCAGTTTATTTTGAAGTGTTGTACAGTGAAGTACTGAACAGTAAATTAACCCGCGATATTGTACTACGGTTTTTAGTACTGAATAAAGCGTACTACTTATTAAACATAATCGGAGTGTTTTATTTAACGTACAGTGATCGAACTCAGGGAAAATAGTCGAGGAATTATCGAATTCGTCACAGTGTACTCAGAATCTGCTTAATAATGTGGCGAATGTTCTCAAGGATCGCTCATCTCCCAACTCTAGCGTATTTCCATCACTAGCATCACTACCACAACCATTGTGTATCAATACCAAGTGTGAACTCTTCTTTTGACAATACACATTAAAATGTCGGTTTGTTTACATCCTGCACATATTAAAATGTCGCCAGCACCGAATAACAGAAAAGCAAATGGCGTTGTTTAACATCCTGCACACATTAACATGGCGGTCTCCTATCTTTTACCTAATGGTAGAAAGAGATGGGAAGATGGAAAGAAGTGAGACAAAAAAGGAAATTAAAAACAGGTGACTAAACTCACTTTGAAGTTTTCACGACTATGTCTATGATATCACACTTGTTATTAACCACAATCTCAAACAGGTGTTAAACTCATTTTGGAATTTTGACGTCTATGCAGAAGAGTTTACACTTGGTATTGATACACAATGACCACAACTACAGCTGTTTAGATACATGACGTGAGAGCGAGAGAGGGAGAGGCAGCTCGCGTGTTTGAGAATGTGGCACAAAGAGGAGATGACGATAGAAAAACGCTTCGAGAACACTGTTGCACGAATAAACCAGAAATGTGTAGACATTTCTAGGTTGTGAGACTGCTGTTTACTAGGGTATATAAACCGCGCAAAGACAACGCAATTCAATCAGTTTATTTTGAAGTGTTGTACAGTGAAGTACTGAACAGTAAATTAACCCGCGATATTGTACTACGGTTTTTAGTACTGAATAAAGCGTACTACTTATTAAACAGAATCGGAGTGTTTTATTTAACGTACAGTGATCGAACTCAGGGAAAATAATCAAGGAATTGTCGAATTCGTCACAATTGGTGTCAGAAGCGGTATTGTTAAATAAATACAGGATAAAAAGGATATAAGGATATAAAGGCAACAAGGATATTGCAAGGTAACAAGGACATTGCAAGGATATGGTAAAGTTTAATGAATTGAAGATCCAGCAACTCAAAAACGAGTTGGAGAAACGTGGATTGGTAACAACAGGCAATAAGCCAGAGCTACAATCACGTCTACGCGAGGCTATGGAAGCGGAAGGAATCAATGTTCACGATCATGTCTTTCAACTTTCGGAAGAGCGAGCGACGAAAATAGAAGAGCAGAAGGACTCTCAGGATTCAGTGGCAAATGTGGACACAAACTCTTTATTGGCTGCCTTGGCTCAGATGTCAAACAACATAACAACAAGCATGTCATCTCAGTTGGAACAACAAGAGACACGCATGGCATCAAAGTTGGAGGAACAGAAGACACACATGGCATCTCAGTTGGAACAACAAGAGACACGGATGGCATCAAAGTTGGAGGAACAGAAGACACACATGGCATCTGCGTTGGAAGAACAGAGGACATACATGACTTCTCAGATCTCAGCTCAACTTGAGGATCAGGAGGCCCGGTTATCTTCAAAAATAGCATTGCAGCTGGAGGAGCAGGAAGAGCGTATGTCATCACAGCTAAAAATGCAGGACAAGAAAATAATGCAACTTGAGGAGAAAGTCGAGGCCGAGGTGGATGCGTTAAGAAGTCGTATCCAGGAGTTGCAACTGAATCGTCCAAGTGTTTCCACAAGCGTACCCAAGGTAAAACCCCCATCATTTGACGGTTCTGTTCCTTTCCAGGTATTTAAGTTACAATTTGACAAGACAGCAGCCGTGAACAACTGGGGCGCTGAAGATAAAGTCGCTGCACTCTTCGTAGCATTGAAAGGACCGGCAGCCGAAATCTTACAGACTATTCCTGATGCCGAACGAAACAACTATGAAGCATTGATGGGTGCTGTGGAGAGACGTTATGGTAGCGAGCATCGGAAGCAGATTTACCAAATAGAGCTACAAAATCGCTGCAAGGAAGCCCAATGAGACCTTACAAGAATTTGCATCGGACATCGAGAGGTTAGCGCACCTAGCAAACGCGGATGCACCTGTGGAGTACATGGAGAGGGTAAAGATACAAAGTTTCATAAATGGAATACGTGATGTGGAGACGAAGCGGACCACCTATGCAAATCCAAAGAGATCATTTGCGGAGACGGTATCACATGCTCTAACTCAAGAAACAGCATCACTTTTGTGCAAACCAGCGTACAAAGCTCATCGTGTGGAAGTAGAACGACCAGAGTGGGTGGACGCAATCCTAGAAGCATTGAACGGAAAGCAACGGAAAAATAAAGCAGCCATTAAATGCTTCAAGTGCGGAAAATCTGGTCATATTGTGTGTCATTGCAACATCGGCTCCAGAGACTTCGGCAATGCAAGTGGACGTAAGGGTAACGCTGGAGGAGATGAGCAAGATGAATGCCCCATAGTTTCTGTGTCGCAGGTCGGAGGGAAAGCAAGTAATGTTACTGTTAGAGGTTTCTTGGACGGAAAAGAGCGGTTACTCACTGTGGATACTGGTGCATCTCATTCCATCATTCGAAGTGAATTGGTCATTAAGAGAGTGCGACCATTACAGGATGCAAAGTTGCGGACCGTAACTGGTGAAAGTAAGCTGGTCCATGGAGAAGTGCGGTGCAAAGTTGTGATTGGGAATGTGACTACATACCACAACTTCTTAGTGGCAGATATTGTGGACGAAGTCATCATTGGCGTCGACTTCTTGGCTGTGAGAGACATTCACATGAACCTGAGAAATAGAGTTATGACATACAATGGCCAAGAAGTACCTCTGATCTTTGGACACACCATTGGGTATTGCACCAAAGGAGTTTCATTAGAGGTGAAACGCAGGGACACTCGAAAGGCAAAGGTACCTCCTCAACCAATGGCTTTGATAGACAAATGCCTGCTTGAGAATATTCGGAGAAGTCAACAGGAAGATTCAGATCTGGCATGTGTGAGCCGAGGGCTTGAGCGAAACAAACGACCAGCAAGAAAAGAAATGTCAGCGGCGAGTCCAGTTGCCAAGTCATATTGGGCACAATGGAACAGTTTACGAATGGTATCCGGTTGTTTGCATCGAATATGGGAGAGTGAGGATGGTCAATGCGCTCGGAAGCTTATAGTTGTTCCAAGGAAACGGGTGTCTGATGTTCTCAGGGAAATGCATAACGATCCAAGTGGAGGTCATCTAGGAGTCAAGAAGACCTTGGAGAGGATTAAGCAGACATTTTATTGGGTTGGTTACGGTCAGTCGGTAAAGGAGTGGATTGCCAAATGCGATGAGTGCATCAGAGCAAAGGTGCTGAGGTCCACGAGTCATGGTCCAAGGAGGCAGTGCAACTCAGATGCACCGGTTGAGAGGATTACCTTGGATGAAGCTGGTCCATTCCCCGGAACTATAAGCAAAAACATGAAAACCAGGTACGACAAAGCAATGGAAACGGAAGGGTTCCTGGAAGGAGATTTAGTATTCCTATACGGACCACAACGGAGGAAAGGTGTGTCTCCCAAAGTTCAGTGCAACTGGGAAGGACCATACAGAGTTGTGAAACGGATCAACGACGTTGTTTACCGGATACAGGCTGTTGGAATGCCACGGAACAAAATGAAGGTGGTTCCCCTGGAGAGGCTAGCAACGTTTGGATCGTGAAATGTGTCTGATCGGGACGATCAGACTTAGGTGGAGGGCAGTGTGGCGAATGTTCTCAAGAATCGCTCATCTCCCAACTCTAGCGTATTTCCATCACTAGCGTCACTACCACAACTACAGCTGTTTAGATACATGACGTGAGAGCGAGAGAGGGAGAGGCAGCTCGCGTGTTTGAGAATGTGGCACAAAGAGGAGATGACGATAGAAAAACGCTTCGAGAACACTGTTGCACGAATAAACCAGAAATGTGTAGACATTTCTTGGTTGTGAGACTGCTGTTTACTAGGGTATATAAACCGCGCAAAGACAACGCAATTCAATCAGTTTATTTTGAAGTGTTGTACAGTGAAGTACTGAACAGTAAATTAACCCGCGATATTGTACTACGGTTTTTAGTACTGAATAAAGCGTACTACTTATTAAACAGAATCGGAGTGTTTTATTTAACGTACAGTGATCGAACTCAGGGTAAATAATCAAGGAATTGTCGAATTCGTCACAATAAATAGTATGCTTTATTCACTACTAGAAACCCTAGTACAATATCGGGTTAATTCACTGTGCAGTACTTCACTGTACAACACTTGAAAATAAACTGATTGATGTGAGTTGTCTTTGCGCGGTTTATAACCTAGAAATATCTACACATTTCTGGGCTATTGGTGCAACAGTGTTCTCGAAACGTTTATCTATCGTCATCTCCTCTTTGTGTCACATTCGCAAATATGCGAGCTGCTTCTCCTTCTCTCGCTCTCGCGTCATGTACCTAAACAGCTGTAGTTGTTGTAGTGATGCTAGTGGTGGAAGTATGCTAGAGTTGGGAGATGAGCGATTCTTGACAACATTCGCCACACTGCCCTCCACCTAAGTCTGATCGTCCCGATCCGACACATTTCCCGATCCAAACGCTGCTAGCCTCTCCAGGTGAACAACATCATTTACCCGCTAGACAACATCATTTACCCGCTTTATGACTTTATATGGGCCTTCACAGTTACATTGCAGTTTTGGGGACAAACCTCTCTTTCGTTGTGGGTAGTATAACAGCACTAAATCTCCTTCGTTAAAACCTTCCGAGTTGATTGCTTTGTCGTATCTGGCTTTGATCTTATCACTCACGATCTTCGACCGTTGTGTTACAAGGTCGTGTATTTCTCTAATTTCTTCTTCCAAGATGCTAGTGGATTTCCTGGCATTTATTCCTTCATCAGCATTTATCCCAAACTTCAAGTCAGCTAGCAACCGAAGATCATTCCCAAAAATTACTTTTGCCGGAGTCTGACCCGTTGTTTCATGTATTGCCGAGCGATATGCCATCAGGAACAAGGATATGTGAGTGTCCCAATCTTTCTGGAACTTATCCACTATTTTCCTCATGTGCTCTTCCAAGGTTCGATTGAAACGTTCCACAATGCCATCTGACTGAGGATGCAGTGCAGTTGTTCGCGTTTTCCGAATACCCAATGTCTTGCACATTTCTTGGAATACAACCGATTCGAAATTCCTCCATTGGTCAGAATGTAACTCCATCGGTACACCAAACCTCGCTACCCAATTGTTAATGAACACCTCTGCAATGGTTTCTGCCTCTTGATTTGGAATCAGGTAAACTTCTGGCCATTTGCTGAAATAATCCATAACAACTAGTACGTATTTGTTTCCGAGTTTACTAGTAGGAAATGGACCAGCTACATCCATGACAATCCTCTTAAACGGTGCACCGGTATTGTACTGCTTCATCTGTCCATGGCTTCTCCACTTCAGACCTTTTGCTTTGATGCACACCTCACAGTTGGCAATCCACTCCGCGATCGACTGGCGGCAACCAACCCAATAGAATCTCTGCTTGACTTTCTCCAACGTTTTCGTGACTCCGAGATGACCTCCACTTGGACCATTATGTAGTTCATTCAAATATCAGAAATTTTCTTCCTTGGGACAACTACCAGCTTCCGAGCGCATTGACCATCTTCGCTTTTCCATACTCTATGTAAGCAACCGGATACCAATTTCAGACTGTTCTACTGTGCCCAATATGACTTGGCAATATGACTCTCTGCTGACATCTCCTCTCTTGTTGGTCGTTCGTTTTGCTCGATTCCTTGCATCACACGAACCAGGTCTGGGTCCTCTAGCTGATGCTTCCTTAGTTGATCCATGTTCCATTCGTCCGTAGATGTTATAGTCATCAGCCGCACATCTATAACATCTTCCTTGGCCTCAGCTTTCGAACAATGCTTGCATTCTAGGTTACATGGTCGCCGGGACATTGCATCAGCGTTGCCGTGGTTGCTGCCTTTGCGATGCTTTATGGAAAAGTCATAACTTTGTAGTCGCTCTATCCACCGTGCCAAATGACCTTCCGGATTACGGAAATGCAAGAGCCATTTCAACGCTGCATGGTCTGTCCTGACGTGGAATCGCTGTCCATAGAGATACTTGTGGAAATGCTTGATGCCAGTAGTTCTCTCCGTGTTACGCAATAATTCCTTTCCGGCTTCCCAATTGTGCGGCTATAGTATGCCACTACCTTCTCCTGTCCATCGACAATCTGTGACAAAACTCCTCCAATCAGATAACCGCTCGCGTCTGTATCCAAAATAAATGTTGAGCCTGGGATTGGATACGCTAACATTGGGGCAGTGCACAGCCGTTCCTTCAAGGTTTGGAAAGGCACTTCATGTTCCTTCTTCCAATCAAATGACATATTCTTCCTGATCAACTCATGAAGACTACTGGCTACGCTGGCGAAATTTGGTACAAATCGGCGATAATACGTGCACAGTCCAAGGAAACTTCGTAACTGATGTAAATTATTCGGTCTTGGCCAATCCTTCACAGCTTCAATCTTTTCTTTAGCAGTGCAGATGCCCTCCGTAGTTACCTTGTGACCTAAATAACTTACTTCCTTCCTGAACAATGCACACTTTTTGGGACTCAATTTCAGACTGGCACCAGCTATCCTTTGGAAAACTTCCTCCAGGTTTTTAAGGTGTTCTTCAAAGCTTTTTCCAAACACGATGATGTCGTCCAGGTACACCAAACATGTTTTCCAATGCAGTCCTTTCAATACTTGGACCATGAGTCTCTCAAAAGTCGCTGGAGCGTTACATAGTCCAAAGGGCATTACCATAAATTGCCACAGCCCCTCTCTAACGCTGAAGGCTGTATTTTCCTTCACCAGATAGTGAGTCCAGAGTATCGTCAATTCTCGGTAATGGATAGCTGTCCTTTTTCGTTACGTCATTCAGCTTCCGGTAATCCACGCAGAACCGCATTTTTCCATCCTTTTTCTTCTCTAGCACTACCGGTGAGCTCCATGGATTAGCTGATGGTTCGATCACGCCGCTGTCAATCATTTCCTGTGTAATTTCTCTGACCACTTGGCGTTTGGCCCAGGGAACACTTCGGGGAGCTTGGCGGATTGGCCTCGCATCACCGGTATCAATTTGATGCTTCACAACATTGGTTCTACCTGGCTTGGAACCATTCTTGTCATATATGCTAGAGTACTATAGTAGAAGTCGTTTTGCCTTATTCTGGTGGTCTCCTCCGAACTCTTGCGTCCACGCCGTGATATCATCTGAAAGATTAATGTTGCTGGTAGAAACATTTCCCTGGAGCTGTTCACAATTTATAACCACCACCACCTCCTGACATTGTCCCAATATAGCTCCTTTGGAAAGCTTAATCGGCGATATGAACTCATTTAGTACTCTTACCGGTAATCGTAAATCTTGTTTTGTCATAGCCAGTGTTTTTCCCTACTAGTATATCCGTCTTTGATTTGTTTGCTGCCTCTACCACCCACAATTTGTTTGTCCCGTAATCTCTATCAATCCTTGCCCAAACGATCGCCTCCGACTTCGGTGGAATTTGTTGGCGTTCTCCCACGAGGACCCGCTTACTGATGTATTTGTTCTCGTAACCAAAATTTAGTGGCGCATCCATGTTTTGCATGTCGATCTTGATGCCTTGTTTGCTTAAGAAATCCACACCAACTATGATCTCATCAACAATATCTGCCACTATAAAATTGTGCAGTACGGTTACATTCCCATGACATTTCACATGTTACTTCTCCTTGGACTTGGGTGGCCTCACCAGTCGCCGTTCGCAACTTTGCTCCATGTAATGGCCTCACTACTTTGTTGACTAAATTAGATCGAATGATGGAATGAGATGCGCCCGTATCAACAGTCAGTAAACGCTCTTTCCCGTCCACGAGTCCTCCAACAGTAACATTACTCGACTTCCTTCCGATCTGTGAGTCAGAGATTATGGGGCATCCAATTGCGGGAGCCAGCCTTCGCCCCTTGCGGCTGACTCTCTTTAGTTTAACAGGTTTGTTGGATTGGGAGACTTGCTCATCTCCTTCAGCCTTGCGCTTACGTCCGCCTGCATTATTGGAATTGTTGGAGCCAGATCCACAATAAGGTGCAATATGACCAGATTTTCCGCACTTAAAGCACTTAATGGAGCCATCGCTTTTCTTCTGTGCCCCATTCAATGCTTCCAAAATTTTGTCGATTTTGTTGACCAAGTCTGGCGTCTCCACTTCCACACGGTGAGCTTTGTACAATTGTTTGCTCAAAAGAGATGCGGTTTCTTGAGTTAGAGCATGTGATACTGTATCCGCGAATGATCTCTTTGGATTTGCATATGTGGCGCGCTTCGTCTCCACGTCACGTATTCCATTTATGAAACTTTGGATTTTCACCCTCTCGATGTATTCCACTGGTGCGTCTGCGTTTGCTAGAAGAGCCAACCTCTCGATATCCGATGCAAACTCCTGTAATGTTTCGTTAGCCTTCTGAGAGCGATTCTGTAGCTCTATTTGATGTATCTGCCTCCTATGCTCGCTGCCGTAACGTCTTTCAACGGCTCCCATCAACGCTTCATAGTTGTTTCTTTCAGCGTCTGGAATAGTCTGTAAGATTTCGGCTGCAGGTCCTTTCAATGCCACAAATAAAGCAGTGACTTTGTCCTCAGCGCCCCAGTTATTCACAGCCGCTGTCTTCTCAAATTGTAGCTTAAATACCTGGAAAGGGACAGAACCGTCAAAGGATCGGGTTTTTACCTTGGGTGTGCTTGTTGAAACCACTGTGCGATTCAGTTGCAACTCCTTGATGCGATTTCTTAACGCATACATCTCGGCCTCGACTTTCTCCTCAAGTTGCATTATTTTCTTGTCCTGTATTTTTAGCTGTGATGACATGCGCTCTTCCTGCTCCTCCAGCTGCAGTGCTATTTTTGAAGATAACCGGGCCTCCTGATCCTTGCAATGTCCTTGTTTATTTGAGCTGAGATCTGAGAAGTCATGCGTGACTCTTGTTGCTCCAACAGAGATGCCATGCGTGTTTTTTGTTGTTCCAACTGAGATGCCTTGTTGTTCCAACGATGAATTCCACTGAATTCGGAGTATCCTTCTGCTCTTCAAGTTTGGTCGCTCCCTCTTCCGAATGCTGAAAAACATGATCGTCAACGTTGATTCCTTCCCTTTCCATAGCCTCTCGCAAACGTGATTGAAGCTTTGCTTTATTGCCTGCTGTTGTCAGTCCACGCCGTTCCAACTCATTTTTGAGTTGCTGGATCTTCACTGTTCAGTACTTCACTGAAAATAAACTGATTGAAGTTGCGTTGTCTTTGCGCGGTTTATATACCCTAGCAGACAGCGGCTTCATAACCTAGAAATATCTACACATTTCTGGGTTATTCGTGCAACAGTGTTCTCGAAACGTTTGTCTATCGTCATCTCCTCTTTGTGTCACATTCGCACTCTCTCGCTCTCGCGTCATGTACCTAAACAGCTGTAGTTGTGGTAGTAACGCTAGTGGTGGAAATACGCTAGAGTTGAAGATGAGCGATTCTTGAGAACATTTGCCACAATAATACCGACGGAGATATCGAATTCGAAATATATCGTAAGCCAACATCGACCGATCGATTTATCCCGATCAAGTCGAACCATCATTACTCGCATAAATTATCTGCCTTTAATTCATAGTGTATCAATACGTGTGAACTCTAGCTTTGACAGAAATGTCAAAACACACTTCGACGTCAAATCACAATTGTCAAAACACACATCGATGTCAAAAATCTGAGTTGCTATTGTTGTTTTCGTTGCGATCGGGTTGTGTGCAGCACCGAATATCATTGAGACAGGGTTCTTGTTTGCACAAAAGTGTTGCTGTGTTGCACAACTTTTTCACTACAGTTTCTAGGTCAACTTTTAAGCGAATCTTTCAGTTTATACTTTATATCAAAGAAAAAAAAAAAAATTAAAACTAGTAAATTTTAGAGTTGACTTTCCAATAATGTGCGGTCCCGATTTCTTTCATTTTTTGTGGAGGGGTAGAGGGGTTCCTATAGACTACAAAACAAAAACCGGACAGGTCGGCGGCTTATATTTTATAAGAAAATTGCACTTAAAGTTGCAATTTCACTAAAACAAAATTACTCTTTTAACTAGATTTCCCTAAAATTACACACATAAAATTCTTTTTAAATTTAAGAACATGGCCAAAATATGTGCATATTTATTCAATTACACATGTACTTATTTTGTTTATTCACCAGTTCACATTTTTCTTTAGTATATTTTGTTTTATAACACCTTTTTATTTCACAATTACAATTTTATTTATTTTACACACAAAACTAAAGAGCCTCGTAGCGAGAGCTCAACTTGAACTAATTGTTCCTCGGTCATATGTTTATCGAGTACGATCAAAAAGGCATTGCCAGATCTTCAAAAAATCTTTATTGTACAAAACCGAAATATCGCCGTATTTTTTTATGACTTCTTATAACTTTAGGAAATATAAAAATTATACAAGCATTTATGTAAAATACTCTTTGTGTTAATACCTATAACTGATAATACAATTCGCACTTCTTGCTAACTGTATGCATTTAGTTATTATTTGTTACATACCCTCTGAGACTAGCGCCACTGGATATTTTCATTAGTTAGAGCTGTTGAAACTAACGGGACTTTTGCTTTTATGCAGTGTTTAACAAGTTATATTGTTAAAAATTATTCATTTAAAATGACTTCTACAAAATAGTGTCTAACATGGAAGAAGTGGTAACTAACAAACAATTATGTACCAAAAACGATAAAGTAGTTATAAAACTAACCCAAAGGTTTATAAAATAAAAGCTGCCCTTTTAGGTTTCATTAACCCATAAACTGGTTATGACTAACGCATAAAGTAGTTAGAGGTGTTTATTATGAGAGTATCCCCACTTTCGGATAACAATAACCTATGAAGTGGTTATAACTAACAGTCAATAAATTATTAGAAAACAATTTCCATTTATTACAATAAAAATAAAGAAAATTTGGAATAAAAATCACGCGATTTACAACCGAAAACGCGGTAGTAATAACTAACCCATGAAGTAGTTATAACTAACAAATCAAGTAGTTATAACTAACCCATCAAGTAGTTATAACTAACTCGTAAAGTAGTTATAATTAGCTCATAAGTAGCTATAACTAACCTCTAAAGTAGCTATAACTAACACATAAAGTGGTTATAAGTAACCTATAATTATAATTAATGATGAATGATGATGAGAAACTGCGGCGCTTTTTCTATAACCGAGAAACCCCTACTGTTATGTTAATTAAACGAAAAAGAAAACAAGTTGAACTAACCCATATAGTAGTTACAATTAACCCATCATGAAGCTATAACTAACCCATCAAGTAATTATAACTAACTCATAAAGTAGTTATAACAAACCCATAAACTAGTTATAACTAACCCATGAGGACTAACCAATCAACATGTTATAACTAACCCACAAAGTAGTTATAACTAACCCATAAAGTATTTATAACTAACCCATCATGTGGCTATAACTAACCCATCAAGTAGTTATAACTAACTCATAAAGTAGTTATAACAAACCCATAACCCATCAACTAGTTATAACTAACCAACAAAGTAGTTATAACTAACCCATCAAGTAGTTATAATTAAACTATAATTATACAAGTGTTAATGATGAATGATGATGAGAAACCTTTGTGTTTATTAAAAATAAATAAAATAAATTTTCGCCTGCGGCGCCTTTCCATAATCAAGATACCTGTACTGTTGGGTTTATTTAAAAAAAATAAAATTTTTAATAAAAAATCGCGCGATTTTGCAAATAATAAAACAGCGTTTTTTCATCCAGTACAAAAAAAAAGCGCTGACACTTTCAATCCATTGTATGTAGAATATGTTCATTGCATCCATTAATTTATACTAAAAAGTACAATTCTGTGAAAATAACCATTGCGGGTTTTTTAATTTTATAATTTGGCTTTTTTTTAATATATTCGATTTAAATAACAGTGCGAGTAGTAGGAAAAGCGTTTTTTTTATAATATAGTTGTGTTTTGTGCGTATAATGTTAGCGAAATCCGATTGAACTGGTAAATTGGTTTGGAGAAATTTGCAACTTTAAGTGCAAATTTCTCATAAAATATAGGCCTCCGACGGCTCCGGTTTTATATTTTGTACTCTGTGCGACCCCCTCTACCCGTTATAAAAAGTAAAAGCCGCTCCGTACATTACTGTAAAGAAGCCCCAAGAACGCTTCAAACCCCAAAATTTGGAATTTGTTTCCTTTAGGGGTCAACTCCTAATAAATTAGCTAGAATTATGAAAGGTATAGCTCATTGTGATACACAATGGTATAGCTCAAAACAATGGTATAGCTCAAAATACGGGGTTTGGCCTCAGGATCAAGAATCGAAACTATCGACTATCGCCAAAAAAATCGATATATCAAAAAAAAAAAACATCGATACTATCGAAAATACCATCGATAGTTTTGCAGCTCTAGTCCATAGTCGTTTGACATATTTTTCATTTTAACATGGTGGTGATAAAATTAATTATTTTTTGTTTTACCATTTATTTAGCCAGAGCGGTAATGTTTAACATACAACCAAATGCTCAAAAATGTTTAAAAGAAGATATTCAGCCAAACCAGTTAGTAAAAGGTGAATATGAAGTATCGAATATTCCTGGGCAGTTAATTGATTATATAGTAAGTGTCAGAAGATTAGATATCGTAACTTCACTAATCATGTATATTTTACAGGTTCATGATACCAGGGGTCATATATTGTCGAGAGGTGAAAATCTTTCCAAAGGAAAATTTACTTTTATGTCCGAAGTTTATGACACATATGAGATCTGTTTTTCGTCTAAAGTTCCGCCACGTAAGCTCGCATTTTCGTGCAATAATCAATCCTACAAAAAATATATTTCCAGACCAAAGAGGAGTTGTTCAGGATGTTCGTTTAGTTACAAAGAAAGGAGTTGAAACTAAAAACTACGAAGGTGTAAGTGAATCTTTTCCCACTATGTAGATATATATTTGTTCCACGATTCAGGTATAGGTAAAAGTGCAGTTACCCTCCCCTCCGCAATTTAAAGCAAAAAATTCAAGTAAGGGGCCGATCAAAGGTATTACTTTCCTTTAGGGGACAACTCCCAATAAATTAGCTAAAAATATGGGAGATACCTTAAAAGACGCGTTTTGGCCTCAGGATCACGAATCCGGAAGCGCTTTTTTAATTTTTTGTTTTAGTGAAAAGTTATGGTCAAAAAACCGAAAAATGACCCGGGTCCGATACCAAAATTGGGGCGGAATCCATGGTATTTATGTGCGAAACACCTTTTTGAGTTGGCGGCCTTCGGCCGCGCTTATAAAAAATAACCCTGGGCTACGCCATCCCAAGTCCGGACGTGTGACATAACCGTGGCTACCGCCACGGCGCGACATTTTTTGCACGTTTTTAGGGACAGTCTAATAATATTACAACAACCACATGAAAACTTGAAACTTTGATTGCAAATATCTCTGCAGAGAAGCAAAATATTAAAAAAGCGCTTCCGGATTCGTGATCCTGAGGCCAAAACGCGTTTTTTGAGGTATCTCCCATATTTTTAGCTAATTTATTAGGAGTTGTCCCCTAAAGGAAACTAATACCCGATCAAATATTACGTCAGCAGATTTTTTATTAAGTGTTGTTTTTTTACGTATTATAATTTTACAACTAGACATTAGATTTAGGATGGTATTAGTTTCCTTAGGGGTCAACTGCTAATGAATTAGCTAAAATTATGTGATATAGCTCAAAAGACGGGGTTCGCCCTCAGGATCACGAATCCGGAAGCGCTTTTTTAATATTTAGCTTCTCTGCAGAGATATTTGCAATCAAAGTTTCAAGTTTTCATGTGGTTGTTGTAATTTTATTAGACTGTCCCTAAAAACGTTCAAAAAAAGTCCCGCCGTGGCGGTAGCCACGGTTATGTCACACGTCCAGACTTGGGATGGCGTAGCCCAGGGTTATTGTTTATAAGCGCGGCCGAAGGCCGCCAACTCAGAAAGGTGTTTCGCACATAAATACCATGGATTCCACTAAAACAAAAAATTAAAAAAGGGGTTCGCCCTCAGGATCACGAATCCAGAAGCGCTTTTTTTAATATTTAGCTTCTCTGCAGAGATATTTGCAATCAAAGTTTCAAGTTTTCATGTGGTTGTTGTAATTTTATTAGACTGTCCCTAAAAACGTGCAAAAAAAGTCACGCCGTGGCGGTAGCCACCGTTATGTCACACGTCCGGACTTGGGATGGCGTAGCCCAGGGTTATTTTTTATAAGCGCGGCCGAAGGCCGCCAACTCAGAAAGGTGTTTCGCACATAAATACCATGGATTCCACTAAAACAAAAAATTAAAAAAGCGCTTCAGGATTCCTGAGGCCAAAACCCGTCTTTTGAGCTTTTGAGCTAATTTATTAGCAGTTGACCCCTAAAGGAAACTAATACCTTTAGGATATACATATATCAGATTTACTGATTCAACATGGGCTTGCGCTGAACAAATTCATATTTTTATCCTCTTTTTTTGGGAAGCGCTATCCAGTAATTTTTCAAGATATTATCAGAAGATGGTAAGCAGGCTAACTCCCCCAACCCCATGTCATCGCAAATAAGCAAAACAAAGACCTCCGCGCCCCCAAATAGTGATGACGTAATACTTGAACGCCCCTAAGTGCTCAAAAGCCCATTTGTTTCCTTTACTGGTCAACTGCTAAAAAATAAGCTAAAATTATGGGAGATAGCTCAAAAGACGGTTTTTGGCATCAGGATCACGAATCCGTAAGCGCTTGTTTAATTTTTTGTTTCTGTGGAAAGTTGACCCGGGTCGATACCAAAATTGGGGCGGAATCCATGGTAGATATTTATGTGCAGAACACCTTTCTGAGTTGGCGGCCTTCGGCCGTGCTTATAACATATAACCCTGGGCTACGCCATTCCAAGTGCGGACATGGGACATACCGCCAAGCCGCGAATTTTTTCGCAAGTTTTTAGGTACAGCCTAATAAAATTACAACAACTACATGAAAACTTGCAACTTTGATTGCAAATATCTCTTCAGATAAGCAAAATATTAAAAAAGCGAAGGTTTTTGGGAGTGATGCCGAAATTGTCAGTCCTTAGACGGATATGAGGCCGGACTGTCGTGGTAGCGATTTGGTAGGACCAGTGGAACCTTCTAGGTCATGTTGTTGTTGTTGTTGTTGTTGTTGTTGTTGTTGTTGTTGTTGTTGTTGTTGTTGTTAACAATGCATTGCCCTGTCTAGAGTGTATGATCATTCCGAAGATCTTCATCAAGTTCTTCTAAGGGGAGTCCAAGGAAACGTGCAGTTTCAACAGGGTTTGTCCAGAGGGACAGAGGGGTTAGAAGAGTAGGTTCAGATGAACAATTGAAGAGATGTAGAGTATCATGGGGGGTCCTACCACATGCAGGGCATGTACCACGTACCTTTGAGACCATTGCATAGACCATAGGTTCCCTATGTACAGTCACTTCTCAGAGCAGAAAACCCAGGACATCGCCATGGATCTCTGCGCAGTGGAACCACCCGGGGTTTTACCTCGGCCAAGGACTGTCACTTTCAATGTAACCCTGTTTAGTATGTTTTGTCCCATTCCGAAACTATCATCCTCCCCCCTTGCAGCAGGGCTGCAAAATATTCTATTGTTACGAGCGGGCGTTGAGCCGAACCCCGGAACAAAAGAATGGATATGCAGTGTCTGTTGCAAAAAGATATATGTTAAACGGTCGCATTCTGTGCAATGCTTCTCGTGTAAGAGATGGCTCCATAAATCTGGATGTTCAGGGCTTAACCTTGACACCCACAGACCCCGTACTTTCGTGGCCCCTTGTTGTTTGCGCCCTCGGGCGTCCCGCGGTAAGCGCCGTTCATGCGCACCCCTACCGCCACTTTCTAGTAGCAATACTAATAGTAATAATAATAATGTCTTAACGACTAGCAGCACTTCTGCTATACCCGCCACACAAACTCCAGACTGTTGCTCGTGTCTTATGGCGTCAACATCACGCGCAGCAGCTCAACACTCTTCTAGGTCATGTCATCCCTCCTACCGTGAGGAAGGAGAATATGGGTAATGAGAGGCATCATATCCGTAGATCAACCATCGAGTTAGCACGTCCTTACCTACATATGTGCATATTCGTCGCCTCTTACGACCGGTGGGTCTACCGCGGGCATATTCTAAACCCCACCCGCAGGGGCATTGTGGGTGTAAAACCGCTTATGTGCAAAATTTAATATTTGATACTAAAACAACTATGGGCTATGCCATGCTAAGTCCTTCTGCGTAGGCGGCCTTCGGCCGCGCTTCAAACATATACATAATACTTCTATATTGCGACTATTGAACTGTTCAGTCTGGCCAACATTACACTACAAGTACTCTGAGAAAACGAGACAAAATCTTGTAGTAAACTTTTGTAAGAGGGCTTTATGCAATATGTGAATATTTCCACAATTGGCAAATAAATGCATTTATTTGGGATTTCTTCTATTGCAACGTTAGCCATCGTTATTTATTACTTCTGAAAAAATATTGCCTGGTTTTTCTATGAATGCGACGATACAAGTGCATTAGCCGCATTCTTCTGGTAGTGTGTTTCACACATACATATACTTACGTGTGTGTATAAGTACCGACCGAAATGAAACGAATACTTTTAAAGGGAAAAAAGCCGCAGCCAAAAAAACCCTTTTTATTAAATAAATAATGCACACTGCCCTAGCACACCATACATCTCTGTATTTACAAATCACAACGATGCTTATTAAATTATTATATTCTACATATTCGCACTCGCACACTTTTACTTTTCTCTGGCACCGCGTCTTGCCCACAACTAACTCACTCGCTCAACTCCAATATTATTATTTATGAACTCATTCAATCGAGGCAAGCCTTGACAAGCTGCACTCAATAACGTATTTTCAAACGGTAAATTTATTCGGGCAGACGCATTGCCCTGCGCGACCATTAAGACGCGCAATGGCAAATGCCCCTGTACGAAACAGTGCCAGCGAAAACCTATGGTTTTCTAACCAAACTAAATACAAAT
Source organism: Campiglossa producta (assembly GCA_964058755.1). NCBI lineage: Eukaryota > Metazoa > Arthropoda > Insecta > Diptera > Tephritidae > Campiglossa > Campiglossa producta. Next base: position 103,674,293 of record CAXKVI010000001.1, on the reverse strand, counting down.
GTAATGATGTAATTGTCTAGCCCCGAAGACTTTATCTTCACTGCTGCTCCGTCATGTCTGCTTCCACGGGTAATACGAAAACCTCTTGTACAGGTCGTCTTAGTTTGCTTGTTTTTGTCTGCACCACAACAGATGGAACTAGTTTGTCATTACTATGGACCAGCTCGACTATTCGCCTCAATGCCCACTGGGCTGGTGGAAAGTTTTCTGCTTTGATTATAACCATTTGCCCCACTTTAAGATTCTCTCGCACCCTGCGCCATATCTTTCGTTCTTTCAAACGGTTCAATTAGTCAACTTGCCATCGGTTCCAAAAATACTGTATCATATAGCCTCAATCTCTACCAAAAGCATTGCTAGCTGGTCTTGTGCCAGCGTTTTCTGGCCCACAAAATGGAATTCACAGCTGCCTAATGGATCACACCTTGATGTGGTGCAGCTGGAATCATAGAGCGCCACTCAGTTCCTTTCTTTGCCAAATGCTCCAATGTATCTTGCCCCCTCAGTTATCAACTGCTCTCTTCATCATTTTACTAGCCCCAACAAACGTCGGCGCTTTATCGCTAAAAAGCTTTGCACATCGCCCACGTCTTCCCAAAAATATTCCATAGCATGCCATAAACGATTGCGTCGTTAGATCTAGCACCAGGTCAATGCATACAGCTCGAGTTTTTAAGCATACAAACATAACGAAACAAAATTTTGTTCTATCAATATAATCGTCTCGCACCCTCACTCGCACTCCTAATGGTCCTGCATAATCTAGCCCACAATGCAGGAATGGCTTTCGTATACATTTATGCAGACATTTTCTGAGCTCATCTCTTAATCGTGGAATCCAATATTTATGCCTGATGTAATTAGTCATTACTTGCACCGCCCCATGCTTAGTCTGTCTATGACCATAGTAAGCTATCAAATAAGCTAACATGGAACCTTTAGCGACAATCGCTTGGTGTCTTGCCTCATATTCTAGCCCCGCTCCAGCCAATCGCCCTCCAGCTCTCAAAATACCATTTTTATCTAATATCGGATGCAATAATTCTATTTTGCTGTGCTCTGGTAGTCTGCTCTCGTTCTTTACCAGTGCCATCTCTCTGGAGAAGTACTTTTGCTGTGAATCTTCCATTGCCCAGAATTTCTCATGCTCCGTTGGCAAGTCTGGTCTTGCCTTCATGCGTCTTGGTCTACGCCTCTTACATGGTCTTTTGCTCCTATCACGAGT